>VWZY01003317.1:0-136621 GCA_013399075.1 Chloroceryle aenea
ATATGATAGGAAGAGACCATTCCAGAATCTTTGCAAGAGAAATTAGTGGAATCTTTATTATTTTTTTTCCCCAATAAGGAGTGTATTTTTTAGTTCCTTCAAACAGAGTTATAATAGCTTCTGGAATAGGTACTTTACTACTTCATCTCTCAAATGAAAAATGGTCACACTTCCTCACCAGTGGCATGGTTAGATACTTGGCCTTGCTTCACACTGGTTATTGTAATCTGACAATTTTGAGCCACGGCCTGTTCCAAAAAGTTAAAAGTCATCACAACTGATCCTCATATGCCCTATGAAATGAAGTATGGTGCTCATACAGCTGTACCCTATAACAGATACAGACTGAGAAGAAGTATTTTCCTTTCAGATGGCTTTATATTTCCTTAGCCGTTTGCTTAGTGAGCCCATAATAGCAGGAGTGTCACTGTGCAAATGAAGACCTAAAGGAGAGGGCAAGGAAAAAAGAGCTCAGCTCACAGAGGCCTGCAGAAAACACCCACTCTTGACAATGTTCCGCTCTGAACTTTCTTTCTTATAGAGTCCTTGGGGTTTATTTGTTCTCTGGGTTTTTCCCACTCCTAATGACTATGAGTATGAAAGCATGTGTTACTCAAATGCATCAGTCTATATTATTCACCTGAACTCACTGCAGGGAGCGATGCAATGTGGGAGGCAAGAGGAGATGGGAAAATTTCTGCCCCCCCCCCCCCCCTCGTTAGCATTCATTTTATTCTTTGCAGTTTTGGAGATCAGACTGTGACTGTTAAATACTGTTTCACTTTTCCTTTGCAAACTACTTTTATCTCTCACTGAGGGCTGCAGAAACCCCCACAGTGTCTAATACAGATATAAATTAAGAGCTCCCTCCCATGGTTATCATATTTCTTGCACTTGATTCATCTGATTTCAGTGTGGTCATGGGCACCATGGTTCATCATGGCCCCATGTGCAGCACTTGACCCAGTTTAGCAAAGCATGCCAGACCTGGTGAATGCTCTCACATTCCTCTCAGACACAAACCCAGACCAAATGAGCCACAGGTCCCAGAGGCTAGTAAAGCTACCTCCTTGTACCAGGTCTACTTTCAGATTATCAGTTTGCTCTCTGAGCACTAGCTCATTTGCTGATATGGGGTACTGGTTTCTTCCACCCCCTATGCTATGTTCTTTGAGATAAACAATTATTTGCCTCATTTTCTACAGCGAATGAAAAGGCTTAGTTCTTCCATCAGAGACTTGGGCGATCCTCATCATCGTGATTTGTTCTTCAGCTTTGAAGCACTCTCATGCTCTCATCTGATCTTTCTTCTGTGTCCTATGAGTAAATATATCTTATTCCAGTGCTCTTTCTCTGTGAGGGAGCACAGCTCTCATTGCAAATTGCGTCAGCTATTCAGCTGGATCAGGGTCCAAAGCTCTGCCTAATTTCTCTAGGCTCTTGTGTGTTCATTTGCTTCATCACTGAGTGGGGGTGAGACTGGTGGGCCATGGAGGCTTCTCTCCCTTCCTTCAGACCTTGGCTTGTAAAGTAGGTAGCTTAGGCAGCGAGTATGGACCATGTTAGGGTGCCACTGTGCCATCCTACTACAAGGACTCACCACCCCAGTTTATGGGAGCTGAGTACAAAGAGAAGGGAGGGAACATAGAGTTTTCAGGGAATATTTGAAGTGGAAGTGGGTGGAGGTAGCTACAGTCTAGTCCAGGTAAGTCATAGTCTTTAATGGCTCATCTGCCTGCTTATTACCTTATTACCTCTGTGGTGTTTTAGGCTTTACCTTCAGGAAAGAAAGTTTGAAGGGTGTGCTAACCCAGGGCAGTAAACCTGTGAGAATTAATTAGTGTGATGAATTAGGGTAAAAGAGAGTTTGCAAAGAGTAGAAACTTGCAGGCAAGCGTTAAGCCTCTTCTCCCCGGGAAGAAGTGTTGGAGGGAAGAGAGAAGAGAAGGGAATGTCAAGGATTCAGAGGTTTGATTGCCTTGGGAAAATGCAGCCTAATAAAATGGATTTCAAGGGCAACTTCAAGTGACTTATTTTATTGTGAGGAAAGAAACTGATTGTTGTTGGCCATCCAATGAACCCTTCTCATTCTTCCCAGTTAGGGGCTGGAGAGATTGATCTTGGACCTAGCTTGGCCTGCCAGTACCTCGCTGCCAGGTTAGAAAGGGGTGCATTTCCCAACAGCAATTCTCTGCAGCAGCCTTTGTCATGCAGGAGGTCAGGCTAGGTGGTCTGCTGGTCCTTTCTGGCCTGAAAAACTGCTGAAAACCATTTGTCCTCAGCAGAGCTTGCCTTGCAGCAATTCAATTTCAGCTGACCTTGGGCATGACCTTGCTTCGGCATCTTCACAGTAAAGGGTAGGAGGATCAAGTTCAAAGAGGTGAGAATCAAGTTTTGTGCCTTCATGGTCCCGATGGCTGTTGTGCCCTGGAGGCTCCCTGTGCTCTGGTTGCTTTGTTGATCTGTGTGGGTAGCTCTAGCTGGAGCCCACCAAGGCAGGAAGCTGTGAAGCAGAACAGAAGTGGTTAAAAATCAACAGGGTGTACCAGACAGATATAATGTGCCATGCTATCAGAAATCACTGTTTGGGCTGGCTTGATAAGCTGTCAATATCTACTGAAGTGTAGTTCATTCCTGCTTGACATTGGGCTAGACTGTACACCAACACCAGCTTTGCCTGCCTATGCAGTCATTGTGCAGCCAAACTGGCTGCCCTCTGCCAGCAGCTGAACTCCCCAGTGCAGACAAGGTCTCAGTAACACACTGCAGAGCAGCCAGATCTGTCTGCACATCAGACCCTGCGGCACTGGGAACTCTGGGCGGCAGAAGGGTATTCTCTGAGCTGCTTCTAAGGGTTGTGCAAAGGGAACTAAGAAAAATCTGACAGTGGGTTTGTTTTCACTGTGTTTTTTTTTTGTATATAGTGAGTCCATTTCCCAGGGGCAAGATTTTTAAGGGTTGAACATGTTGAAAGAGTTACAAATTACTGCACTTGAATGATACTTATTTCCAGATCAGAGCATGAGTAACGAGTTTATTTAGTGCAGAATAATAAAAATAATACAGTATTTTCCTTGATCAGCTACATCATGGTCTTATTTTTGAATAAACTGGATGACCTATACTGTCTTTTTAGGTATTTCTGCAGCCACTTTCACCACAGACTTTACCTGCTCCAGAGGAATTTTTTCTCATTTTCCTCAATTAGACAATACAAGGTAAGGCCTGCTTGGTGAAGTGTGAACAAGTGAGCACATGATTGACACTTATACAATGTGCACAAAAGGTTGCGTGTGCTTTGTCCCATTTTCTTTGCCATGTGTGGTGTTGTCCCTATTTTACCTGACCACTGAAGGAACTGGAAAGAAAGCACGACAGATGAAGCAGAGCAGGGCAGAAAAATGTAATCGTCCGTATCTGCCCCATTATTTTCTATAATTATTAAACAGTGATCCTTCCCACACCATCTGGGTTAAAGGGTTGGGTTCAAACTACCGACAACCTGGCTATCCAAAGTTATCAATTTTCATGCTTCTTGCCACCTTAAAATCCTGACTGGAATCAAGAAGACTTGATGTTATGAAAGAGTAAATAATATTCCCTAGCAGAAGCATGAAATGGGGAGGTAAATGAACCTCTTGACTTCGTGAGGATCACTTGGGACATTTCTAAAGCTGCCTGTATTTGTTCGCTTCATTTCATACCTGGGGGTTCAGCTTGTGTGCAGAGATGACACCTTTCTGCCCTTCCAAATGAGGTTGCATAGAAGGTTCTTTGCAGGGCAGGTTTTGTTTTTCTTTCTGATCTGGCAGTGTCTTCGATTAAGAAATTTCACATCGTGTCGTTGCAGTTGTTGTTTATGCAAAGGAAAGCTCTACAAAAGTATTCTGAAAATGTGGGTTTGTGCTGTATACTATTGATTTCCTCTTGGAACCTTTTGCATGCTGCTTGTATTGGGTATGGCTGCCCAGTGAGGGTATTGTTACTTTCTTCCTCTTCCTTATTTAAAATGTATATTCTTAAGAGATCCTAGTATGATAAACAACTTTTCCAATCCTGAACTCCTAGAAGCTGAGGGCCCCCAATACATGTTTTATCAGGTTAGACTGAAAAATCAAGGCACTTCTTTTATCAAAGGAAAGAATTGCTTTTCTGTGCTGAGAATTCGGAGTATTTAGGGATATGATCATGTAATACTGTCAAGATTTTCCTAAAGATCTTGAGGGAAACATTTATTTCCCCTAGAAGGTAAAATACAAACCAGAACCCCCTCTTAACTTCCATGAAGGGGTGTGTGCTTGCCTCCTGCATGAGATTTAGGCTAGATACAAGGAAGAAATTTTTTACAATGACCAGAACAGGTTGTCCAGAGAGGTGGTATATGCCCCATCCCTAGAAACATTGACAGACAGGTTGGATGGAGCTCTGAGTAATCTGATTAGATGAAGACATGCCTGCTCTCTGCAGAGGGGTTGGACTAGCTGCCATTGAAATGTCCCTCCAGCTCAAAACATTCTATAATACTATGAAAGTTAGAAAATGTTACCATCCCCGTTGTACTGGGAATTCTGGCAATGTTGAATGTCAGGTGACAGGTCCCTTGCACTAAAATAATGTCGTTTTTATGTTTTTCTTCATTATTCTGTTGGACATACTGTTCCAGATGATGAAAAAAAAAAAAAAAGAGATGTGTGTTAGCAAGCATGTGGAACCAAACCTTTACCTTCTCTTGCAAATGTGTCTGTGACTCACTTTGAAATGACATGCTGAGCATAGGTCTCATCCATAAAAACAAATGAGTGGCTTTAAATGAGGAAAAAAATGTGCTCATGTGGCAAAAAATGGACAGGCTTCACGTTTTTTCCTTTCACCTTAGAGTACTCTGTTCGAGCTCAGGCTTCTCCGGAGCTGTTGGCAAGTAAATGCGTGCTTGTATACACCAGTAGCTTAGTGGTGGGCCTTTGGTTCTGGCTGGTTTTGCCTGTGCTTGTATTGTTGCACAGTGGAAAATCCAGGAGGCACAGGGAGCTTGCTGCAGTTTTTCTGCAGTTTTTCTTTAAAAGCCTGGAGTCTAGAGAGACTTTGATCAAGGTGAGCTTTTCTTCCTGCCCCTGCCTGCATAGCTGTTTTCCACACAGTTTGCAGGCAGGGAACAAAAGGTGCCTGTCAGTGGGCCTGCCAGGCTGTAAACTGACCCAGTGGGTGATATCAAACTGTCAAAACCGTGCTCCCACCCTACCTGAAACTGGTCATTCCAGTTTCCCTGATAATAAACACGGTGGTAGTTGGTGAGTGCACTCTTGGGGCCATTTTTACCACAGGGTGCAGACCTTGCCAGTGAATTTTGGGATCCTATTCTGAGAATGTGAAGGGCTGTCAGCTTATATAAAGTCTTATGCAAGAAATTATTCTAGGGAGAATTCAAAGCTGATTTTTCCTCCCACCTGTGGCTATCCATTACATTTTGCCTACGTGTTCTTTCCATGCCTTTTTTATTCTTTAGTGAACTTAATACCTAAGCTACTGAGCACATTAGTAATGCTTGATTGCAGCCCCTAGGCCCTGTGCTTCGGTGCCATTGCTCTGTTATTACAGAAGCGGGAATGTCCTTGGCCAGCTGCTCTATGAGCAGGAAACACCACCTCATTAATATCTTTTACTGACCAGTGATCACTAGTTGTTGCTTTGTGGAATGAGAGAAGGAAAAGGCACTTTTATGATATTTGGCCTATCTCCTGGATGTTTTTAGGTCCACTCTGCCTATAAACAAACTTGTAATGAGAATTGTCTCAGTGCAAGTTATTGATGGACTTAGTATTGTGCCAGCATGGCCTCTACTCTTAGCTGTTGCAAGATTGATTGAATGAATGCTGCACCACTGGGCTGGGATACGAGGTGTTTCAGTGTCATAGGGAGTGGGTGGCTTGGGGGGAATGGTACTTCCCCCCCATGAAGCAGGGGACCCCCACAGCATCATGCTATCAGGGCCTCGGGTGTGCCAGGGTGCACCTTATAGCAGATATAGAAGACACCCATTACTGCTGACTTGTGAGCCTGCTTTCACTTAAATCAGGAGCAGCTTGATATTAGTATGAGCTAGTAGGACATGTGCTCAGTGGGTTCTCATCTGTCTCATGTGACATATATTAGATTCAAATGATGACATACAGTCATGGATATTTCTGTCTTTCATGATATGTTTTTATCTCTGTGGAGAAACTGAAAGGTGCTGTGCTGTAATAGTAAAGCATAGGTAGAAGTATAGATAAACACTTTTGTGTATAGAGGTAGTACATAGTTTAATTTATATTTACTCTCCTGCATACTTCAAGTCTCTGCAGGATGGACCTCACTGAGTACTGAGTTTCTTTCATTGATTTAGATATTTAGAGGACCTTCCTTCTGGGGTGATTAGTGACATGACACTCTATGCTGCTTCATCCTGCTCTGAAAGAACTGCAGATGTTTCTGTACTAAGATTGCACAAACGTTGCACTGCTCCTGGGGAAAGACCACTGCCTCTGGGTTGAGTATGTCCTAATGGTCAGAAGTGATTTGCAATTTAATTTTTGAGTTTAGCATTAATGCATTAGTCCAGGTATATTCTGAAAGAAAGGGACCTTCACTCAAGTTCCTACAATACTGTTTCTGCTTGCTTCTTAGAGATCCTCTGTATGGCTATTTGCCAAGTGTCTGTGTAATAGGTATCTAAGCAAAGGTGGCTAATAGGTAGAGAATGCAAGTGGAAAAAAATTCACACATGCAAGCATTTCTGCTGGAAAACTAAACCTAAGAATTGCGCTTATCTGGTGTAGAATTGGAAGATTGCAGTATGACTTGCATAATGTATACAGTTGAGGCTGAGAACATTTAACTCTATTTCAATTTTGGATTCTCAGAGAGAACTGAAAATGATCTACAGATAAGGCACTGCCGACCCACAGTTCTTTGATAAATAATATTGATGATGATAATTATGCTTAATACAAAAAATTAGTTGAGAAGCTTTTTCAGAAATTATGCTCAAACTAGGATGAAGGAAACTTAATTAGATTAAATCATTTTCTAGTCAGTCACTCAGTAGGATCTATGAGGGGCTGATTTTAAGTCATTTCAGCTTTAAATCAATAAGCTTAAAGTTGTTTTTTTAACGGAGTGACTTTATTTTTTGTACTTGCATTTTCTCAAATCAAGAGTAGTTGTGGCACTAATTAATTAACTAATTAACTTTTTTTTTTTCTGTTTACCATTTGTATGAAGTTAATTTTGGAAGGAGACTGGAACACAAATTCATACATTGAAAACCAACATTCTAAATAGTTTCTAATATAACTTAATAGGTTTTCCACAATGAACAAGTTTTGAAATCTTCAGTAAAAGTTGCACTCTACAGAGTTCTGGTTAGCAGCAGTGAATATGCCAATATAGAAACTCTGTAGGTGCTGACATTTGAATGAATAGAAACTTTGTTAATTCAGGAAATGGTTTGTTGTACTGTATAAATAAAGTGGGATATGATAATGTAGTTAAAGGTATTTCACCCCATTCTTTCTATAGAAAAATTTCACTTGTTTAACTACTTACAAAAGCTCACTGATTCAATTAATGACAACTCTCAATTGCTAAATTTATTGTATTATAGTTAATAATTAATATTTGTTGGTTTAATTTAATCTGAGATATAAACCAGGTTCATTTTAAAAGTATGATAATATAATCAGTTAAAGATCTGACTAAAATGAAATCCTCTATTGTAATACTTAGTTATTTTTCTCTGAAAAATAAAACTGAAGTTTCAAGAAAGATAAAGCTATCTCATTAAATATAAAGATTGCTGAAATAAAATAACAAGTAGTTAGCAGTGATTACAAGCAAATTGCTATGGGTGGTTTAGAGTAAGAGCTCAGGTTTCTAACAACAGTAGAAATCTAGTTTTCCCTCACCTTGAAACTAATTTAAGAGATTTATTTATTGTCTGTCTATCCTTTAAATTATCAGAATGTATTTAAACTCTGTGAAGGAGATCAGTGTTTAACTGGTGTATGTCTGTTCTGGATGGGGACTTCATGCAGCAGTAGGTTCTCTCCCAGCTCACATGGCCTAGCTAGAGCATATCTGTGGCTTCAGGCAGCACCAACGTGATGCACATTGCTGGTGGCAAATCCATCTCTGCTTACTTTCTTGCAAGCAGTACTCCTGTGAAGCTCAAAGTTACGCTTTGAGCGTGCTGAGTCAATTAGATATGTAATCAGGCAGGCAGAAGTCTTGGGATATTGCTTTGTTTGCTTCATTTTATTCTTTCCTGTGCTGTTTCTAATGTTGTCACTGCATCTCTGATCAAAGAAAGCTTTGAAACCTGTCTTCTCAGCTCTTAAGAAACTGTAACTTTAGATCAACTAACTTAATAAATGTATAGCCCAGCTCCGTCCTGTTCAAAGAAAGTCAGCTTGTCACTGTGGAAGAACATACCTCTTCAATGAGGAATCCAAACCGGAGAATTAGGAGGTTTGGTACTTTGTAAAATGATGTAAATAAAACTGTGGGATTTAAAAAACTATCACATGTATGTTTAACAGAAATGAAATTAGACTTTCTTAGCCTGCTCTTACTAACATTGATTAAGTGGAAATGTAAAGTTATATTGTGACAAACAGAAGGATAAAACTGATTATTTAATCACATTGACTGAGACCATCTCAGGATGAAGAAAGAGCAAGTAAGCAAACACATTCATTAGTGGTTTTACTGCCTTAGCTCTAGTAATTTATCCTGAATTAGCCTCTGCTATTTTTACAAGTTCCTTTCATTTTATCCCCTGCAAGCAAAATAATGTGAATCTAACAGCTATAACAATGACACAATCCAAACATGTTTGTCCATCTTTATGGTTTCTTAAAAGATTGTAGCAGTTGTACTTTCTTTGCTTTCTTCCTTTCTTCTCAAAATTACACTTAATTGTCCTCAATCTAGGTGATCCTGCTTTGGCTGGGGGGTTGGACTCAATGGTCTCTAAAGGTCCCTTCCAACCCCTATCATTCCATTACTCTGTGATCTCTCTTATTTTCTTCTACTGTTGATGGTTAATGTTGGAGTCATAGGACAAACTGGAGAAAACCACAGCAAGTTTCTACATGATAAAAAGAAAACTTGAATATATATATATGAAGTATTTGGTTTGTGCCTCTTTTGCCTTTATTATTCTAATCATGAATGCTTATTTCAATAGCATCATCATTATGTAGCATGCTCTGATTGTGACATGTTATATGAATTCCGTATTTTATCTTATTCTTGGGCTCAGTAAGATCATTGGGTCAGGATGCTGTCAGATTAAGTAAATCACTTTTAAATTAAAAGATTGAATACAGGCCGAAGTATTCAAGCTAGGTCATGTAATAAATTCCTTCTTTTCCATGTTGCTCCTAATATTGTAAGAATTTGAAGATTGCACTTTTTTGTATAGCAATTAATCACCTCATGGACAAGGAGTTACCAGGCATTTTTGTTAGTCGTCCTGAACATTTGATTTGCTGGCTGCCACCCAAGGTGGAGTCAACTTCACTCCTAATTCCAAAGGAGATGGCATTAGCTGCATAAGCTGGAAGATGGGTTGCATCTTTCCTTATATACAACTTATATTGATATAGGTGACCCTTTAATTGCATTGCACATCTTATGTCTGTCTGTGGTTTCATCAATTATTCAGAGATATTGTCGTCATGTAAGTGTAACCAACTCTTCAGTTGATTGCTTTGGGAAGGATATTTTTGGCCTAAGGAAGAATTTTCTTTGTCATCACAATAAGATCTAGTAACTTCACTCTTGCACCAAGAACCATTGTGGGAGACAATAAACAAATAAACAAAACAGAAAAACACATTTGAAGGAAGAGCTGTCAGTCTGACAATGAAATTCTTACTGTGCCAAATGATTTCATAATATGCTGTAGCTCTACCTAACCACATATAAGTAAATGCTTATGTTACAGATATATAATATGTCTTATATCAGATTTTTTGGTAAGGATGGTAGGGCTTTTGGGTGTCTTTTTAGATATAGCTCATTGTAATAGCACCAGCCAGATTGCTTACAGGCTGGAAGGTCTCCTAGCCCATTTCTTCTTCATACTGCCTGTCAGATAGACAGGTGGTGAAATGTTTTCCTTCCAAGGAATTTCTGTTACAGAAACTTCTGTGATTAACGCTGACTTGAAAAAGAGTTCATTAGACTTCTGTGTTTTCTTCTGGGTGTCTTTACTGCTTGCGCACGCAGAAAAGTGAATGGGGCAATAGAAAAGTAACTTTCAATCTAGTAATACAGTATTGAAATTGAGAAGAACTCAAAGACATTCTTCTTGGAGAAGGCAAAGCTCAGCTAAACAATCTGTTTTGCATAACAAAAGAACAGGTGCTTTAAGTTACATTCATAAAACTTCTCCCCCAGCTGACATGGATTTAAAAATTAAATTAGTACGTTCATTACCTGACAGCTAAAAGAGAGGGCATACTCATGCTGATAAGGATGGGAAGTGTTAAGCTAAAAAGGGGAATTGTTGTTATTAAGCATTAAATCTAATTAAATGGAAATTCAGAATAAATACCAAGAGTATGATTAATAATAAAACATCTGGTAATGCATAGTAGTACAGAATGCAAGGAAAACATTTCCTTGCAAAGACAAATGCCATAACTCTGAGCATTCCCCTTTCCTCCTCCTCCTTCCACCAGCTTTTCTTGTGAAGCACAGTGTCATATGGTGTGAGACATCCCTTTGGTCACTTGGGGTCATTTGTCCCAGCTGTGTCCACTTCCAACATGTGCACCCTCAGCCTGCTTGCTGATGGGGCAAGGTGAGAAGCAGAAAAGGCCTTGATGCTATGTAAGTGCTGCTCAGCAACAGCTAAAACATCCCTGTGTTATCAACACTGCTTTGGTCACAAATCCCAAACACAGCACCATACAAGTTATTATTTAGAAAATCCACGTCCAAAACTGGGACAGGATAAAATATTGATTGGCTTTTAAAAGTACAGAGGACTGAGAATTATGGCCTGTAGTGTTAGAAGTGGCTGGAACTGTTACACAAGACTAAAAAAATTATTGATGTGAGTCTATGAACAAGGAAAATCCTGACTTAATTTGACCTCTTTTTTTTTTTTTTTTCTTTCTCTACATAATCACGTGCTTTGCTTATTTGGATTTTTTTTTCTTAATGTTGGCCTATGGTATAATGTGTCTATATTGCATGTTTCATTAGACTTACTTCTAGCCATGCTGTCACTGTGTTATATAGATGAATATATAGTTGAATAATTAGTATCTGAAGTCTCCATTGACCTGTGTGAGGAGTGTCAGAAAAGGATCTAAAGCCAATGCACAAGCCAGATATCACCTCTAATATTGTGATCATCAGGTTTGAGCTCATGGCCCCTTGGTATCAGAGAGGAGAGAGGCTTTGAAGGAAATGGTAATATCTTTTGTGAGACTAATTGTAATAGTTAGAATATGGAAGGAATATCAGGGTCATGAGAGACTGGGAGGTCAACTTAACTTCAGCCTCTCGAGGACAGAAATGAAAACCACAAAAATACTCAAATTAGAGGTCATCCTGTATGGAGTCCCTTCCTTTTTACATGTTTTTTTAATTTTTTTGGAAGGAGTTTATATTTAGAAATAGCTTCTCCTTTTCCATCTGTCAATAGCTAGTTCATGAACATGCAGTCACAGGGCATTTTTGGAGTTCTGAAGGTCCAAGTCTGCCTGCCTATGTATCCAAGGGAGCATACTTTGCGCACCAAGAGGCTGGAGAATGTGATGGACAGGATAAATATCCTGAATTTTAAAATCCTCCCAGTTGTTCCCTTTCTGAAAAGACGCATCTACTCTAGCACCTCGGTGTTTTGGTTACACCACTGTCAGCTCCCAGTATCAAAACTTGCAGTGATAGGGTAGGAGTTAATTGCTGGCAAGAGGGCTGGTAGATAAATGTAGTAGCCTCTGAGTCAGACCAAACAGTATTTCATTTAACATTATACACTGGATGTATTGAGAGGAAAGACAGACAGTTCAAACTCAGTGACTGTATCTATGCTAATAAATTAAACTGTTCCAGAGATTGATCCCAGATGCCAAGTATGATTTTATTTATAATGCTCAGCTATTGTCACTGACCTGTTTGGCCTCAGACAAATAACACTCTTCCAGACAATTCATATGCACAGCTTGAAAGTTAACAAGGACCAAACTTTTTTAGGCTATGAGTAGGTGAAAATGTACTAGAAAACAAGTGTTGGGCACACTTACCTTCCCAGTACAGACATTAGGCATCCAGTGAATAACATACTTTTGTCAGCAGCCCATGGTAAATTCATTGTGCAGCTGTCAGGGCTGAATCTAATGTGGGCTTGGAAAAGGGTATTTTTGGTCCTTATATTTGCTTCTGACAAGACCATTTGGTGGATCCCAATTTTGTTTTCTTTTTAGAACAGGTCATCTTCTCCATCATGTAGTTTGAGTATCATCATCACCTGTATGAAGATGAAATAACTATTTTAGTGGTGTTTTGATTTGGTTTCCTATTACATAATAGTTCACCTGGAGATTGATCCAGCTTGTTGCCTTGTTTCCTATTGGAGAAGACCGCAGGTAAGTGAGGATGGTAGTGGAGAAATGGGACTGTGTAAAATTTTGAAAAGAACCTAACACTTATAATTCTGAAATAGCATTATAATTCCTGGAAAAAGTTTTACATCGGCTGCTTCCACTGCTCTAGTCAGTGGCTCAGTATGGGGCCACCTCCACGAAATCCATCTCCTGGTGGATGATGCACCTGCAGCCTTGGCCATCCACTCCCTGCAGGCATGGGGTGGCTGGTGCCTTCAGTCATTCACCTGCCTTTGCGGATTCGTGTGTGATGATACCTTCTGGGAAACGTGTTTTCAAGCAGTCAGACACTTTTCTGCATTGGATTTTGGTCATATTCCTGTCTTTCCAGTCTTCACAGCCCTTTGTGGTTTCTAAACAGAAGCCGGGCCGAGCCCAGGTTAATGGCTTTAACTCTTCACTCTCAGAGTGCTCTGCAGCACAGGAGAAATTCTGCTGCCTGCAACTGATAGGTAGGGAAACCGAGGCATGTTGTCTATTCTGCGGTGAATAGCACAGCTTGGGAACAGAGTTCAGGCTGTGTGCTCCCCTGCCAAGTATGATGGAGTAGGTGACTCAGAGGTGAAAGGCTGCAGCCGTGAGACAGCCAGTCCTCCTTGTTCAGCAGTGATTAACATTCCTGAAAAGCCTGCCCAGGCTTATTGCAGGTAGTTGTGATTTACTGCATGTGAGGGTCTTTGTATAAACATGCCAGTTGTAGAAAGCTCAGATGCCTCCAGCCCGGGATCTTAATTTGTATTATTTTAAAGTGTCTCCTTCATTTAAATAAGGAATATTCATGAATGGAATAAACATGGAGATATGTAACTTCTGGAGGAAGTGAACCACTGTAAAACCTCGCTAGGGTGTTGAACAGATTTATTTAAAAAGAGAAAATTGGACCCAGAACTGACATTTCTTAATTCAGCTCCTTTCTGCATTGGCATAATAGAGCAGTGGCTGTTACTGCATCACCCAAGTTTCCCTGCCTGCAGTGGTTTTGCTTTCCTGCCTCCAGTAACAAGGTACCTTCCCTTCTAACGCAGCAAAGCTAAATTTATCCCCTGCAGAGTGCACATTTCCTATATTTAGTGTCATGAAAGTCAGACTTCAGCAAGGATCTGGCTAATCTATGAGATGTTCTGCAGTCCAGGAGACAGAAATAGAAACACAGCAAAGCACCTCCTTGGATTTTCCCCCTCTGGCCAGGCAGCAATGACAATGGAGGGGCCTGCGTAGGGCCAGGCACAGGTTTTTTTTGTTTAAATATGTGTCACTGCAGTTATCATGGGATTCCTGAGCGTGAGCAGACAGAACTGCAAAGCCCAGGGCCACTGGGAGGATGCTGAACACAGCTGCTGGCTTTGTGATGGAGGGAGGCTGCTATAGCAGCTCACCCAGCCCTCACAGCCCCATGGGAACACAGTGCTGGTGGCTCTGGCAGGCTGACACAGCATCCCCAGATGCCAGGAGCACTGCAGGGGTGATCCAGGCTGCATTTTACTCCTCTGCTCTACAGCTGTGTATTTGCTTGCATATGATATATGCAGAAATATGCATGTGCTTGTCTATATCAAAAGGGTCAAATTCTCATTACTCAAAGCTTGCCTAGTATCAGCTTGGCAAGATTTGTAAGGAAATACAATATACTACTTGTTAAGCCTGGTGGTCTATTTGGGAGAGAAATGCAAATCTGTGGACACTGTCTCTTGGGTTTTGCATCAGATGCAGGTCAAAGATATGGCAGTGAGGGTGGAAATGTGTTGTGGCTTTTACTCACTTGGCACCTGATCAGCTGGATGAATGGGTTGGTCATAGTGGCACCCCAGCTGCAGTGCACACTCCCTCTACACAGCACTGCACCAGCCCCCAGACCTCTGAGCACAGTGGGTGCTGCTACAGGGCTTGCAGACTCAGACTTCCCACCTTGAAAAGCAAACTAATTTAAATTGTAAGATGCTTTTGTCCCCTTAGCATATTCTTAGTCTCTGAGAGACTCTCCGGTAGTTCCTTTTATCTCTTGAACTGGGGAGCCCAGAACTGCACACAGGACTCCAGATGTGGTCTCACTAGGGCAGAATTGAAGGGGAGGAAAACTCTGTCGACTTGCTGGCCACACTTTTCTTAATGCACTCCGGGAGACCATTGGCCTTCTTGGCCACAAGGGCACACTCCTGGCTTATCGTGAATTTGTTGACCAGGGCTCCCAGATCCTTCTCCGTGGAGCTGCTTTCTAGCAGGTCAACCCCTAAGCTGTACTGGTGCATGGGACCCCTGAAAATAGTGATGAAAGCCCTGAAAGCCCCCAGAGATTGTGTAGACAGCCCATTGCAGCACTCTTCCCCACAGCTGGCACTGACCCCCTTTTGTGCTACCAGGGGAGGTTAGCAGAGTTAATATAAATGGGTATTCAGTGATCACTTCAGAATGCCTCTTGGGTTCTGCAAGCCATGCAGTGTAATTCCCGTGTGAATCAAAGAACATGCTTTGGACACATGAGATTGATCTGGTTGAGGAAATCACAAATCCCTGTTGTTTTTTTGCATTCAAGTCTGTAGAGTCTGCACCTTAGACAAGATTGGATTAAAGTTTGAGTAAAAAGGCTGGTACATTACAGAGACAAGCCTCTGTCAGGGTATTATAAGAGCCTTGTGTGAGCCTGTTTTCAGAAGAAATGAAAATGCTCTAGGAGGAAAAATACATAGGGCTAGAAGATTCCTGAAATGATATCCTGCATAGCCACCAGGCCACAGAACTTTCCTAAACTGATCCTAAAAAAAAAGCCATGTTTTTTTCCTCCTCTATTGCTCCTGGGAGGCTTCTCCAGTACAGCACAGGTAAAAACATTTTCTAATTTCCAGGCTAATATAATTGTGGCTTGTTTGTTCTTATGCCATTTGTTCTTCATTAGCTCTTCTTCCTCCCTGATGCATCTTCTCTATAAATATACCTGGGTATTTTATGCCAGCCTTTGCTTGGCTGGGGCTAAACAAGCAGAGCTCTTCAAATTGCAGATTCTAAAATAGGCTATCAAGCTTCAGAACTGTTGCCACAAGGCATAAATACTTAATTTTTTTTTCCTCTTTTTGCCCCGATGTCCATTAGAGAACACTGCACAAGTGGGGTTACTATAGCATGTGGAAAATTTGCCATTGTGCCTCATTATTATGAAGTGTGGCATTAGAGTAGTTTTCTGAGACAGAGTATTGCACTGAGAGATCAATTTTATAATGCAAATTACCAGGTACCAGTCTAGATGGGCCATTAGCCTTTTCTACCACCTTGATTTCTATTTTTTTAATGCAGAATAGCTTAGTAGCTATAGAGAAAATCTTATTGTTACAAGCCAAGCAGCGTGACCTCAGAAAAGGATTGAAAACAAAGCAGCAAGAGCAGAGGAAAAAAGGAGCAGAGCCTACAAAACATCTCAAATTTTACTAGATTTTCTGTGGCATGTAAAAGCATATTGAAAGCATTCAGGGTAGCATTCCCATGTTAGTTGCTTCTCACATATACAGGCTGGTCCTTGGAAAGGGGAGAACATTTCTGGCCTTTTGACAGTATCCCAAGCTGGAATGAGCCCTCTGTTACTTTTGCCTCTGCATCCTGGCTGAGTTTTCATGCATGTAATGAGTTGCTCTTGATGGATTTTGACCACTCCTTTCAGCTCGGCACCAGCAGCATGGAGCTGGCATGCAGTGAAAACTCTGTAGGAATGAGAATGGGGAAGCATCTCTGAAGAGCAAGGCTGAACCCATGCAGCTCTGAGTCCATGCAGCAATGCAGAGCTTGAGGCTGAGAACGAACAGATAGTTAGCAACCACTGCTCTCTTTGGAATCATGTAGCTGAACCATCTTGGGATGTGAGGTGTTTGCTGCACACTGAGGCCACAAGCAACCAGGCACAAAGACAATCCTGCATTATGCAAGTTCCAATTTAACTTTTCTGTTACCCACAAAGCACTCTCTGACTTGAGCATTTATTCATTTACACAAGCACTAAGCATATCTGCAAAAGTACATCTACCTTGACATCCTTTGGCCCTGTGTTCAGGGTAGTGCTTTGATAAAAGAAGGGAGTGAAAGGGCATTATTTTAGCTGGAGGCCAAAACCTGCTAGAAAGGAATGGAAAGGGAAGGGGATTCCACACTGAAGATAATTAGAGAAGATGAAGTACTTAAGTGAAGTGAATGCTTCACTGCGCTTAGAGTTAATGCTGAATTTCACTGGTCTGGGAAAAAAAGCGGAAATGTTGCTGCTTAGATTTGTGTTAACTATTTTTTTATGTGCTGCTAAATGACACAACTCATTTGTTTTGGGAACAGAATAGTAATGATCCAACCAATGTCCTGAAAACTCCGTGAAAAGACTCAGTAAAAAGCATGCCAGCTCTATGCCATGTGACAAGACAGCATGTAAATGATTTAATATTATCTCACTGGTAGATCCAAGAGCCAAAGGAAATGAAAGCCTTGTTGAGCAAATTGTGCCCAAGAGCTAGAGTCACAGCTCCAGTAATCGCAGTCTGAACAAATACAATGGAGAAGCAAGAGAGGATGTAGCATTGAACTTAATGGGAGGTGAGAAGTAATAGCAGCATGGTACGATGTGGGAACATGTGCTGCTCTAACAAGGAGTAATGTCCCACAAGCAACCTTACCTGCTCCTCCCAATCAATCTGTGCTTAAAGAAAGGAAATTAAGCGCAGACAGTCTAGAAGCAGAGGAATTGTAGGCAGCTTCCTCTGGCCTGGGTGTATGGCAATTGCCAAGGTGATGCCTGAAAGATCAGCTCCCAGAGCCTGTCCAGCCCTACCAATGTGTTGCTTTGGGAGCTCGCTGTGGCACAGAGCAGAGGTGCTCAGGGAAAGCTGGCTGAGGTGCACTCCCCCGTAGACAGTAATGCAGCTTAACCCTCGCCCGGGCCTCCAACCTTTGCTGTTTCTCCGTATCACATGGCACTAAATCCATGGTGAAAACTCTGCTCTGCTCAAGTCTGTTGCCAGATTCCCGGTGACTCTAATGAGGCCTGCATTTCAGACCGGCAAGCTATTTAGTAGTGCTGTTCTCACAGTCATAGACCAAATAGCCAAGAGACGGAAACCCCTTTATGATTTTCCCCTTCACGTTCCTAGTTCACCTGCTAATGAGCTACTGAGTTGCCCTTTTTCTGTCTCTCAGGTACTTACTTCTGTTGCCAAATCTTCTCCCTCCCTGGCAGGCAACATGAGGGAGGATGGCACCCCCTCTCCCTTCCCAGATGGTCACTGCTGTCTCCTCAGCCACCAACTGCTGAATGTGAAAATATTCATGACATGAGTGTTGACATAGTGAGAGGCCGAGAAATTCCCTGGCTTGTAGAACTGTCCTCAGCCTGACCTTCCTCTTCATCGTTTGCTGCTCAGGGTGGAGGAGTGTGGCCGTGAGTCATCTTGGGGGATGATGACTCATATTTTCAGTCAGAGCTGTCAGCATGCTGAGGGTTTCTTGAGGTTCTGCCCAAGCTTTTGTGCCCAGAAGCTCAGCAGAGGGAGGGGATTCTCTCCATCAAGGGTATATATGCGGGTTTTCCTCACTGTGATTTCTAACCCCCAGCTGTCTTTTCTCTCTATTTCATTGTTTCCTCCCTTGCCAGTAGCTTTTCCCTTCCCCACAATCCACCTCTGTGCTTACCAGTTCCAGACTGAATCTGCCTGTTTTCCATATATGCTAATATTTTCCTCTAACTTCCTGTACTCTTTTGGTGCTCTGAGAGAGCCTACTACTATTTGCTGTCTGTGTGAGGTGCTGCTCCATCACGGGTTGAACAGCCTGTGCTGGTGTGCTTTACATTTTCCTAAGAAATACCATGTTCTTTTGAGTGCTTTGTTGCTAAAGTGTACATGCTGCTGTATGTCATACCTTACAGTTGGTATCACCATGGGTTAAATGGGCTACTTACCAACTGTGCATCTGTGATTCCTAAAATATCATCCAGTCCTTAACTAAGGTTTGCATATCATCCATGGTGACTGGCTGAAGCAGGTGCTAGGCCCAAGCATTACTTGTTGTCTCCTCTTGTTTGAGGTTTACCTTCACATCAGATTACAGTATCAAGAAATAGCACACATGGGGTCTTGGGAAGCAATGACAGCTAGGAGGTTGCCCATACCTGAGGGGGGGTCTGCTCCAAAAGGAGATAAGACACAATGTTGAGATAGTTGATGAGAAGTTACAGGAAGAATTCTGCTTGACACGTCAGCCAATGATGATATTGGAAGGGGAACTAGATGAGAAGGACATATGAAAGGTGCAATAAACTGCTGCAGTAGATGGTAGCAAAAAAGTAATCAAATTAACCCTTCCCAGCTCCTTTGAACTGAGGAGTATTCTGACATTCAAAAGCATCAAAACAAACACTGAAAAAAAAGAACTTTTATTGTACTGTGCACGACTGATGTGTTGGCAATATTTTGTTATCACTCTACATGGATTTTAGTTGAGGGAAACAGGAACGGACAAAAGTGTTTCACCACGACTGAATTCTAACCATGGGAGAGTTCATAAGTAGACCAAAAAGCATCATGGAGAAGAACAGAGAGCCAGATTATGTTTTCCTCAGTCTTTTCAGTCTCTCCTTTTTTGCAGACTTTTAAAGAAAAGCAACAAAAGGAAGTGATGCAAACAAGTAATGGTTTAATTATGTAATATTTTTTCTCTGATTTCTTTCCTTTTCCCAAATTGGAAAGAAAAAGAAAGGGGGGGGAAGTGAAAAAATAATTGAAACAAAAGTTAAATTTTTAATCTCACTACAAATTTTCTTCATAATTTAATTTTTTTGAGAAAGCTGATCTTTTTGTGTTTGTTGGAGAACCAAACCGAACCACTATGAATTGAACCTTTAAACCACTTTGTGCTTGACAGAATGAACAAATGGCTCCTCAGATGTCTTTGCTTCAGTAGATTTCAAGATGCAGTATACATAAAGAAGGAATACTAACTACACCCATTGCCACACTGCAGTGCATCTCGCATTTTCAGTGATAAGTTAAAAAACTTGTATTTCATCTGAGCCAGCTCAGGCATGGATAATAAATAAATGAGCTGTTAACAGACTATCAAGGATGTGAGGCTGTTCTGCACCCTTTGTTAATTATAAAGTCTAAAAAAGGAGTATCAGGCTAGGAAGTATATATAGGTAGAAATTCTCAGATCAAAGCATCCCCAGAAAAAAAAGATTTTCTGGAAAAATGTCACTTCCAAAAAACTCTGGGTAGTTGCAGTGTTAGTGAAGCCAAGGCCCCTGGAAGCTGCCAGCCATGCTGTGTGTCTTTTGGCACCTCTGCAACATACGTAAATAGCTGGAGACCTTTCTGCAGCCAGGAACAAGTGAGCTGAGAAAAGGCTCTGTTGCTAAATTTGAAAAGAAAGCTGTAAACAACAGGCATGCTGATTTGTAAGTATGCTTGGGGACTTCAGGAGTTTGCCCTTTGCTCCTCTCTGCAGGCAGGGCCAACTTCCCCTCCGTTATTTTGTAAACACAGACAGTACATGAGCACAGCCTGGGACTGCTCTTTCCTGAGGACCAAATCCCAAACCAGGAAGAGGAAATTTAGCCCAGTGTGATCAGAAGCCTCACACTCACACCTTTGCTTTAATAAGGCATTGGTTACTAATTGTCTAGTGTGGCTGCCTTAACAACATGTCCTCTTGTGTGGTTCCTTTACATAATCTAGCCTTTGAAGAGGTCAGGGGGAATATTTTTAGGGGAACTCGGGGCAACACATAAAGATCTTAGGCTGTGGGACAGGGTACTAAGTTAAGTAAATGGCAATTTGGTTCAATATGAGGGGTGAAAAAGTTCATGTTCTACACCTGTTACCATTTATTTGTCATCTGGCCAAAGTGTATGAATTTGTAACAGATATTGGATGTCTCTGCTGTTTCTGCTGTTTCCTATTGCTATCTTTTAAGCTATCTTTTTTTTTAAGCTATCTTTTCCCGGTTTTCCACTATTTACTGTTGGGCCTCATTTTAAAGTGTTTGAGTTTGTTCTTAACTGAAAAAAATGCTGCATTATTTTGCAGAGGTATTTCTATAATTTCATAGAAGCATAGAATCATTTATGTTGGAAAAGACCTTAAGTGCCACATCTACATTTTTATGTATCTGAAGAAGAACATCATCCAATAAGACAGCTGAGGACTTTCCTGGCCAGTATTCCATCAATGGCATTTTAGTTCCTTTGGAAATGAAAAAGGGTTGTATAATACACTAGGAGCACCACTGAGGGCAGTGGCTCCCTAGGTATTGTGCATCAGTGAAAACTGGAGCTGAGTAGGCAGCTGCATGTGGTGCATTTCACACCTCACCAGCTCATAGCCACTGGAATAATTTTTCAGTTATTTCTTCCTGCTGGCAAGGTTATGAACTCCACAGAACATAAACCAATGCCAAATCTCCCAAATTACTCAAGTTCAGTTCATTAAGCCTTTTGGCTGTTTTTTGCATGCTTTTTTAGATCCGTGAAGTGACTCTTTAAAGTTTTCAGAACTTTGTGGGAGAGTTCTGTATACAGATACTTGTTTTTAGCTTTTTTGGGGTTAATATGTGTCAAATACTGTTCTTAAGAGTGATTGTTTTCTCCTTATATCTTTGTAAAGCTAAGTGCGGATTATCAATTTTTAGACTTTTTAAAAAAAAAATTTGGATCTAGACTTAATGTAGGAGAGAAGCGTTAATTCTATGGGCCACCAAAAAAATTGTGATTGCACTTTCTGTTTTGCTGTTTGAAAAGATGTTCTTTCTTCCATCTGGTCAGTCCTATTTACCCAACTGTTATTTTTTCCAGTCCATTTATCACAAATGGTCTGGGAGTAGTTCCACCTTTTGGGCAAAGAATGTTTTCCTCAGGGATGTTCAGTCTGTTACAGGTTTTGATTTTTCTTATCTTTTCCATGACATTCTTGGACATGTCATGACACTACTCGTGGATTGCACCTGTCACCACAAACCCCTCAACTTTGTTCATAGTATGTAATATCCAGACACAGAATATCTGGACACTACAAATGAGATCAGTTTCTCTGTTTCACAAGGGAGCAGTGTTCTTCCTGTTTTATAGACAGAGAACGAGACCTTGAAGAGACTCAAAAGGAAACCATGGCAAAAGACAGTTTGTTTTCTGAATTTTTTTTTATTGTCCTAATCAGAGGACAATCCTGCCTTGCTGTCATTCCTCGGGTGCTGTACATTACAACATGCTTAATTACCAAGTAGTGGTGTTCTTCCATGCAAGAATATTTTGTTCCCAAATACTCATCACTTCAAGACACAAAAAATAAGCGTGTGGATGAAAGAGCTGTTACTTTAGAACAGCTGTTCAAATGCACATAAACACCCTGCTGAAATTGCTGTCTTTTTTGCATATGATTTACATTAGCAGGAGGTCTTAATAACTGTTTCTAGTATGAAATTTCAGCTCGTGCTTAAAGCAAATGCTGGTACAAGCTTAGAATGGTGCCAGAACACTATTCTGCCGAGTTACCTGCTGAAAGCGGAGGTGGCTGGGGAAAAGCTACCTCAGGGATGCATAATGGAGGACAACACTGTTAGGCACCTGTTGCCTAATGATTTTTATCCATTTTATCCTCAAAGTTTCTACTTCTAATACCATCCTAATGTCCTCTTTGCTGGGCATTAGGATGGCTTCAGTGACATTCCTGGGGAAGAGTTGCTGTATTAGCATAGTTGATGCCCTGGGTTGGTTTTTTCATTATCGTAACGAAGAAAGTATCCTGCAAGTGGGGAGACAAAGCTGTTCTCTGAGAGCTGGGCTAGGCTAAAAGCTCACTGTGATGTGATGGAAACATATCTGAGGTGTGAAAAAAGAGAGCACTGCCATCTCCATGACACTGCTGCTGTTATTAAAGGAGGATACTTTATTTTTCTTCACATAATGAGTTGCTAAGTGACTGACATGAAAATACAGACATATCAAAATGAGATATAGCTACATTTCAAACATTCAATAAAACTGCAGGGAAAGCTGTATGGCATGATGTGTTAACAGTAGAAGCAGATACATACATATCCATGTTAGAGGTTCAGCAGTGAGCAGTAGATGATGGTTTTGTCAGAGGTTCTTTAGTTTCTAACATAAAATGCTTGTTTAAGTATATATTTTATCTGCTATTTGCTCCATGTTATCTTTTTTTCCTAGACCAACTTACTTTCCTAGGTCTAGTAGTACAACTCACAATATTTCTTCATCAGTAGAAATCTAAAAATCTCCTTAGTAGTATTACTGTAGCAGTGTAGCTCTACAATGGTCAATCTGTGTCATGGGTACAGAGTAAAAATGTAAATATTTTCATTTGTTAATAGTGGTTTATTTGTTTATTTCAACATGAGGGGTTTGGTGATGATTTGTGAACAAATACTTCAGGCTGAAGATTGACTTTCACACTCGGGGAGTATGATGGCAACCAAAAGTGTAGTGATCTTGCCCTGAACATCTTCTAAGTCCAGGATCAAACCATCTCTCACTTCACTGAAACAGAAGGTCATTGTCTTGCCTTGTCCCTGAGAGGGTTGAGCAGATGTACCTGTGTGGTGATGATGAAGGCCAGCAGAGGTGCAGCCATGTAAGTAAATAGTGAGTGTTGTCATTATAGGTTGCTCATATATTTTCTGTATTAGTGTGTGCGTGCCTCCCATCGCATCCCTTATAACAATTTATTGTGGAAGCTGGCCAATTTCCTTCTGGTACACCAGCTCATGCTTTTCAGCTCTCACAGACCAGTCCCCAGTGAAAATTACATTACCATCTGTATTTGGTGCCAGTGTGAGAGTTATGGCAGCAGGGGGTGGCTGCAGGGTGGCCTCTGTGAGGGGAGGCCGGGGCTGCCCAGCGCCAGACACAGCCGGTTCCAGCTGGCTCCAGCCCCTACACGCTCTGCACCCAGAGCACGGCTGAGCACTGCAGCCATGGGTGGGCACCTTGAGGAGAGCCTTTGTAAGAAAGAGTAAAATGCTACCAAGGTGTGATGTGTGAGGGGGAAAAAGTGTGAGAAGCAGCACGACAAGTCCTGAGGTGAGGACGGGAGGGGGGTGAGGAGGTCCCCAGCAGTCTGCAGGCCTCAGCGCTGCACCTGGGGGCAACGGGTTTCCATTGGGAAGGTCTTCTCCGTGATCTTAAGAGGTTGTGTATTGAGACAAAATGTTACAATCTGGAAGTGTAAACTTCTGCCAGGCTGTGCATGGGGATCATTTACCCACCCCAAAACCTGCTGTTGGCATCTTGACTTGAAGATTGCCGCAGTTTAGAAACTGTGATTTTGGGAGGCTGAAAAGGGCCCCGATGAGATGCACCCAAGAGTGCCGAGTGAACTGGCTGATGTTGTTGCCCTACCACTCTCCACCATTTTTGCAAAATCACGGCAAATGGGAGAGGTGTCGGAGGACTGAGGGAAAGCCAATGTCACTCCAGCCTTCAAAAAGGGCAGGAAGGAGATTCCAGAAAACTATAGGCCAGTCAGCCTCACCTCCATTCCTGGAAAAATAATGGAGAAGCTCATTCTGGAGGTCATCGCTAGGCACTTGGAAGAGAAGAAGGTTCTCAGGAGTAGTCAGCATGGATTTACCAAGGGGAAGTCATGCTTGACAAAAATAATAGCCTTCTGTGGTATTGTAACTGGATGGATAGATGCGGGGAGACCAGTGGATGTTGTCTATCTTGACCTTAGCAAGGTTTTTGACANGAAGGGACTGGAACACGTGTTTTATGAGGAAAGGCTGAGAGACCTGGGGCTCTTTAGTCTGGAGAAGAGAAGGCTGAGAGGGGATTTGATAAATGTTTATAAATATCTGAGGGCTGAGTGTCAAGAGGAAAGGGACAGCCTCTTCTCACTCGTGCCCTGTACTAGGATAAGGGGGAATGGATGTAAGCTGGAGCACAAGAGGTTCCACCTTAACATGAGGAGGAACGTCTTTACTGTCAGGGTCACAGAGCACTGGAACAGGCTCCTCAGAGAAGTTGTGGTGTCTCCTTCTCTGGAGATTTTCAAGACCCACCTGGATGTGTTCCTCTGTGACCTGTGCTGGATTATATGGCCCTGCTCTGGCAGGGGGATTGGACTCAAAGATCTCCAAGGTCCCTTCCAACCCCTGACACCCTGTGATACTGTGAAAAGAGATATACATGTAGGAGCTAATGAGTGGTAAACTGTATCTTACGTGTTTGTCAGGCAGTGACATGGCTGTGGACGTGAATCCTCCATTCTAATCGACTCATAGTAATGAAATAATGGTCTTTGACCATCTTTGTGGTTATTCTGCCTTATTCTACTTGCAGACTGATAGGTAAGACTGTCTGTTAAATAGAATGAGAAAGATACATTTTCAGTTTATTTTCTGAATGCCTAAGTCAGCTTGGCAGCAAGGGCCCTCAGAGGAAGGCCAGTCTAATGTCTTCTTATACAAGGACAGTGCAGTCACCTAAACACATCTTTTTCTGAGTTCTGGAACTTGCAGCTGTTGCTGTACCAGAGGTGCCAAAGTTTTTTTCAGTGATTTGAATGACACTCAGTTTTTCTGGGCTTCCCAGCTTTCTGAAGAGATGAATGAATTTAGATGGCTTCCTTCAAAAGTTGCCTCGGAGAGTTGGTCACTCAGAAAACTGCATTTCTCAGATCACTGTGTTTTTCAAAAGAAAACCCAAAAACCAGAGTCACCCCCAAAAGATCTGCTTGGGCAGACTGAATATGATAAATGACAAAGTGGCAGAAATGAGTAGAGGTTAAGAGAAACAAGTATTTTGTGAAGAGTGTAGATGGGGGGTGTCATTGGGTAAAATGGGAAGATAAATTTGTAGGATGGAGGACAAAGGTTTACCAGACCAAGATTGTCTAAGAAGAATATGCTTTTGCAATTTTGGTTTCATGAGCTCTTACAGATTGACACTGAGACATCTATCTAGTTTACTTTAGAAATCCAGAAGAGCTCAACAGTTAATCACCTAGCAATCAGCCACTGGCACTGTGATATGTTAAAAAAAGAAAGTGATTTATTGAGAGCAAAACATCACAAGCTTGTGTCAGGATAGAAGGGGAACAAAGAGACTGATATATTTGCAACTTCACATTCTCAGCAGCCTGATTACAGAACCTGCGTCTTTTAAGTGAAGGATGTTGCATTTCTAACCACCATTCAATCCCCAAGGATGCACAGAAGTGCCTGATGGCATTTGCAAAAGTGTGTATATAACCTACATAAGGACAAAAAGTGACATAACTTTCATTTCCTTACTTGCATTTTGGATGCTTAAAGTTTTTAAAAAATCTAATACTGAAAGGTCAGGTGAGTCACACTGTATGTTTATTTCCTGACTAAAGTGTAACTGTGGCTTAAACCTTTTCACCATATGCATAGCCAAGATATAGCATGCATGCCATGGGATTATTTTAAAGTTGATTAATGTTTGTTGAGGAATTTATAAATATTATTTTCTCTCTACTTTCCAATTCTCATATAAAAGGCATAAACAGTGCAGGGTATTGTAGTAGTGATATGTAAAGTATTAATTGATCTGACTTGGGAATGGTATCTCATGGGGCCTACTGTGATTTCCTTTCTGCCCTTCTCTTCCAGAGAGATTTGATTTCCCAGTGATTCCTTAATCATGCTGCTTCTTCTTATAGATATTGGGTTAGACTGGGCATGGAAATGGCATCTCACTTTTAACAGAGGTGAGCAGTGAAACAAACCAAGTACATGTTGTAGAATGTGCAGATTGAAATGTGTATCAATTACAACAATTATTAACCAAACAGTTGTTTTGTTCTTTCATTGCTACTTCATTTGTTTGCTTTTATTTCGTCTTTTTTTTTGTTTCTTTTGTTTTGTTTTGTTTTGTTTTTTCTGTGACCTTCCTTCTCCTTTTTATTTCCTCTTCTTTCTCTTTGCCTTTTTTTCTTCCTGCTTTTTTTTTGCCTTTTTGCCCACAGGAGGAGAACTATAGTTTTAGACCTTGATTCAGCCCAGGGCTTAAACACAAAACTTACACCTATTGCTAGGTTAAAGGAGTAGGTTTTTACTTCCCCTTATACATGCAATTTAGTGAAAGGAATTGGAAAGAATATGTGTTACACTGACACTAGAGGAAGAACCATCACTTTTTGTAGGCAACCATCAGAATTTCAGGATGTTTTCTGTATGTAAGCAAATGATGAAATGTATTCTTTTACAAAAGGCAAGGATGAAATCTGGTAAAAATCTCTGCTGGCAATCTGTAATACAAGATCAAAGAACCAAGAACTACTATTGGTGAAACAATTGCAGATATTAATGTGAGTTCAAGGAAGAGAAAAATGTATGGCTTTTGGTGCTGGAAAAATACTCTTTTTAATTATTAATTGTCAGGCTAGATTGTCTTGTCAGAGAAGAAAATCCACCTGTCTGAGTTTTCAGCAAATTTAAAACAAAATGTGGTATCACTGTGCTTGTTTAAAGGCTGTTCCTGAATTCTACATGCTTTGTTCTGAGTTGGTGATTTGTTTTTCATTCTCCTACCTCTAGCCAAGGTTTCTCATCTTGCCAGTCTGGATCATACTTAGAGATGTATATTTAAGATCTAGTTCTATTGTCAGGTGGGCTGGTATGAGTATTGCCATCCTTCTTTGGTAATGGCGAGGTGTCCAATTCTGAAAGCAAAATAGAAGGAATATCGTTGTGACAATGTCCCTTAAGTTTGCAATTTAGGTTTGCATGTTTTCCCATTATTTATCTGGTTTCAAAACCATCTAATATTGAGTTACGCAACCTCCACCAAATCTTCAGGGTGGATTGCTTGTATTACAGGAACAGCTAGGCTGTAAGAGCCTAACAGGGAACAAAATAAATAAGAAACACAGAATAGATGTATGAAGAGTTATGGTGGCTGCTAAGATGTCTGCAGAACTTGGTCACTGATGGCTGTGTACAGCTGTAACTCAGAAAGCAGCAAGCAACCTGCTGCCACAAGAAGTTGCTAAGATCACAAGCATAATTTTGCCTTCATTATTATTTGGATGCATTTGGATGTTAGTTTGAGTTATGTATTATCCTATAGAATTAGCTCTCTCATATGCTCTTCAAAACAGTGTTCAGACTTAATAATTTCAAAGAGAAACAAATGAAAATTTCCATGAAACTAAGCATGTCACTTATTTTCCTTATGGGACACAGGGTGGTAGGTTCTGCAGTAGCTGGTTCATCAGCGTGCCTGCAGCAGGGAGACAAACCTCTGCGGTCTCTTCTTGTGCTGGAGCTGTGCCTGGCGTCACTTGGTTGTCCTCCATCCACAAAGTTGGTTCCAAGAGCACAGCAAGGCAGCCAGTTTAACTGCCATGCTGGGAGCTGCATTCCTGCTACAAAAGCCTAGGGATTGTCCTTTTCAAGCTGCCAGAGGTACTAATAAAACCAATAGCTCTTGACATGCCAACAGGCTTGAAAGACTGTCCTGCTGGTGGTATCCCCAGTGTCTGTCTAGTTACTATTTAGCCCTCAGTGGTGAAGAAGAGTGGGAATTTGTGATGAAATGTGAGTCAGGCACCAGTACAAGCCTGGGAGGAGGCGGATGAGCCTGAGAGCAGGATTTGTGTTATAATTAATGCTGTTGAATAGTGATGGATAATACTTGTTGTTTCTGTGAAGTCACTATGGGTGATGGCTTGAAAATGCAAATGCTGTCTGGCCAGCTGGCAGAAAGATGTGAGTTAAGCCAGTTGCATTCCAGATAGGGCACAGCAGTACCTGCATGTGTTACTGCTGCTTCAGCCCTTGGAGAAGAAACATGGAAAAGCTGGAGGGACACAGAAATGTGGGTGAAGGAAGGGAATGGTAGGCACCAGGTGCTGAGTTCTCTGTATGGAGGCTGTAGGCTTCGCCTTCCTGACACAAGGGATGGTGCTCTCTGCTCTGACCAGCTTCTGCTCTGGTGGAGTGCAGAGCTGGCACGGCCCACTGCTTTTTCCTGGGAAGGCACCTAGTAATAGATAAGAGGCAACAGCCGACCTAAAAACATGAGCTTGCTGAGAAGCTTAAAAACACAAGCACAAACAGTGCATTTATTCCATAAAGACTTCCTGAAGGTATGTTTTGATCAGAATCATTTAAAGTGGATCATAAGGAGGGATATGAAAGGTCTGAGAAGACAAGAAGGTGCTGAATGTCATGGGGTGGATTTACTTCCATTAAGTACTAGAAAACTTTAATTTTTTTACTCCATATTTCTGATGCAAGTCAGTTGCAGCAACAAGTTTTAAGATTAGTTTCTTGGTAGAAGATCAGTCTAAATGGGGGAAGTTGGTGGTAAGCCAACAGGCTGTAGGAACCTTTGGGGATTTCTTCTACCATTGCTGCAAATTTCTACTTGGGAAAGTCTTTACTCTTATGTGGTGGTGCATATGCTTTTATGCTTTTTCTGGCTGCTGTTTGTGTACCCTCACAGCACTCTGAGAGGAATTTCCTAAAACCATCAGTCCACAGCAGTGGCAGTGGTTGACCCGCATCTTGCAGCACTTTGTCAGCACCTTGTTAACAGTTGCTTCTGTGTGCATTCCTCTCTAAAATTCCAAAATATAATTATCCAATACTGATATATACAGATGACATCTTTTGATATGCTTCTAGCTTTCTATGGGCTGAGTTTTTCATAGCTGATCAAGTGTTGTATGCGAAGTATATCTTCACTTCTGCCTTTTTTTTCTCTTGACACTATCATTTGAAGCAGGATGATGGGTACTAAAGTATAGAGTAAGAGACATGGTTGTTTTTCATTTCAGTTTCATTATGCAGGGAGGCACAATTTATGAAACTGAACTGGCTGCCTACACTTTGTATATCATCTAAGATAGGATAAATCAGGACATTGTTAGATGTTCCTAGAAATGATTGTCAGTGCAGGTGATTTTCAGGTGAAGACAACCACCTTCCCCAGGCCTGACCTGACACAACCTTTACAGACCTGCATTTGCTAG
Organism: Chloroceryle aenea; assembly: GCA_013399075.1. Classification (NCBI taxonomy): domain Eukaryota; kingdom Metazoa; phylum Chordata; class Aves; order Coraciiformes; family Cerylidae; genus Chloroceryle; species Chloroceryle aenea. Next base: position 29,639 of record VWZY01003317.1, read on the forward strand.
GTACTACAGCTGGTTCTCTGACTGGCTTCTTCAGTGGATTTTGGCTGGGTGGTCAAGGGACATGAAGGAAATATTTTTCTATGGCAAGTGAATGCAGTGGTGTCATAATTTGCAGACTGGCTTGCAGGATGCCTTCTGAGTCCTGTGTATATTGTAGTTTTGACAACTAGTATAAATATTTACAGATTGTGCTTCCTTCTAACTCTTCAAATGGCCTTCTGCATGAGAGAGAGAACTGGATATTATGTGTTTCCCATGCAATCAGCAGGGTTTGAACTGGATTTTGACCAAGTGATGAGTGGGCCTGTCAGATTCAGATGTATATGAACAACCATAATGTGACCTTCAGCTAAGGAGAGAGCTGCAGAACTACCACTGTGTCACAAGCACTGCAGGCTGCATTGATTGGTGCTAGTAGGAAGGCTTAATTTGCTGGTAGATGTGTGCTTGAGTTAGCAAAGCCAGTCTGAGTTAGCAAAGCCAGCATTGGGGGAATAAAGGGAATATTATTTTTGTTTTTAGAAACTTCATGTTTCACTTGTAGTTAATAAAAGTCAATAAATGTTGAATCTATTTAGTGAATCTCTTCTCAGGGGCAGAAATTATGTCTTCCAAGTTGGTTAGAAATGTTCTGTGTGTATTCTCCGTGATTGTTTTCTTATTGCCTAAGGGTGGGGTTTACTACAGGTTTTGTACATAAATAAATAGGCAGGTGTGGCTGTGTGGCACTCAGTCGTTTGGTCAGGTTTCCTCTTGGGCTAGATGATGAGCACAAATCAGCAGGAAAGGTTTTTCTTGGGTAAATAACCCTTGGTCTTCTGAGCTCCCTGGGCAGCATCCTTACAATACTGACTTCTGCTCTCTGAGAGGAAATAGATTGAAATCATCCAATGATTTCTGCAGCTACTGAGCATCACATTAGATTATATCAGGTTTTGACCACTGTGAAAGTGGACCAGATTTCGATTGGTCATGTGGACCTGAAATGTTATCAGTCATATTACAATCCCTGTAAATCACTCATTGCCCCAGATAGGTTTACCCAGTTCTCTCCACATCTTTGCAAGTGCTTTCCCTCTGCTTAATTTTAGTTTGTATAATAATAGTAGCTGTTATTAATTTTTGTGTAATTTATTTTTTCATGCTATCTTTCTTCATCTCTGCTATAGCTTTGTGTCATTATAAAATGATCAAGCAGGTTGTCACTTTTAAAGTCAACTAGAAGATAGATGAGAAAAGGTGAGTGCACAGGTACTACCAAAATTTTGACTCCGGGGTAATTTTGCTAACAGCAGTTTACAGTTTCATGAGATCAGTTCTTAATGTGAAAATCATTCTTATCTATCATTTTATACAAAGATTTATTATGAATAGGGAACAAACAGAGTGACTGTTCCCTTGTGTATCCACACACACCTACACACTTTTATAATTTATTTCCTCTTCCTTTTTTAAACCTATAAGAGATTGTTTAAAAGACTGCCTTGACAATGTCCCTGGTAACACTCCCCTCTCTTTAAAACCTAACTCTGTGGTTCATCTAGTCCACATATTGTTTCATTTAAGAAAGTTATCTGAAACTCCTAACTTGTAAGGTGTCAGCTTTGTTCTGTAAAGCTACTTTGATCTGAAATAAGTAGATAAACTGGTCTGTAGGTGATTAGATTAAGAAGAAGATTCATGATAAGAAAAGAATGGTTCTTTCTGTTGCTAGCTTCATGATCTGCTCTTGCTGTTAATAGCTAAGCCATTGATAGCTGTAATGTCATTGTCAACCAGTCTACTGATCCATGAGGCCAGGTTCAGTTGTGAGCAAGGTTATGTAACTCAATGCTAATGTAACCAGGGAAATGTTAACAGTTTTCACCTGTATGGTGGGTTTCTTTTAAATTGATGTCATCTTGCTTATTTATTTTAACCAGGCCTTTGAAAATTAGGGAATGCTGATTTGTTCCTTCCAAGGGCCTCATGGGCTGGAAGTGTGTTATGAGGTGAAGCAGTTGAGTTTATAGGAGTTTACACTGAATTTACACATTATAGTCTCTATACTTTAAAGTGTTATTTTTTGAAACCTTTCAAGAGACAAGTATACTCGATGTTAAATGTTACATTTTGGAAATAAATCATCCTTGCGATTGAATGCAAGCCACCAAATGTGCCAGGCAGAACTATATGCTGGCTGATTCTAAATGGACTGTGTCCCCACCTTGAAGACCCAAGAAGAATTAGTCATGGGTTAGGTTAGGCACAAGGAAATAAGTGAAAGACAAGAGTATTGACAAGGTAGTTCTTCTGCTGGAAATCTTGTAGCATTCTTGTGTGAACAAATGCAAAAAGGTAGAGACTCTGTTATGATTTAGACACATGGGTCTATTAGGTTTTGCAGAATGAGAGCTGTTCTTTCCCAGAGCTTTGGGTCCTAGATGGGCTTCTAAGTTTAATTCAAATTCAGGAGATGTAACAAGCTTTCAAATTACCCATGTGCTGCCTTTCCCTAAATCCCAGACTTCCTGTAAACTAGAATAGAGTTAGCAGCAGCTTGACTGTTTGGTGTGTCATTTGTCTTTGAAAATGCAAGAGAGACCATCCACTGAAACAGCTGCAAGATATCATGTCACACATAACTCCTCTAAGAGACCTCCCACAGACAGTCCCTTTTTTATTTTGCCCCTCCTTTTCTGGGAAATAATATACTAGATGAGTTAGATCCAGTATCTTATGAGAAACAGGAGCACATTGCAAATTGATGAGTTATAAGATTTCTTTTTGCATAAACTCACCTTCAGTAGAAATGAAATAAAGCTCTGGCCTGGAATTACAATTTATAATTGATTGGGAGAGAGCAGACTTTCTTTGAAAGATTTTTATTTTTTTTTTAATTCCAATAGTGATTTGTAACAGGTAACATGAGCTTTCATTTTAATCTGCATTTGTCATAAGTTCTTGATATTTGTTGGAAATGACCAAAAAACCTCAAACTTTCTGCTTTATTGTCCAAAACCCAATGGGTGAGTTCTCCTCTGAAAGATCTGCCAGCCCATGGTGCACAGGATAAGAGGACATTGCTTTGTGGAATACATTGTCTCTAAACAAGTGCTGTCCTTGGTTATGTGAATACAGCATCAGTGTAGCTCTCTGCTATATTTGCAGCTACTATTATATATCTCAATTTTTGGGGTGTGATTTAATGGACAGTTATGCTTGAAAGACCTATATCTGGGAGGCAGGTGCCACTTGGGGGATCAATGGATGGCTTGCTGGCATTACCATCAGCCTTGCCTGTATGCTTTGCTCGTCCTAAAAACTGGGCAGTGTACTCTTATAGTGTGTTGGGAGGACAATGTGTGAGAACCACCTTCAGGAACATGCCATGAGAAACACGGATGGTGTTGACTGCATGTTGTCTTCACAGTCTTTTTGAAAGAAATCCAATATGTAAATAGATGAAATGTGCCTTAGGGTGGAGAGAGCACTAACTCAGTATGATCCTGGATAAATCCTTTCTCCTCATTTAGACTCATTTTCAGGAGCCACATAATCAGCCGTTGAATAATATTCGCTTCTGTTACCGTGAGCTGTCAATGACTGGGAAATGCTTTGAGGTCTGTAGGTGAATGGCACCACATTTACTGAATACAGTGTGCTGCATAAAATGCTGGGTGTGTTTGAAAGGGATAGGTGAAGACTGATTGTAGAGTCCCTTGAAGTCTGTGTTAAAGTTTGCACAGATTTCTGTTGGCTCTGGATCAGATAGTCAGTGTGGAGGGAGGGGTGGGAGAGAAAATCTTATGCAAGGTCATCATCTACTATTTTTTAACAAGGAAGCAAGCTGGTGAACTTGTGATTGATTGCCCTTTATACCGGTCCTCAGAAAAAACGAAGGCGAGGGAAACATTGAGATCCCATTGATGTGCAGCCAGTTTTGGAATGGATCATGGAAACTCTCTGTGTCTGAGTTTCTCTGTCTGCAAATGAAGATCCACTGATGAACGCACCCATAAAAATGGAAAGAACACTCTATGCTGCAGTGCTGCTCATCAAATCATCTCACAAATACACCCTCCAGCTACTCAGAGTCACATTGCCTGGATTATTTCAAGGGTGAGGAACGTGACACCTTAGGCCATTTATATAACCACCTAATCGTGTAACAGGTGAGCAGGGAGCCCCTGTACAGTGTAGACAAATCCCTTTGCCATTTCCCTCCACACTGTCGGGCTAATTCTGATGAAGAAAGCATGCAAAGCTGAAGCCAGGGAATCAAGGCCTGGAGACCTTTCGTAGCTTCAAGAGGAAGTGCTTGAGCACTTTCCAACATGTTTCAGGTGAACGCTGAAATATTTTCCACACTTCCTCTGTCTCATTTGTTAGTTCACTTCTGTGCCACCTCGGCTGGGTGCCAGAGATACTTGTGTTTGGAGGAGAGGAGAGAAGGTGGTTGATTCCACAGCGTGTGACTTGGTTCCAGAAGCTGCAATCTGCATGCAAATTGTTATTTGGTCCCTGATCAAGTCATGGAGACTTGGTTTCTTATATGTGGGCAACACAGTATAGAAGAGGCTGTGTTCATCTGGTGCTTCCCAATGTAGGAGCTAGGTGTCTTCACTGTCTCCACTACAGACTTCTTACCTAGGAGCCAGTTCAGCACTGGCTGCAGACAAGGGAAAGGTGGCCCTGACTGTACTCAGTCCCTAATGAGCATGCACAGCAACTGATAATCAGCAGCTTTTTCCCCCCGCATGAATTTGCAAAAGAAGTTCTCCTACATCTACTTTGTTTATCAAAAAAGAACATTTATAATAGGCATCTCTTAATTGTTCAAGACCATCAATTTATCCAGCTGGTACACAGCATAGATTCTGGCATGTGCTTTTACATCTTTTGCAGCTTCCACTATATTTAAGTGCAGCATATTGCTATAGCTAGAAAGCTCAACCTGATCTTTAAAAAGGACAGACATTTCTTGAAGTTTACCACGGCTCTACTACACTTTTCATCAATAAGAATATTTAATAATGAGTTGCACTTTCTTGGGGGTAATATGGATATGTATGGAGAAGCATTGCTTGATGCCAGCTGGGTATTTTTTAGCCAAGTTTCATTAAGTTGCTTGATTTATTTTTTTTTGATTCGTGCTTTCTCTGGCAAGCACACTGCTAAAGGCAGCATTATACATATTTTATGGTACGTAGTAAATATTTTATTAGCATTATTAGTCAGGTTAAAGGGAAAGAATAGAGAATTAATAGCTGAGGTTAAGCTGATCTCAGAAGGCATAACTAATATATTTGCCACATTTCCTAGTTGGCAACTAAATTGTCTTCTATCTGCACAGCACTTCACCACTCTCCTGGGCTGTTTCCCTCTGCACACGCAGTATTTATCATTAATATGTCCATTAAATCAGCATCCTTTAATGAATCTTCATGTTGCTTGTTTTTTTTCCTGTGTAATTAGAGTATCTCATGGCTTGTAAATCTGGATGCTATTTTTGTATTAGGGGAAGATAAAGAACAAAAGAAGCAGCAGTTCTCTGATGCCAAGTCACATTGAGCAGGAGGAGGTCTTGCTCTGTGTGTGTCTGTGAGTGCATCCTCACATTGGCTCCCTAAGTCAAACAAGAATTTGTCTTACATGCTGTACATGTATATATCAGAACCATAGCAACTCTGTTAAATTAACATGGCTTAATGTCAGCTCAGATAGTCCTTATTTTATAGGACAGAGGCAGGAGAAGGAGAGTATCAGAAGCAAGTAGATGGATGTGTGAGAGGAGTTTCTCTCAACTCCTCAAAAGCAGTGAGCAGTACTCCTGGAGGCCACACAGACCAAGTCAGAGGGAAATAGAACTGGTTTGGTCCTCTAGGAGAACCAGAGGTGGTGGTTCTTCATTTAACTCTTACTGAAAATGTCCATTAAAGTACAGAAATCCCAGAAGGAGAGATACTCCATTAAGAATCGGTGACAAATGTAGAAAATTGTGAGTTTTCTCATCTTGTCCTGTTTGAAATACCTCAAGTATAAGCCTTCATCACTCGAGCACTCAAAACATCCAAGCTGTTTGCAGAAACTGTCCATATATTTTACTGCTAAGCAACTGAGATTTTCTTTTTTGCTTCCTTTAGTTTGTGCTGACCCATCTTTAATGGAAAGTCAGTGGTGAGAGAGTGGAAACAATTTAACAGGATTTGCAAAGAAGGGAATGATGCTGTATTAAACCTGACTCACAGTAAACCCACTAAAGCCCCATGGAAAGCCTTAGCTTTGGTCTTGAAAAATATGCCCATAATAGCTCAAAAATGAGTCAATTTTTGCCTTACTGAGGATTTTCCATTAAGAATGCCTGTAAAAGGTCTGCCAATGTCTGGTGTGCTTAGCCTGCTGTATGAAGGCTGCCTGGATCACTGCTCTATGCTGTGCTTTTCGTTCGCTCACTTCTGGACCCAGTCCAGTGTCCCTGACGTCCCTTCATTGATTTCAGCTTGCACTGGATTAACCTAGCAGTCGTCTAAGAGTATTCGTTTCATGGTTGGTTGTGGGCTATGTTTTGGAGCTTATTACCAACTGTTGTAAATAGCTTTATAATTTGGCCCTATAAAAATGCAGTGCCTTTACTATGTTCACATTCCTTTATTATTATAATTATCAAGTTACTCCTTTTAAAAACTCCATAATTTAAAAGTAGAAAACCCTTCCACTACAAAAACATAGAAACCTCCTGCATGGAAGAATATGATTTAATGTCAAGTCATTAGCTGTCGAGTATTTTGACTTAGATTGTAAGCATTTACCCTAATCCACTAGCCAATGCCAGTTCCAGCAGGTGAGTCTTAGTTCACACTACTCCATGCTCGAAGTTTCTTTAAGCTCTATGGAGGAAAGTTTCAAGAACGCAGAGCTAAAAAGGGTTCATATTTTCTTGGCTACTGTATCAAGCAGCTTATGTCAACATCTTCAAGTTATATCTAGCCTTGACCTTCAGTGTCTGGCTTGGGACTTTCCAGAGTGAGATTCTTTAAATGAACAGTACCAAGGGTTTGGAGCCCAGAGTCTGATTTCTTTTCTATGGGCTGCCTCAGGAGATGCACATAAAATTACACTTTGTTTTAAAAAGCTACATCCACGATGAAGTGTAAGTACTCAGTTAGGTTCCTCAGCACTTCCTTTCAAACCCCACCCAGCAGCTATTTTAGTCAGACATGCTTGATTTCTGTATGTATACGAATGTTCCAGGAAAATCCTGACTAATGCATGGTACTGGGCACAAACCCAGCTGGTCAGTTTCAGTTGGCTCCAACTTTAAAACCCAGTAGGGTTCTCAAGCATCTTTATACCCATCTTTTTCTACCCAACTCTGTAGGCATTCCCCAGGTTAGCAGTCTGGTTCAGGTGGTGCAGAAGGTGGCAGTGGTTAAGCTTACTTAGGATATATGTTGAAGCAGCTTGAGGTCTCTCCACTTCCTGGAAACTATTAGGTTGCCTTGTCTTCTGGCCTGCTTTGCTTGCTTTGCTGAAACCCTCTCCTTGCATGAAAAAAACAATATTTGTTAAAGGAAGTTGCTTTTTACTGTTGAAAATGTGAGTCGAACAAGTTTCTCTCTCCCTTGGGGGTTCATTGAATAGTAACAGTGGGTATGCTATTGTGGGCTTGCACAAGATGAAGTCTTCTGAGATGAGTAGAGGCAGTAGGCCAAACAATCCTACGTCTGGGAGGAGGTTAAAGGGTGGTTAACCTTGCCCAGTATCATAACTATGGAAGTCTTCCTGTGTTGAACAGGGCAAAACCATGTACACACACATGTGAAATCTGCTACTTCCTAATACACTTCCCCACCTGGGAGACATTTCTTCCTTCATAGGAAGAGCCACATGAGGAACTGTGTATGAGTATGTACAGGTTTTCATCTACCAAAGTGGCACTACCAAGAAAATGCAATTAAGCAATTGCATCTTGTAGCATTTTTCCTTGGTGGAGGGACTTGACTTTCCCCTTCTGAGTAAAACCAGGATGTTGTTGGCTATTTAAAGAGCCAGCTTCAGCCACTCTTCCTTCCTGGAATGAGAGATGTGAAGTAAGACAGAATAGAATAGCAAAGGAAAATAACAATGATTTATTATGGTGCTTTTGAGCTAGAGAAATCTATTCTTATATTCTGTGAAGGGTGTAAAATATAAGTACATTAAATTACTTGGGTTGATAATAACATGGCAATGCAAGTGGATCACAGCTTGCACTCTTCCTAAATACAAGGTATGTCTTATATTCTTATATAAAACTGGTAGATCTGGTCAGGGGGGATTGCCTGATAGCTCCTTACATTGGTATCTGTAAAGCATTTTAATCCAGTCTCACTTCAGTCCTTAAAGAAGCTTTTCTCTCCTTGCTGTACGGGAAGTTTGCAGTGCTGGTTGGGGAAGGTGTGCTTTGTACCTGCTGCACTTTAACAGCCAATATCCCATGATTGAAAAATGCAGCCCTAGTAACTTAGGGGCTGCAGAGTAGCTCCACAGCTCTATTGTGAAAGACCCTAGCCCAGAAAATAGGCAACTGCCATGGCTGAAAAAGATGGCACTTGCCTAGAGCACTGGTGCACCTTATGTCTTCAGCAAGTGATTCCTTAAGGGTGTAGATGGCCAAGTCCAAGTCACAACTGGCTCACTGACACCATCCACATGTGGTAGCCGTTGGCCTAGAAGCAAAAGGGTGGTGGTTGCTGGCCATGCGAGTTATTACACAACGCCGCTCCCAGAAGAAGTAGCCATAATTGATGGGTTAGAAATGGTTACCTGAATGGGAGACTTAGAGCTGTCTGGTGCATTGTGATGACTGCACTGACTGGGAAACTGCTGTGTTAGCTCTGGAGGGACCTGTGGGACAGCAGAGCCCCGATGATCCAGGCACAATGCTTTTGGCATCAGTATTCTAGGCAAGCGTAAGAAGCTAGAGTATGAAGCCAGCATTACCACACTGTGATTCATCTGATTGACCATATTTAGAGGTATCTCTCTGCCTTCTCCTTATAATATATTAAAGCTTCACTGTTGTCACTGTATGTATTTGTGAACAGTGCCAATGATGATGATCCCTGATTTATGGAAAGAGATATGATGCAAAGAGACACAGGACATGTTTCATATGTTTAAATTACACACAAAACAAAGCACAGTCTTAGTATTAAGTGAGCTATCCCTGGAAGCAGGCAAGCTGTGTTAGCTGAAGTATGTGCTTGGATTAATTAGTAGCCTGAGCACAAAGAAAGTTTTGCTTTGAAAATGTGCGTTAGCATCTCTGTGTGGGGCTTTTAGGAGCATTATCCTGCTCAAAGCTTACAGAGTGTTCTTTAGTCTTGTTCTGCAGTGTGGCATGGGAACATAACCCAAGTGACCTACTCTGCTTACATGCAGAGTGAATGGCCAGGCAGAAGAACTGGACTTGAGCCTCTCAGGTCGCTGGCTAGCACTTAAACCACTGGGCACTCTTTGCATGGAGACTGTCACAGTGGGACTGTCCTGATGACTTATTAGAAGGTTTTTCACAAGACTAATCGCATCTCATTTGTTCTGTGGATACTTATTCCCTGGGACTCCCTTATTTTGTGGAGGTTTCTTTCTTACAACCATTTCTTCCCTTCTGTCATTTCACTATGCAATAGTCTCTGGAATGAGTCGGACATCTTTTTGCCTTGCACAGCATTCAAGACATGAATTGCAGCTTGAACAGCTTGTTGTAGCATGATCCTCTGAACAGAATAATGGATTTGTTCCTTAACTGAAGGACTTTGCAGGAATCAGTTAAGGGCTTTTGGCCAGGTGAGGTCTGGAAGATGATGCAGGTGTTTCTGCTCTGCAATTTCAACCTCAAAGACCCCTAAGAAACAGTCAGTTGTAATTATTTTTGCCAGCATTATCTTCAGGTTTATTATCCTGTACTTGCACAAGCACTCTTCAGCTTCTAAGATTTCAGAGAACTGACTTTTTCACTAGCAAAGCTCCATGATGAATATTCCTTCTTAATTTGTTTTTAATTGGAGTTTTCACACTTTATCAGTGTAACATTTAAAGAAAATGTTAGCTCTCTTCCTACTGTCAAGTTGATTGCACATGGTTTTGGGGTATATATTTCTTTGCTCCTTCTCCTTGTCAGAGCTTGTGCTATTTCAGGCACATGCCTTCTCTAGCATTCAATCTGTGGCTGAGCTTGATGTGGTATATGAGGGACCATGTCCACTGTACCAAGGTGGCAATTACAATGAGGAAGATGTCACATTCTTATCCCTTCTCATCCCCTATGAATCTCAAATACTAACAAAAGTGTTTTTCATTGTCCATGCAGAAATCAGGAAATAACGTATCTCATTGCAGGTGAGGAGTGAAGAACGCTGGGGATTTTCCTGGGTTGTACACTGCACAGAACACCATCTAGCAACATCAAAACAAATGCCAAGCAAACGAGCTGGGATACAGAAATATATCTAATCATGATAGAATGGCCCATGGTGGGCTAATTTACCTTCCTTCCCTAGAATAGTATCAAACAGCATAAGACTTCATGTCAGATAGAAGATCACAACAGAAAGGCAGACCCAATAGTAGAAATTGTCAGTGTTGTCTAATGACAGCTATCTCTGAAGCACTAGTCATTTTATTTTTTAGATTTGAATTAACTCAACAGGAGAAGCATGATAAAATACATAATGCTAAACTCTGGCCCACTGGAATTAGACGGCTCTCACAGGTTCATTTCAAGATTCTCCGGTCAGAACAACCCCAGGCAACACTACAAGACTGGGAATGAGTGGCTGGAAAGCTGCCCAGCAGAAAAGGCCCTGGGGGTGTGCTGGTGGACAGCCGGCTTAATATGAGTCAGCAGTGTGCACAGCTGGCCTAGAGAGACAGCAGGATCCAGGCTTGCATCGGGAATAGTGTGGTCAGCAGGAGAAGGGAAGGTATTGTGCCCTTGTACTTGGCACTTGTGAGGCCTCCTCTCGAATTCTGTGTTCAGTTCTGGGCTCCTCATTATAGGAAAGACCCTGAGATGCTGGGACATGTCCAGAGGAGAGCTACCAAGCTCATGAGTGGTTTAGAGAACAAGTCATATGAAGAGAGGCTGAGCGAGCTGGGTATGTTTAGTTTGGAGAGGAGGAGGCTGAGGGGGGACCTCATTGCCCTCTATAACTACCTGAAAGGAGGTTGTAGAGAGGTGGGTGTTGGCCTTCTCCTTAGTAACTACTGACAGAACCAGAGGAAATGGTCTGAAGTTGTGGCAGGGGAGGTTTAGATTAGATATTAGGAAGAAATTCTTTACAGAAAGAGTGGTGAGGCCCCGGAACAGCCTTCCCAGGGAGGTGGTTGAGTCGCCATCCCTGGAGGTAGTTAAGAAACACTTAGGTGCTTCAGGACGTGCTCTAGTGGCAGGCATGTAGGGGGGTATTTTGTGTTTTTGAAGTAGTGTTTGATCAGGGTATTTAGGTGTTTTTTTTGTTTTGGGTGTGGTTGGTCTCGGTGATCTAGGTGGTCCTTTCCAACCATGAATATTCTGTGATTCTGTTTAAATCTAATTTAAGCAATGAGATCAATAGGCACAACAAATCGAGAGTAAGTGCACACATGTACTGTTTAACTAATTTGATGTACTTCTATGATAAATGTCACCTGCCTAGTGGATGAATGGAAGGTGGTGGATGTAGTGGGGGTGGTGGCTGACAGCATGCTCAGTATGAGTCAGCAGAGTGCCCTAGCAACCAAGGGGGCAAACTGCATCCTGTGATGTGTTAAAGCATAATCAGCTGTCAAAAGAGGTGATGATCCCACTGTATTTTGTGTTGTTGTGGCCTATCTTTGAATATCATGTGCAGTTCTGAGCCCCACAATTTAAGAAGGATGTGAAGATACTCAAATGCATCCAGAGGAGAGTAACAAAGCTTGTGAAAGGGCTTGAGGGTATGTCCTACGGGGAGCAGATGAGGACTTTGAGATTCTCTAGTTCCGAGAAAATGAGGCTGAGGAGCAATTTCTCCCTGGTATCCTCTGACAGGACACATGGGAATGGTTGAAAGCTGCGCCAGCAGAAGCTTAGACTAGACATTAGGAAGTTTTTCTTTACCAAGAGGGTGATCAAATACTGGAACAGGGGGTGGTCAATGTCCTGAGCCTGTCAGTGTTTAAGATGTATTTGGACAATGCCCTTTATAATATGCTTTAACTTTTGGTCAGCCCTAAAGTGGTCAGGCAGTTGGACTAGATGATCATAGGTCTCTTCCAACTGAAATAGTCTGTTCCTATTCTATTATTCTAGTCTAGTCTAGTCTACTTCCATGTTATTCTACTATAGTCTATTCTTTTCTCCATCCCTGAATAGATTCAGCTAAGGCTGAAAAATGTCTGCCAACCTATTAAGCTGACCACTGGGTGTAGGCAGCTGCTAGTATAAGGAAGATAAAATGAAAGTAGAGTTAACCCAAATGTCAGTTTAGAGAAGAACTCAGGATTAGACATATGTTTGTTCATAGGCACAAGAATAGTGGTTCTTAATGTGTTAAGTTGTTCTTCAACGTGTGACGAGATCCCACTGGATTGTGTTTAAATATCTGAAACTCCATATAATGTCAATGATTTTTGTTACTGAGCCATTAAAATTGTTACTAAGATGTGATGAGATAGAGCATGAAATGGCCATGTCAGAGGGCTTGACAAGATCCAGGTCAAACTAGTTACGTTGTGGAATGACCTGTGGCATGCAGCACTGTTGGGGCAAAGCACAGAGGCTGAATGGAGACAGTGGTGCTGAAATAGATTCCTTGGCTCTGCTCAGCTCACACCAAGGAGAAGTTCCACTATTGCTGAAGAATCTAGCCCATTTGTACTAGCCAAGGGATCAAGTGACAAAAGCAGAGGAAGATAATGACCGCAAGTCATGACATACATTTCTTGCCAGTAATCCTGCAAATGAGCCTGATCTGTATGAAGTGGGTGCATAGCACAGATGCACTCTGGGTCATCATTCAGATTAATGCTCTGGTGATTTACTGTATCTGCTGAACAGCACTTTGTTACTTGTCCTCTCCTCCTGTCTGCTTTGTTAAATAGTGCAGAGAGTAACTGCAAATGATAGCTCAGGTTATTGGCCTGTGAATTCAGTGTTTGCAGTGGGGCAATGCTAAGTGCAGCACCTGTGACATATATACCATGGTTCCCACCTGCAGCAAAAGCAGAAGTCAGACTGAAGCATCTGGAAAGCAGGTAATGTTGAACCAGAAAAAGAGCAAACTGCAGATTATGATGCTAAAAGTGTTCAAATTTAGTTTTTTAAAGTGGTAGTGAAGGATGTTTGCATTGCATCTTGTGTCTTCAAGTTCTCTTCCTGGGCTGTAGTGAAAGAAATTGGAGTAGGTGACTTTTTCCAACCCGGTGCAGCACCATCCTTGGAAAAAATCTCTTCATCATCTTACAGTCCATCCAGGGGAGGTAAGAAATATGTGGCAGAAAAGTGCTCTGTCTGTTATGTGGTAAGAGCTTCTGCAAGGCCACCTCAGATTTTCCACCAGTGCCAAATTTACTCTGAATAGGTAAAATCAAGATAAAGGAAGAAAGGAACTTTCCTTGTAAGACCACGATCAGCATTTATTTATTTACTTGTTCATTATATCAGTACTGTGTCACATCTTATTAAAATCTGCTTCCCTGTGTGGTGCCAGTTTAGGACTGGGAAAGATACGTTAGCTTTCTCCATGTGAGATGGCTCTGTTTCCTTACACAAGGGACAGTGCAAACTTGATAAAATATTGGTGGAGAGGCTTCTAGCACTGTTAGTGAGCTTTGGCCAGGACTTTGTGCAGCAAGGATGTGTATCTGAAATTACACTCTGATATGCTATTTTAAGCTGTTGTCTTTTATCATTTTTATGGTGCTGCATGTAGTTAGCTTGTATGTGACTTGACAGGGCAGGCAGAGGGAGAAGATTGCTGCCCCAAAAGCTTTCTGTAGCTGTAGGAGTATCTTGAATACTGGATAGAGACAGTGACAGCGCAGGAACAGCTTCAATGCAAACTTGCATGAAACTAGAGGAAGAGAACCTTGACCATGAAAATGACAGAGGAGGAGCTAGTTGCTTGCCTCCCAGGTTATAGTACTCTGGCTTGGGGCTACCAAGTCGAGACCCACAAAAAGCCATCTTAGATGCTTTACAAGGCCGTGTTCCCTGCCTCCCAAGTGAAAACATAAATAAGGGTTGAGGAGGAAAAAAAAAACCTGTGAGCTTGCCTGGATAGAAACCCATGGATGGGAATCTCATTCACTCCTGGACGTAGCCATGGCATCTGTTAGATTTCAATGAAAGACAAAAGCATTTAATTTTGGGTGACTGGTGTAATTATGGCAGGGGTTTTGCTCATGAATATATCTATTTCCAAGTCAAAGCTGTTCACTTAAAAATGGGTCTAAACCAAAGACAGAGTCTTAAGTAACCAAACTTTCAAGTAGCTTGAACAATGTGTTTATGTTAGATGAAGCAAAACCCTGTATGCAGCCTCACACAACCATGGAAAACCTAGAAGTTCATTTTTGGGCCCAGATTTTGTACCAAACCCCCATTTTCTTTAGTTTCTTGAGAATTTATTTGCTTTTGTTTTTTCCCCTTGCTTTTTCTTCATCTGTGACCACACCTTCTCCTTCTACTGACACTTCATTGTTAGTTTATTCTTTGTATTCTCATCCCTCTGTTTTCTTTGGTCAAGGGTTAAGAGCTCCCAGCAGAGATTAAAAGTGTTATATCAGTGTTATCAGTTGGTTCGGCTTCACTTGGCAAATGCTCTGCATTTCAAGGATGGTATATAGTGTGCTAGCTATTTTCTTTGCAAAGTTATTTGGGGAGATTTCTCCAAATTCCTGAAATTTTGCTGGTATTAAATTATCCTAGTCATCTCATCTTCTAAGATAGAGGAGCATGCATTTATTTTAAGAAATTACATAATGGTGTATTCTTCAGGTGGCTTCATGTCTCTCTTCCACTGTTTTCACTTCAGTTCTTGTCATTCCCCTCAGTTTTATCTCAGATAGAACCATACCTCGTGTGCTTCTGTCTTATTCTGTGTTCTCCATAACTTGAGCTGATCTTTTTAGGACCTGGTTTTGCAGTGTGGTGACTTGTCTGGTTCAGTCAAGGTCTGCATGTAAACTAGAGCTCATGTCCTGCTAAACTGTAACTGTGCTTTATTTTTACATATTGGGATATATCCCTTTGACATCGCTTTAATGCTGAGCTCAGACTTGTAAATGCAGAGTATGACAGAACACAAGGGAAAGTCAGTAGGATAAAGGCTCTTATGAAGCTGTTGTACGGGTAGGAAATCTAGAATTTATTGCTAGAGTAAAACTTTTGTTATTCTTAAATGATCTGAAGATAGCCTAAGGCAGAGTGTGTCCTGGTCTTCATGAGATTAAGCCAGTTAGATTTTTATGTCTGTGAAAGTGCAAACACAATATGCAGTGCATTGCCCATTCCCGTGTATCTCGGCACATTCTTTGAGTCAGTCCCTCCAACTCAAGACCCTGTTTTTCCGTCTTCCTTGTAGACATGCACCAGCTAAGATCCTAAAAAGTATATAGATGCCTGACTCTTTCCTTAAGACTGAACTCCATTGATTTTGGCCAAAGTTCACAAGAAGGCCCATTGATTATAGTGGGTAAGAGTGAATTCAGTACTGGATTCGATACTGGTAAGGTGCTCAGAAAGGCAGCGCCAACTCTGCTGCCCACAGGCACTTGTGCATGTCTTTCATTTGCAGCCTGCTGGCAGACCTGGTGCCTTTTCTAACCTCATCAATGCACAGGTTCTGATTACTCTGCAAAGCATCAGCTGCACCCATACAAGTACCCTGAAATAGTGAGGAAGAAAGTAGCAGCCCTCTGTATAACTGCTGTGTCTTAAAAAGTAAATTTAGGCACAAGGAATTTTTTGTGTTTGATAATGTGCTATTGGCAGAACTCCTCTTGCCTACGATTCACGCCAACAACTCTGGCACAAAGTGCCACTACCAGTGATGTTCATACTTTCTGCTTTCAAACAGTACTGTGGCCTTAAAGATGCAGGCCAGTACAGTAACATGTTGCTGAGGGGATAAACATCGCCTAGAAATAAAGTTTAATACCAGAGAAGGATTCAATGGTTGTGCGTCAGGGGTCAAGCCTGAGCAAGACTTCCTGAGAGACAGCTGGTCTTCTGCCAGATCTTCTGCTTTATCCACAGACTGGTTTCCCTTCAGCTGCATTGGCATCTCTCTGCTTAGGTGATGCCATGACTCTGTGCCAGGTTATCTAGTATTACAAAATCCTGAGCACTGGGCTGGAAGAGGTTGAAAGGTCTCTCTTGATTGTACAGGAAATATGCCTTATTTCAACATGGATGTGGGTTTGCTATTTCTTTGGGTTTAAATGAGTGCTGTGTTCTAAGTCTAATATATTTATCATTAGTTTCATAGTATTCAATGCCCTCTAAAACTAATCCCAGCTCTCACTGTCAAGTGATCTTCACTTAAAAACCACATTTCTAGGCTCAGCGTTGTTGAGAAGTAATTGAAAAATACTGTTTGAAGCATGTGAAAAAAACTGAAAGTGAAAAATTTTGGAAGTGCTTGTATACTCTGCAAACTGAGAAATCAGAATATAGGGAGAAAAATAGATCTCTCTTTTTATCTGTGAAAGTCACATGTTTTTTAAGCTAATCTTGAGAGTTGAGAGGAAGAGCAGCCAAGTCTTCCTCTTTGACTGTTTTGGGTTGATAGAATTGTTGTGTTTTTCCCAAGTACTTATGCTGTTCTCTTACTGAAACCTCTCTTCAGGAGGAATGGATCAAATGAAGGATGCAGGTTTGTCTTAGCACAAGCCTTCACTGAATTGTTGGTTAAAGGAGACCCATGAAAAGAATCAGTCAACACAACATTTCTTTTCCCCAGCCAGCCTACCCCACTTTTTCTTCGTCACCTCTTTTATTTAGGGTTAGAAAAGCTTAAAAGGTTATCCTTGTTTTTTGAAGTTTGCTGCATTTCCCTTTGTGACTGCCAAGATTACACTGCCCTAGTTTATCTAAAAAAATCACTGACAGTGCTGACAGTGTGCCATCTGCAGCCCATGTAGCATGGCTGGGGCAGTGCTCAGCAATTACACCAGTGCTTTTCTCTCAGATGTTTGAATCCAATGCATGCTGTTATAATTTATTAAATAAATAAGACTTTATTTCCTGATTTATTTATTAAAAAATAAGGGCTTATTTGAAGTGTTATGCCTCTATGGGACTTCAGTAATACATATGCTGTCTGTTGGCTCTCAGATCAGGGGTCACTTTTACACTGTATAGTACAAGTGTGGGTGGGATGCTTCTGCTCCATGTAACATAACAATGAAGAAAGGCTGTGGGCTCCCCATACTGGGCACCTGTGCTCAGTTGCACGTGCTCCAAATAGGCACAACTCTGTCCATTTCCCTGTGATGGCATCTGATTTGTGTTATCAGGAGGGAAAGGTGGTTTAAGTTCAGTAATGTGTCCTAAGCAGGTTGAAAGGCTTTCTTTTCCAGAATGGCTTTAGGAAAGTCAAGGCAGACGTGATCAGGATTTGAAGCCGGTGAACTTTTGCAAGGTAAACTCATCATCACCTTGCTCTGTGATGAGGAATTTGGGCTGGAACACTATCAGCTTTGGAGCAATGTCTTCCCACACACAAAGATTACTTGAACACTAGAAGTAGATGCTGCAACTTAGATAAAATCTAAGTTCAGTTCCTAGCTTTGCTAACTATCTGTCCTAGGACTTCAACAGAACCACTCTTTCTCTGCCTCTGTTCTGCTTTTTGGGTTTGTTTTTTTTTTTTTGGTCCACATCCCATTTCTGTCTTCTCCCAAGATACATTCTGTTTCCCACCCACACCTTTCCTCATCTGAGAATTACTTAACTTTCTGAAAGGAGCCCCATGAAATGTATCCTACACAGATGCACTGCTAGGGTGGAGCTGGGAATAGCGCATGGGTGGAAAGAAGTGTTTGGGACGAGGATATGGAAGAAAGGTAGCATATGGGACAATATGACACTTTGGTGCCAGTGGATGAGAGAGCAGAAGTTGTGGCGCTGTGGATCTACATCATTTTAAGTTGATCTTGCATTGTCCACTCAGAGGCCTCCATGTACATGTAGTGTGTGCACAGAATTAAGAGTGAGCAGCCTAAGTAGTCAAGGTAGAGTTGTGTGGGAGATGGATGTCCATCCAGAGCAAGTGTTCCCAGAGATGATCCTTCTATGCCTAACTGTAGTGGCTGACCTTTTGCATCAACTCGCTGGTGTGAGTGCCTTCTCCTCTGGTGGTCTCCTGTTTGGAGCTCCCTTGGTGTCATTTGCCTGTCTACCAGTATCAGCTAACAAGCTTCTCCAGCTTCCCTAGGCCTCTTGATTTCTTTTTCCCACTATTACTTACATGTCTCTGCAACCCCNCAGAATCTCCCTATTCACTGTCATGGTCTCTGAATAGGACAGAGGGTTTCTTTTATTGGCCACGTGTAGTTTCAATGTTCACGCTTGAGCATATGCTAGTGAACATGTTAAAAATGCTTGGAACACAGGAACTGGCCGATACCACTGTTACCTATGAAGCTTTACAACATTAATTTGGTACATGGGGGCATCATGGCCCTGGAGCCAGCACTGCTGAAGCCACTGACCCCTAAATTCTCATTTGGTGAAGACCAAAAATCCTACCTCAGATCTTCCTGGAAGAGTTCAGAAGACTTTCTTGTTGGTTCAATAGACTTTCAAGTGCTCTGCAGTCTTGAAAGTGGTCAGCTTATCCTTTACAGGGAATGGAATCTGCACGTTGGAGGAACTGAGGTCACCTAAGTCACTAGCTATATTTGTCTGTTCTAAGCCAAGAATATATTACCAAGGGCAGATGGATGTTGTGCAGGCACTCAAAGTGGAAACCCAGTCCACCTGAGAAGCAGACTCCTGACAAGTGCAGTACACTTATTTACTGACAGTGCAAGTGGCTTGACCTACTCTTGGGTTTGCCCAGAGCAGAGCTCCTGTCCAGTTATGTAGTTAGAGACTTTAAGGACAATATAAAAGAGACTCTCAGTAAAGCTGGGTTAGGCTTCTGTTTTTATTGATGGATCTACTCTCGTTTTAATCAAGTATTGACATCTTCCAGCATTGCAAATACCTGGAATTCCCCTGTGCAGGCAGACCTTTGTCACAATGGCATTACTCTGAGGGCTGTGACAGGTAACGCCAGCGGCAGCGTGTCAGAGACCTCCAGATGCCACTTTGGGCACACTTTCAGCTGCTAAACTCTGAGAAGCTGATAGGGATTGCTGGGTTGGTTCCAAATACAAAGACAGGAAAATCTCCTGGGTGTTGGAAATGTTATGGTATGTTTCTGCCTCATTTGGAGTGACTGTTATGCGAAGCAGTTTATACAAAGTCATTATATGAAAGAAAGTTTTATATGTTCAGGATGGATATATGTGTATATAAGAAAGGTACCTGTGCATATGCCATAGATTGTATATCATAAACATGTATGTCATAAGCAATTTTATTTGGGAGATACAACTCCCAGTGCAGCTTGAAGGAGTCTTCTAAAATCACTATTGCAAGCATGTAGGCTGGAAATTTATTTATTAGCTCTAGAGGAAAAGAATTATTTCTCCAGCAGATAGCTGATGAGTCTTGGTACTTTTTTTGTGAGCCTAATTGCTCTTCTCCTGTAATCACTGACCCTAACCCACCATCTCTATCCCCAGGCTTTCCAAGTGGGGTAGACTCAATCTCTTTAAACATTTTGAAAGGGGCAGTCATACTCTGTCATCCTGCAGACAATGAATTTCCACTGACGATCCCTGTATGAAAGAGAGATGAGAGATATTAGCAAGCCAGAACTGCAGAGGATAAGACTATACAAGTAAGAATGAATTTACACTAGGTATTGTGGCAACAAAAACCTTTACCTGCTATTAGCTGATTTTCCTCTGAGTGCTTTGTGGTTCTATGGGCTGGAAGGAGATTAAATATGTCTGACAGTTATAATTACTTCACACTCCCTTACAAGGTAAGAAAACCATCTCTCTGAATAATTAGGTCTCTGAGTATCCTTCAGAAGACAGTGGCTCTTAATGGTGGTCAGTCCTAAATCAACTTTAAATCAGTGACCAAGAGGAAAAGGATGGTTATGCCAAAAGCTATTGTCATGTGAAATATTGCTCAGGAATGTGTACTAAGTAAAATATGTTGGTGATTTTCAAGTCATTTCAAGACAAGTCAGTTGTCCACACAGAAAAATTGACTTCTTTTTTCTTTCTACTATTAGGTCTTCTAGCTAGTGTCCATTATTCAGCAAAGGCCAGTGATTTAGTGTCCAATAGCTGCAACAAGCCTCAAATTTCCACCTTAGCGTATTGTGCATTAAATTTTCCCTTGACAAAAAGACATGAGTTCAAAGGATCCTATACTGTTCTGCTGTGGAGGAAATGCTCAATTTAGGCTGCTTGGTGCTGGCTGACAGGAGTTTAGTTCTAAAGTAAAGCCACTGCAGATGGCAGCTGTTGTTTTAAGTTGACAATGGTAGTACTCTGAGAGGTTTCTGAAAGTTTGGATTCTGCTTAATAGTGATCTCCTAAACCTGAGGCATGAGACAGGTAGTGCAGCTGGAGATTTTGGTATTAACTGCTCTTAGAGTTTCATTAACTGGGTGACTCTATCCTGGAATAAGACTAATTTGACTCTTAAGTTCTGCGTAGGTATAAAGCATCTCAACTCAGCTTTCATTAACTGTGTTTTTTTTATTTGGAAATTTATTATGCTACTTCACCAGTTTATGATGCCATTTGGAACTGGGTCTGTCTCATACTCATCAGCAGGCCTGCATTTATTTATATAGTGCCTATTTTTGGTTTTCTTTAGGCCTTTCCTAGATGGCTTTAAATTGTATTTTGCTCATAAAACTGTTACCAAAGGTTAATGAAATGCAAGATTAATTTTTAGGTTTATTTTAGGAAGTTCAGCATTTAAATATATCCCTGCCTTTCAAAGACAGTTATTACTCTTTTGGTCACTAAGCTACCCAGAGAGACAAAAAAAAAGAAACAAAGGTGACTTATATGTGAATTAGCAGGATTATAAGGGACAAAATTAAGGTCTGCTAAACTAGCACCCATTGTCAGAGAGACTTTCAGCTCCAAAGCTGAGGTCAAGTAGTTTTTCTAAAATAGGATATTATGAAGTTAAAAGTGAAGTTCTGAAAAATAAATGTATTAATACATGATTTAAAATGTTAGAACACAGTAATTTCTGAAGTTGTAATTTAAACTTGTACTTGCAGACATTTTAGTATCTAGGCACACAGTTGATATGCCTATATAGGTATATGCATTTATAGGTTTATGTCTTAATTTATCTCTTTTTTTGCATTACTTGTGTTTGAAGTTGGACATACATGTCCAGCTTTTCAACATGCAGGCAATTGCTTTGCTCCCTTGGTGCTGTGTGTTTAATTCAGTAGTTATAAGCCTGTTTCAATTTGTAGATCCCTTACAGGTTTCCTGTCAGGAATCGCCCTGTGTGGCATACTCTAGAATACATATGAACTTGCCTTTGCAGATACCTAACACCAGTTTATATATCCCCACAAATAGCTGAATTCATGTATTTTCATTGGCTTGGGGAATCATTATTGAATTGTCACTTTTATTTTCCACCTGTCACGTGCTGTCAGATTTGAATTTTTGATACTATAGGAAAATATCTTTTATCTCCAAATATTGCTGTATAATCTGTTTCCAATTCAGTTAAAAATTTCTATGATTTCCTATTCATATTGAGTTTGACAAAATCTCTTTCTTTGCTCATATGAAACTTATTAGGAGCCTAAAATATCTTATATTTTGTCTCAGTTGAGCTCAGTAGATATCCAGCTTGTCCAGGCATTTCAAATGTATTTGCCCCTGGGGTATCTGGGTGTTGATCTGTATTTCAGAGATTATATCTGAGCAGTTAAGAAATTGCTGCCTATTTAGATCATCCAAATAAATGGAGCAGAGAATACTTTTGTAAAAGAAATGAGCTTATGACGGTCTGCATGTGCTACTTTTACACTACACAGCAAAGGGTAAACTGAGGCACCTGCCAAACAGGTCTGCTAATTCCCACCTTCCTGTCCAAGGTACTCACTGCAGGTTGGGCTGTGAATGCCCCAGTGGTGCTCTCTGGACCTGAGAGACCGATCCTACCAGCCCCCAGCCCTATAACAAGGCTCCATGAGGTAGCCATGCCACCATCACTCAGCTCCAGCCTGAGCTCTGAAACAAGCTATTTTGAAGCTATTTTCATTTTAGGTTTGTTTGGTTTGTGTTGGTTGTGACTTTGTGGGCAGTTTTGGTTGTTTACAACATGCTTCATGGAGCCCAGGTCCTTCTCCAAGGCTTGACTGTATCTCTCGATCAGAAGATACTACCTTTCTCTGTGAATGTTCCCTCATATATGTCCATAAGTCATCCTGTCTGCACCAGTGCTACCACGACACTCACCAATGTGCTCCTAGAGATACTTCAGGCCTCTGCTAATTCTTTCCAGGTGCTTTTGGTGTGCTTTAGAGACAATTTTGTTTTCTCCTTTTGACCCATTTAAAGTGGGACTGAAAATTGTATATATTAACCAATTCTAAAGTCTATTCTCCACACATGAGCCCTTAAAACCTCTTATGATCAACAGCAGCTCTCATTTGTTCCTGATACACAGGTATAGAAACTCACAGAGAGTGTTTATAGGAGAGGATGTGGGGATACATCTTTCTAAACTTTCTGTGGCTTTTTCCAGAGGTACCACGTGCTCTCTCCAATATCTGTGTTTCGGCAGTGACCTCAGTGATGCAATGTCTCAGGGAGCGGGAAGGGAGGATATGATTTCTGCAAGTTTATTCAAAAAGTCTAAAAATACCTAACTTTTTGAAGTGATTAGGAAAACCTGAACTAAAATGCCTTCAGAGGCTTTTTTTTGTGCGTCTCGGTTGCCAGTCATGGGCTAAGTAGTATGGACACAAGTTCAATGTGCTTGAAAATGAAAAGCACTCTCAAAATCTACAGCATGTTTACACATCCAAGCTGCCTGTGTGTGGGCTCCTGGCAGAATGAGACTTAGTATAGCTTTTTCTGCTCCTATTCTGCCTCAACCAGCTACAAAGAACCATTCAGGATGAGGAACTTTGTCGATTTTTGTTAGTATACCACTCAGGAGAGTTACAGTGTAAATCTGAATTATGAACTGGTATAACAGGATTTTTTTTCACTTCATATGCTAGGCAACACAAGTTGGTTTTAATCATTCTGGAAGTTGGGGGCCAGAAAGTTTATTGGAACAGAAAAGTTTACTGGACTGCAATTGATAAAATGTTTTCTCTGTAGTTTTCATCTGCTACTATTGCAGGTTTTTCTTTGCTATCACAGCATTGGTAGGACAAGGGTATTGGTGGCTTTTTCCTTTTCCAGGTACTGTGGTCCTATAACCTGTGAGAACCTGTACTCCCAATGTACATCTCCATGATGCTGTCTCTGCTCCTGGCCAGTGCCCCCACTGCCACCCTGTTCTGAAGCCTTTGACTGTCACAGACAGAAATCTGCTCAGAGGCGTCAGTTACCTCAACTGCTCTGTTTCCCAGGCTTGTCCTTGTGATTCCTGACTTTACCCTGGTCCACATCTGATGGAGGCTGTAATCCAGCTGCAGGGGAGCACACTGTGTCTGCATTATCTCCCCTCCTCTCTGCCGTGACCATGCAGAACAAGGATTAAAAATAGCACTGGGAAATATTTAGAGAAAAAATACAGAACTGGTATGTCCCTTGCAACCTTGTAAGTTCTCTTTCTAAAGGGATAGATACATACATACATAGATAGATTCCTCTGAGTCAATTAACTGTGAAAGTTAGTCTTCCACATGTAGGAAAAAACTGCAGACATGCCTTCTATTTGGTAATAAACAGGCTAATGAATTTTACTAAGAAAATTACAGGCCTGCAGAAGTCTCTGAAAAAGCCTCCTTATTTTAATTATTTTTATTTCTGAGGGATCCCTAGTGAACTCAAGCAAGCTGAGAGCATTATGGGACAAAAGCACCATGGCTCCTTTGGGTGTTATGAAAGACAGGTTGAAATGTTGGTGTGTTTAAACTCCCACTTCTCTCTTCTCTCCCCATTTCTGTAGCCATTGTTGGCAGGGATAGGCCAGTGTAGTACACCTTGCCTTGCTGCCCGTGCTGTGTTTGATAACAAATGCTTTAATAAACTGGGCTACAGTGTCTGATAGAAAAGATCAGCAAATAAATAGCTCATGGCTGATGTATTAGAGGTCAGCCTGAAGGGAAAGAATCAAGATCCCGCTCCCACAATTAGGCTTCAGGGACTGCTTACATTCGCCTTAAACCTGCTCTGTTAGGATGTCTGTAGTCAAACTTAGCAGTTTTGCACAGTAAAGAGGAGAGACACTTATTTTTATCTGAGCAGAGTAATTATGAATCCATTTGCATGACTGCAACTTCACTAGCCATAGGGCCTCACTCAGGAGGATTAACAAATGTCAAGTAATGACCAAGGCTGATCAAGAAAAAATAGTTAACTCATTTTCTGGAAAGGGATCAATGTGCACAGCACTGCCTTAATTCCTGGTGTGGCCTCAAATCTGTTAGAATTGTCTTGCAATGGATTGGGCAGTTTACAGCATTCACACTGCTGTTTGGATGGTCTTACCATTGCATGCTGGCAGATTCCCCACTTCTTTGCAAAGAAAAGTGGGCAAAAATTAGTCCCTCATCCTGTGATAGGGCACTGTGTTCAGGCTGAGTTTTTCCTGAGTGACATGATAGATCTTCCAGCTAGAAGTAAGTGAAGCTTTGTTACACTTTGTGGAGCTCAAATTTTGACTGCTATATTTTTCACTGCTCAGATGGACATGGCAAATGATCCATGTCCATCTGATGTCCACTGTCCATGAAGAAGCCCTATTTCTGATACACCATCCTGGCCAATTAGCCACATACACTGTCAGCTTTTGTCCTCAGTAGTACTAGCCTGATGCTGAGTACCGCAGCAGATGATCTGTAGCCATGGACTGTTTGGGGGAAAAAGAAAAGGAAGGAAATTTTTATTTTTTTTTTATTTCTAATGAAACAGATGAAAAGCAAACCTGTCTACAGCAGAGAAAGTTGTGGTCGCTCCACGGATGTAGTAGTCATAAGTGTACATCATCATGTCCATATCTTCTCCATAGTGTCCTGGATATTCTGTTGTTAACCTTTACATTAGGAAAAAAAAGATAATACAATTTATAATATAATTTACCATCATATGCAAAAGTCCAGCTGGTTAAATGCAATTCAAATAGTAGATTTTTCCTCCTTCTTTTAAAGTTCTTTTTTCTTAACAGAACCACGGGATACATTCTTACCTATGAGACTACCTTTCTCTTCCACACAACTAATTTGTGTAGCTATCTGAATAAATTTCAGTAAGTTTAGAACTGTTAAGACCAAGCTAGAATATTAAATGTATATACTTCTACAGCTCTGGGATAAAAGCAGCCTGAACAAGAATGTGAAGCTTGTCTACTATTTACGTCTTTATTGCAGGGATTTGCTCTGGCCTCTTGTGAGTCTGGATTGCTGCTGTAGAGTGCTGTAAATGTTGCCAAGTCAAATAACTACAAGCATTTATCCATTTATATTAAAGTAATGTAGAAATTATTCCATTCCCCTTTTTTTTTCCCCCCTTTCATCCTAGTTTATAATGTAAAAATATGGGCCTGGACCATACTCATGCTGTTTATTTTATGCAGGAAGCTCAAAATAATATTGCACTTCTTAATCAAATTATGGTTACTGCTTCCCTGGAAACAGGCAAGTAATACTGTACTTGGTTTTACAGATAATGAACAGATGCAGGAAGGGACTGGGACCTTGACCAGTACTTTATGTCAACATTATGTTAGAGGTCAGGAATGGGAAACTGGCTCTCAGTCTCTCCTTGTATTACTCCAGTTTATGTGGGAGTTGCTAGTGGAAGTATGTCAGCTTTACTCCAAAAAGGCACAAGGAAGAATCAGGTTCCCTGTAAGGGAGATGCCATCCCTGTGGAAATGAACAGCTCAACTGCTATTGAGACAAATAGGGTTAAGATGCGTTTACAAAAATCCTAAAGACTGTTTTTCTGACTTAATTCAGCTCAGCAGCAGTATTTGAGTGACACTTGAAGGTGATCCTAGCACATCCTAGCCAAGCACTCATGTGCATGTTTACATTTTCTTAAATCAGCGAGGTTTGAGCATAAGCTTAAATATTTGACTTACTAGGAGTATAATTATTGGGATGATGTTAAGTCTTTAAAATTAGATCCTTTAGGATTATTTGGAGCCCAAACCAATAACTGTTGGAGTACTCAGAAACTTTACCTGAAAATTGAGGGACTGTGGAATTAGGCTGCTTTCTCTTAGAGCCACTTGCTATAACAAAAAAAATCCTTTGAAATTGCCACCACTCTCTGTATATTTGAACTGTATTTTTGATCACTTTGCTTACCCTGTTCTTATGCTGTTTACATCTTCTTTGTAAAGCAGATGTGGCTTAATTCCAGGTTTTTTTCAGCTTTTGAATATGAAAGAAAATCATCATTTGGTTGGAACATCATTCCTAACAAACCACTATTCCTTGGCATATCAAAACTGAGACTGTGAAACTCACACATGGCCTTTTAAGATCTCTAAGTCTCAACAGTCAACTTCTTTGAACGTTCTCATTCTTGTGCTTCCTGTCCTTTGGCTGTGGCAATCATCAGGCTGACTGCAGGTTGTAGTATAAGAACACCCATGCGCAAGAGTGTTTGGGAAGTAGAAGACCAGAGCTGGTCACAGTGTCTACAGAGCTCTGACCACAGACCCATGGACTGGCAGAGCCCTTGCAGTGCTGTGCTGTGCCATTGATAAGATATGAACAGCAGTATTCCACAGGTTGCGCAGGCAGCTGCTGCACACTAAGAGAGACAGAAGAAACCATGTACACTGGCAATTGTTGGGATGGATAAATGCAGTTATCAGTGTCTGCAAGTATGAAAATTAGAGCCAAAGTTTTCAGTCCAGCTCCCGTGAAAATTCCGAAATGAGCCCGCTATGGATTTTATGGGAACTGGGTCTGACCCAGACACAGAAAATAAATACAAATGTTACAAAAAGCTGTTTCTCATGGCTTCTCACCAGTTAGCTGGTGGGTTTTCCTAGACTAAAGATTTTGTAATTTGTTATTTTGACTGAAGGCTGATGTTACCATTTTTGCTTTCAGGACATGTCCCCTTGTGTTCCCAAATATATGTTTATTTGTCAGTGTCGGACAGTTTACAGTTCTGATTTGAATACTCTTTTACTTAGACAACCAGTGACTTGAATCTGTAATACAGCTCTGTGTCCCCATAGAAGCATCTTGGCCTGAGCATAAGCTAATCCCTTGGTATAGCCAACTTGCTGAGAGCCCCCAAGTTTGCAAAGATTTGCTTTCAGGGCCTTGTACTCCATGCCCAGAGCTGTAATGAGAGCTAGAGTAAAACAGAGATAGAGGTCACAGAGCCTCACCTCTGCTACCTGTTCTGTATTTTATCCATTTGCTTTCCACAGAAATCAGAGCCTTGGGAATAACTTGTCTGCATGCACAAGTCTCCCATCAGTGTAGCCATGGATCTGAATCTGGGAACTTGAGAGTATTTCTGGATTCAGATCCATTGGCCAAGAGAAACTGGGGCTATGTCTATGCTAGTAAATTAAACAACACCAGAGGATGTTTCTGGGCATTATAACTCAATTGCCTACACATGTAAACTATTAGAACAATCCCTGGGACAGTTTTAACCCAGACCAACTAGCACAGTCTCAGCAGATACCTCAGAGACAGTCTGTGAGCTAGCACATGGTAGGGACCATTCCTAACAGGCAGAATGTGGACACCCTGCTCTGTAGGGTAAGAAAGTTTAATAATGCAGCTGCTCCCTCTGCTAGAGGAGAGCCCCTGTATTTAGCTTACTAATTTGGAGCCTGAGTGTCTGATAACGCATCTTCAAACATTCCTGGGTCTTAGCAGGTTTTTAAATGTGTCATGAAGACCAGCTATGGACCAGGATTTCATTTTGCATTCCCCCAGGCTTGGGGGCTTTTGGGGGCTATTATTATCAGAATACACTAAAATGTGTTTATATATGTTCCACCAAATGTGTTTCATAACACATATAACATCTGTTTGGCATTCAGCAGGGAAAATGTTTTGTAATCTTGACCATCATTATGTGCTGGGCAGCCAAGACTTTGCAAAACACAAGGTTAAAAAGCTGCTTTCAGCTCTACTAAGAGACAGAACTGAGAGTCAGCTCTTTGAACTTGTTTCATGTGCCTTTCAATTGAAAAGTAAATCTAATGACAAGCTCCTGAATTACTGTGAAGGGTCTCACAAACCTTTCACAGAAGCAGGCAGTGTTATTCTGAAGTGGATGGATGCAGTAGGGAGCCTTCATTTAGCTTCCCTCTCTTTTCTTTTTGCCTGACATTCTCTCCCCCTCCCTCTCTCCTAACTTCTCCACATTACCATTCAGCCTCTTAAGGCTCCTCAGCTAAGAATTGTTTGAAAAGCAAATATAGGCAATTACCAAAAGTAAATGATTTTGGGAATTGAGCTGCTCTGAAGCTTGTCTTGTTACATAGATGCCTACTGACTCCTTTTGTTCTGGAGAGAAAAATTATAAATAGCATGATGACAGCAATGTTCAAGTTCACTTGGGTCTGTGTGGTCGGTCTGTCTAATTCAGTTCTCTTTGATGTTTGCTATACTCATTTATGAAACTGTTCCCTTAAGCCCACGCATCTCAAGGTCATCTGGATTACACTGTCTCTTTTAGAAGGAAATACAATTGGTTGTCCATATAGCAGGGCTATGTGGTGTGACCCAGCCCTTTTCTATTATAACTGGTTTTGGAATCCTGGGCTTGAGTTGCACAAAATGTATCTGCACTGAGAGATGCTCTAGTGTTTAATGCATAGGGATGTTCAGTAGGTGGTTTTCTCATTGTGGAGGGGAGAAAAGTCATTTAACTTAGCCATTAAGGGTATTCTCAAAATAGTCTGCATGGCACAGGACAGTGGTTCCCTGAGCATTTGTTGTAGTTTGGTGTGTAACCAAGGGCTTAAATGAAAACACGGTTTTACTCTCTAATGCATATCAACTGCATGTCAACTGTGAACCACCTACCAAGGCCCTACAGACAGGTAAGTTATTTACAAACATGTGCCACATGTGGCAATTTAAGGTTTATACCTGTGGGGAGTCTTGAAACAAGGGAGAGACACTCCCTGCCCTAGTTGGTGAGGTTTCCCTGCCCACAGGAATCTGGTCTCCCAAGGAGTCCAAGCCTAAGAGCAAGACCCATTTGGGAAGAGCCATCCACAGCAACATGCATGAAGGCCCTGTAAGCCCTTCTGGCACTGACATTTTAGGGAAGAGAACTGGGATAGGAAAGCAGTGAGAAGTTTGGGAATTGCCAAATACTCAGACAAGGTTGCTGCTGCTGTTTGGAGTGACCTAAGGCCTCTACAACCAAGCTGTGGTGCTTGTGGTGTCTGAGAGGGTACACGAGAGAAGGCCTAGAAAAGAGGCTTGAAAAGTAGCTGTGAGAAGACCATTTTACACAGATCATGGGACATGGGCACTGAGTAATATCACAGAATCACAGACTGTTAGGGATTGGAAGACACCTCCAAAGACCATTGAGTCCAACCCCCCTTTCAGAGCAGGACAAAACTAGAGCAGATCACTCAGAAATGCATCCAGGCAGGTCTTGAAAGTCTCCAGAGAGGGGGACTCCACAACCTCTGTTGGAAGTCTGTTCCAGTGCTCTGTAACCCTTACAGTAAAGAAGTTTTTCCTCATGTTGAGGTGGAGCTTCCTGTGCTCAGTCTTGAATCCATTGCCCCTCATCCTATCACAAGGCACGAGTGAAAATATGTTGTTCCTGCCTTCTTGACATCCAGCCCTTATGTATTTATAGACATTAATTAGATCCCCTCTCAGTCTTCTCTCCAGACTAAAAAGCCCCAGGTCTCTCAGCCCTTCCCTGTGAGGCACGTGTTCCAGTCTTTTCATCACCCTCATAGCCCTCTGTTGGACTCTCTCAAGTAGATCTCTGTCCCTCTTGAACTGAGGAGCCCAGAACTGGATGCAATACTGCGGGTGAGGTCTCACTAGGGCAGAGTAGAGGGGGAGGAGAACCTCCCTTGATCTACTGGGTGCCAAACTAACCCCAAGGAGGCAGAGGATCTCTGTAGGAGCAAGCAGGGTACATTTAGAGGGACTTTTTACTAAACCTAGATATGCACAGAGGTATAAGGTTTGTGGAAAGGCTCATAGGGTAAGAAAGAGTAATATGAGACCTTTAACACACGGTAGTCTTTTCAATCCATATGACCTATTTTCACAAATTAATACGGAAAACAGAAGAATTCTGTTTAGGCTTTGCAAATCCCCTTCAGGTCATTATCAGTTGTATGATGTTTGGAGCACTAGGGGCATTGCTGAGAGGGGAGAAAGCAGGTAATTCTATGCTGAAGACTGGGAAAGAAAACCTTGTAAGAAGGCATGTAAGTAATGTGGCATGAGTGGAGGACAGCAGGAAAACCTGACAGAAAAAGATATTTTCATAATGACGTTTTTAGCTGGCACAGACTTGACGTGGGGTGGTTTATCTTCTGCTTGCTTTGCATCACCCCACCCATCCCCATGTTTTTTTCTAATGCACTTTATTATAATCCTATAAATCTTGCTCAGGGTAGGACATGTATTGAAAAAAGTTATTCAGTCTTTAATGGGATTACTGTTGTTATTATTTTAGTCTGAAACTAGTAATGTTGTTTATTTTCCATGGTGAAGAATTACTGTGTTAGAGCTTAATAGAAAACACAGAATTATGTGTTTAACACTGAGAAGAATGTTTGTACTAATCTACAGTGATCCCAAGCATTCTTTTAATGACTCGCTTCAGAAATAATTGTTGTGAGTCTAATTTTTACCAGTAAGAAGACTGATTCGCACCAATGACCTTATTAGTATTGTACAGTCTGCCCCTTAGTGAAGTAAATGGGAAGCGTGGGCATGCTTTGCCTTCAGATATTGAGCAGACAAAATAAAGAAGTTTTTAAAAATACCAGACAATCATACACACAATCAGTGGTAGAGCTCATGGTTTCCTTCTTGAACTGCTGAATATACTTGTTCCCTGCTAGTAAGTACGTTGTTTCAGAGCACCTTACACTTTTCACTTCTTGTGCAACTACAGTGCTGACAGGATGAATGGCTCCTTTTCAACCTTCATTTTTCCTCTTTGCTGCTGAACACTTCCTCTAATAATGTTGCAGCCAAAAGAAGGAGCTGTTCCATTTCAAGAGGAAAACACAAGCTTGGACATTTTCTGACCTTGGAGGGCAAGGAGTGTCTCCTGAATGACTTTACTGTTTCGTATGTTATTTACAAGTGCTTCAAGAATATGGCTCTCCTAAAGGAGAATTTAGTTTCAGGAGCCATGAGGTTGCATGTTACATTCAGTGACCATGGGAATTATATCCCTCTTTAATAAATTTCAATCCTTTCTTCAGCTGGAAGACTGCAGTCATCCCATTTTAAAAAGTGTACTATGCCTAAAAGCCAAAGAAGGTCTTAGTAAACTTAGTAAACTGTCTACAGATATTCCTGCCAATAATCCCAGTATAGATCCCTGATTGCTGGGCTGCCAGGGAACTAAATGTGTTCTGGTGCTGCTGTACTGTTGAGCAGTTTTCTCATGTGGCTGTGTTGTGTGCTTTTTGGGATGGAGTCAGGCTTCAGGCTCTGAGATTGTAGATTCATCTAGACACATCATTGCCCTTCTATTCCCACATTGTTATAGTGAAAACCCCAAACTCACAGGGCTGAGGAGCCACGAGGCCAACATAGTGGGATCACAGTTCTTCTTGGAGGCCTACATGTGCTAGTGCAATACAGATACAAGCAGCAGCAGAAAGCTCAGGGCACCTTATGCCTGCTCCTCAAGAGATGTCTGAAATAACATTAGTCAACTTTTCAATGTTAGGCAAATGTGTTTCTCCTAAGGTGTCTCTGGACACCTTCCTCTGGAAGACAGTCCCAGAGGATGTACTCTATTTGAAGGCTGTATTTGCTGGGATATGAAAAAAAAAAACACAAACCAAACAGTTAAATACCTTCAAAACAAATGAAAAAAAAATGAGGGGATGAGAATTGAGTTGCCCAGAAATGCATGTTTCCACCAAATCTATTCTGACTTCACCTCTTAGATTTGTATCTCTGCTGTTGGTAATCTGTGAGAAACCTATGTAGGATCTCATTTGTTTCTATATGGCTTTGGTGGCAGATTGAGTCACGAAAATGAATAAGTTCTTTAAGCTCCATAACTCCTGGAAAATGTAATTGTTGCCTGGACAATGTCACCATGACAGAGAACAGCCACAGCTCCAGACAGACCTTCTGGGACTTGGACTGCTGGTTGTTTGGAGGGAAGAAACAATCATAAACAATCTGTTCAGACTTGGGGCCGCTCTGTGACATGTGTTTGCTTTTGAGAGCATGGAGTCAAGCTTTCAATTTCCTGGCAAAGATTAAAACCTGAGCTCTAATGAGTCTACTTAATAACACTGTTTCTGCATCTGAGATAGATTTGCTTCCTTTATGATTCAAATAAGCACACAGTTTATTTTACTGTGGTAGCATTCCCTAGCCAGGTAAAATAAAGAGAGCTTTTCTGCCTCCTGTGAGGAATGTTAGTTATTTTCAGTATGGTAGAAATGTGCAGAATCCATGACAAGATTTGGCACGGTGAGGAAGGAGGCAAAGTACTTGTAATAAAAATTAAAAATAGCAAGTGCAAAACTATGGGACTGGAAAAGATTAGTGTATTTATTTTTGATATGGGCTTACTGTACAGGTAAACTGGGAGTTAATGGTGAGAAGACAAGCTGTGAAACAGAAATACTGGGGTCTAAGGTTAAGGTTATATATGCTACAAAGCAAAGTCCTTAAGCACGTATTTGTCTTTAACCATGTTCTTAAGTTAAGCATAATGTTTAAGTGTGGGTTTCATTGAGCATGATGATGTCATAAAAGATATTCCAGTAAGCATGAGCAGGACTGAAATGCAGAAATGTTTCAGCTGTAAAAAACAGGTCAGGTTCTAACAAGCCATTTGCATGACATATATGGGGGAAAAACCTGTCTTTATTCATTGTAGGGAAGACCAGCTTGCTTCAGGAGGAATGTAGGCCTGAAGAAGAGCCGAGAGGAACCATGGAGAAGGATCAATTGCCTTGTAGCCTTTATATTTGCCAGACAGCATTGTACAGAGGCAACTGGAAGAGGAAGGGATCAAATATGTGAGGTGAGCGCTAATTTAAAATACAGTTTTGTTATGGCTCAGTGTCATCAGTTTTCTTAAAAATGCTTTTCTGCCCCTATTTGGTTTTATAATGAAGGATTCATTGCACATTAAAGTTCAAGGCTGATGAGAAATTCTGCAATGTGGCTTGTCTTTGGATATGGATTTTCCTATGTGGCATCTGTGATCCATGAAGAACTGCTGTCATTGTATATTTTCCTGGTGTTACTTTTCCACATAGCCATATGCTAATAGATGCCTTTGCATAAAATCAATCTACTTCAACTAAGAAATAATAGTCAGCAGCATGTTAATAGCCAGTTTTCCACGGATAGTTTATTGACAGCTAGTTTCTGGAACAGAATAAATACCATTGTAGCTTGGGGTAGAAATTGTAGTAAATAATGATACTGTATATGCACACACATTTTTATTGTGTTTTATATCCATGTACATTTTGAGACCCTACCCATAGTAGGCCAGAACTGCTTTGCAGATTGTTTGGAAAACACATTCTCTCTGTCAAATGCATCTTAAACAGAGTGCACGATACAGACCAGAAGTGTAATGCATGAACAAGGTTTTGTGGCGATAACTCAGAAATGCCATTCGAAGTAAAGTTGTTAGTGAAATCTCCTGGGCTTAGGGAATGGGAATTCTAGTCATTGTACAATGAAGTTTAACAATTCAGACGAGTCACATCTGTGGTAGTATAAGTGGGTACAAAACATGGTGTTTTGCACTACCACAACTTCATGTTGTTTATATGTTAGGATAACAACTAGCGCTCTCCCAGATGCTGTCCAGGTGGAGTAAAGGCAATAAAACAGAAAATAAACTATTCCCAGCAGACAACAGGCAGGAGATGACTGACTGACATGCTGGAGGGAAGGGATGCCATCCAGAGGGACCTTGACAGGCTGGAGAGGTGGGCCCATGCCAACCTCATGAGATTCAACAAGGCCAAATGCTAGGTTCTCCATCTGGCTCNGTATGACCTCAATAGCCTCTGGTACAGTCCCCTGCTCAAAGCAAGGTCAACAAGTTCAGACTAGGCTGCTCAAGGTTTTATTCAATCAAATCTTGAAAACCTCCAAGGACAGAGTTCACACAGCCTAACTAGGCAATCTGATCTGCTCTCTCACTTTCCTCATAGAGGAAAAGGTTTTCTTTATATCCCTCTGAACAGCAGACATGCCCTAGAGCATATCAGCTGTTCCCCCTAGTTTAGTGTCACATGCAGACTTGTCAAGAATGTGCTCTGTTGCCTACTGAAGGTTATTGATAAAGATGTTAAACAGGATGGATCCCAGGATGGACCATTACTGTGCTCTTCTCATAATGGGCACTCAGGCAGGTATCACCCTTTACCACTACCCTCTGAGCCTGCTAAACCACCATTTTTTACCCAGCTAGATATTTGTACATCCAGATCATAAAATCCTAATTTGGATAAGCTGTTTGTAGAAAGATCTTCTATCTACCTTGCTGACTCCAAAGGCAGAGTGAAAGCTTGAAAGAAATTTGAAGTAATATATTGCAAGGAGGTATTTCAAGATAGTAAGGTCAAAGAAAGCACTTAGGTAGAAGAAACAGTATGACAGTTTGTCCTGGTGAGAATGGACATGGAAGTGTCAAGACAGGCTAGTAGCTTGAGCTGAACAAACTGGCTCCTGATGAAGTGCTGAGCCTGGTAATACCAGCTACAAAGTGGTTTTATAATGAACTCAGTTGCAAATTATGCACCAGAAGGTTTTCACAACCCATGTGACAGGTCTTCTTAGAAGTTTTACAGGTTCTTTCTCTCAGAAGAATGTGAGCAGGTGGGATTTCTACCCTGTTTAGAGGGAGAAACACTTCACCTGCCTTTGAAACTCTGCCTTTTCCGCATGGAAAAATCATAGCTGAGTAAGGCGTTCTTCTCCAAGCATGAAAATGGAGCGTTGTCACTGTTGGAAATAGAAGGGCAGTATAGGAGTCCATATGCAGCTGGGATGGAAATGCAAGACATCAGTAACCCTAAACATTTACATTAGGATTTACTTTACTCTGAATGCCAATTTGCAAGGGAGAGACAAAGCTATTCTTGGTTGTCAAGATGATGTCTGAGGGAAGCAGAATTGTGAACAACAACAAAAGAGGTCAGAGATTTCTGTTGTCTCTCTGACAATACATACGGGATTAGAGGAGTAAGAGAGACTGTAAGGACTGCTCAAAAGTTCAGGTTTCCCTCATGGGGAGACCCTGGGTGAGTATGTAAATAAAACCCCGGGTAGAGAACATCTGTGGGCAGTGTGGGCTGGAAAGAGGGAAGGAGAATATTCAAAGACTGTGTTTCAGAGTTCTTGTCACTCAAAATCTTTCAAAATAATAATAGAAAACCATTTATTTTCCTCCTGGCTGCAAGGAGACTGAAGGATGCAAAGCAAGGCACTACTGTTGTGTTTGGCCAGTAGCCAGCCAAGTAAGACCAATGGGTGTGTAAACATTTTGTCTGTATCTGTATCTCAATGGGAAGTTTACTTCAAAGTTGATTTGTGGAAATAGAGATTAAAGCACAGACTTTCCCCCATATTTTCTTATTTATTTATTTTTCTAAGTGCAGGCAGGTTATTCTTTGTATCATTGCAAATAGCTAGATAAATAGTCCTGGAGCACGAAATCATAAGTTTTGTTACACAGAACAGACAGGAGCAATAGGAGCTTTCTCTGAGTCTGCTCACAGTCTTTACAGACACAGGGAAGCTGAGGATGTATAGCTCATTTTTCCATAGCCTCTGTGAGGTTGCCATCATCAGTTGTGATACTGTGTTGAGGTAAGGCCACCTTGGGTTTTGGGTTTTTGTTGTTTGTTTTTTTTTTTTGTTGGACTATGATCAGTAGCTCATTTTGACTTTGGTCTTCAAACAACCTTGAGAGAGGAAGCGAGATGTATACAAAATAAATACAAAAAGCTCAAGTTGCCAGCCAGAGGCTACTTTTTCTGAGGTAACTGTCAATAAGTTCACTCCAGTGGCACAACTGCATAACACAGAGATGCTCCTATTCCTGTAAATCTGCTGGATTTACAGTAGGAGCTGTATCACCACCTCTGAAATGCTGTTCCACTTCGGAGACTTCTGTCATGGTTTCCAGCAGAGCTAGGCTGCTGCTGCTACCCAGACCTGTTCAGTGTAACTGTGCCCTCATTCTCTTCCCTTAGCATGGGTCCTCAAGAATCCTGTTACCAGACTGGAAATAATTTGCTTAGCCTCATAAACACATTTAACTTTTTTTCTCAGACAAGATTTTCGATGGGACAAGTGGCCAAAGACATTTATAGGGACTGCTGGGGTAAAGAGGCTAACGTGTTTGGTTTCTGCTTGAACTCACCAGCAGGAATATGGGCATCTCCGGCTGTAGCGGCAGCAATAAAATTGCCATTCACGGTCAAGCACAGATGGAAAATACTGACTCTGGAAACCAGCCACCAGCCCATTGTTTGAGCAGGTTTGATACCTGATAAAGAGGAGAAAGAAGAGAACATGTAAGGAAAACATGTTATTAGATTCCCTGATAGATTCAAGCATTTCTGAAAAGAGCATTAAAGTTTTTGTTTCAGGGTGGAAGCTAAGGCTTTGGCTTTGCATTGAAAGCCACTGTATGCACTTGCTGTGTGTTGAGTAACCATTTTGTATAAGAAAGCAGCAGTACTTAGCTAATATCTGAACTTTTATGTTGTGCTTAAAGCTATTTAAACTGTTTTAAAGTATTTTAATTGTTCCAGTATGCTAATCAGTCAAGAAGATTGTTCTGGTGTTGACTTTCTCAACTGGTTAGGAATCATGAGGTTGACTTCATAGTAGTCCTTTAATACTTTTGAGTGTTGATATTTGAGCATTTGGAGTTCACTGGAGTAATTTTTTTCGACTCTATGAAAGAGAAACCTTAGAAACTCTTATAAGTTCAGCAGTTTATTTTATATCTTTCTCAGTTGTCTCCAGGAGAAGGCAATCTTAACTAAAACCGTAATAGGCGTGTGACGAAATCGTGATTTGGTAACAGTCACGTGAGGAAAAGAAAGACTCAGATGTTATGAAATTATAAGACTCACATAAATTTTATGGCTGGATTTTTGAATGAAAAATCCGCTGCTTTGTACTTTCTGTGTGATCAGGAATTCTGTCATACACGTCAATCACTACCTTCAAGTAGAATAGACATGGTTTCTAAGAATGCAGGAATATCCTTCTCTTTCTGCACACCCTACAGGCTTGTGGACACTGACACACTAAGTAATTTAACCGATGGTCAGTTTGAATAGCTTGCTTCTTGGAGACTACAGTCAAGGAGAGCAATAACCCAGCTATGGAGTGTGCATTCTCTTAAGCACCCTGCTAACCTCACTGTCTCCCTGTTGGAGAAAATTACAGGAATTCACTTTCTTTCCTTTCCTTTTCTTTCTTCTTCTTTCATCGGGGAAAACTGTCAGCCTAGAGCTGTGGCAAACCTTCCTTGTGATACCGTAAAACCAAATACATTGATTGATATATCCAAAAGACACTTTCAGGAATAACTTTTGATTAATAAATACCAAAAATCTCCCCTAGTTTCGCAATTAACTCATAGTTTATTTTAACAACGAGAGCTCCCAGAAGGAAAACATATTGAGTAGCAGAGTTTGGTGTTTGGAAAGTCATGCACTTGTGCATACAAGTGTTAGTGCTCGCCGAGCATGAGGCTAAAGTGTCTGTGTGCAAAACCTGAAAAGCTCATTGATTTTGACCACTTCGGGGATGAATTCCTCTGTCTAACATTAAGCTTACAGCTTTGAGCCATGGGTCTCTTCTGTATGTTCCTTTCACTGTGTTCAGTTGCTCAGACAAGAGTATTATTTACATTTGTTTGTATCCCTGCATCTCCCACATTGCTGGGGCCACACAGACTTGCTGCACTTTGTGAGAGTCTTTTGAGGACCTTTAGAGTTAAGCAATGATGGGGACTCGGAGTTGCTATGGTATCACTCCAAGTATGGCAGTTTGGCTCTCACTCAGAGGATTTCAGTGGGACTTTGATAGGAAGTTGCTCTGTTTTTTGGCACATGGGCCATGGGAACATATGGCTAAGACTGTGTAAACATATTGGATAGCTGCAGATGATTGGTGTTATCCTGATGGAAGAAAGGTTGATACACAGAAATACAAGGAATGGTTATACCTGTTGCAAAATGAACATTAGTCTGTGAAAAGTAGAACCAAGCTTGAGTCCTTTCATCATCTTTGGCTTCTTCCCCTTCTCAGTTAAATGCATTTCCACTGCTTAGGTTTTTGTGCCCCTGGGAGATTTTCTAGCTCTTTTTCATAGGTGCAGTAATTGGAGCATTTAACACTTCCTTGTCCTTTGCACTTCCTCTCAGAGACTCAGCACTGCCCTGCAATTTCTCATCCCCACTGATCAGCATTTGATATTCCTGCCCATGCTTATCTTTGTGGGAGGTTCTTCCTTCTCTTTTTCTCTCCCCTCCTTCTTGCATTCAGTCTGAAAAGGTCTGCTCTCTGTCCCGCTCTCTTTGTCCTACAACATTTTTTATTTTCATGACACCTCAACTAATACAGTCCAGTTTTGATGGAAAGATTTATTTTGAGAGAGATGTTAGCTAACATAAGACTCCTATGTTTACATGTGTACACATTTGGGGCCCAACATTTATGAAGGTTTGGTTATTTTTGATCCTGATTCTATCTTCTCATGAAAAGTTTGTTTTAAAACAC
Source organism: Chloroceryle aenea (assembly GCA_013399075.1). Taxonomy (NCBI): domain Eukaryota; kingdom Metazoa; phylum Chordata; class Aves; order Coraciiformes; family Cerylidae; genus Chloroceryle; species Chloroceryle aenea. The sequence goes on from VWZY01003317.1 coordinate 68,872, forward strand.
ATATTTGGAATTGCCTTAAAAATTAGCTTCTTGGAGAGTATAACTGGACATAAGTCATGTCTTATAATTACATTGCCATTGTATTTTAAAAGCATTCAAAGTAAAATTTAAAATATACTTGTATGTTCATGTTCAGTTCTCCCTCTCTACTTCTGTCTCACGCAAAGTCCTGCAATCTGTTATTCAAGGGCAATAATGGGTTCAGCAAAAGAAAGGTAATAGTGATGTTGAAGTACTTTTCTTTAGCTCTGAGATAACATAAGATTCCACCCCCATCTTTCTAATTCTCTAATTCAAAAATTAAGAGATGCTCTCAGAAATTGGAGTGCTTACTTGTTAGCTCATAGAGAATCTTCTGTTTCGTTTTCCTACTTGGCCTCTTTTTTACAGGAAGAATGTATTTTTTCAGGAGAAAAAAACAAACCCTCCCCACACACCTTTTTAGTCAGTCTATCCATGAATCTGAAAACTGCAGTTAATATGAATTTCTTCCTTCTCTGTTGAATGCACTAGTGCTGTCACAGAAAATCCTGCAAACCAGGGTTGTGAATAAAAAAGTTGGTTTATGGCCAAGTAAAAAAATTGCCTTTTTCACTAGACCTCTACTCTGTAACACTTCTGATATAGAGGATAATTCAGCATTCAGAATTAAAGTCACTGGGTTCTCTTCACTCACAAAATCCTGACATTGCTAAGAACAAAGGAAGATATATCTTAGGTCAATGCAGCAGAGCATAAGAAACCAGCTGGGACTGTGTGGGATTAAACTTGCAATGGATATGTTGTTTTGTTTTTCTAGTTGGCTCAGATTGTGATGCATGAAGAGCTGCCTTTTGGATCTGGTACTGGGAGAAGAGGAGGTGAGCTGGCTGGTAGACATAGGAGTGGGAAGATTGGTGGTGACGAGGGTCAGGTGCAGTTGAATGGCAAGTTGCCCTTCTCCTCCCTTATTTACATCTGTTGGAAATGGCTATGGTGTTTGATAGAATGTAAATAAAATATACAGCCTTACTTTGGATGGAGTTTTGTGTAGTAACGGGGATGTGTTAGCAGAGAGTTCCTCGTCCTGCTGCAGTTGCTATGGCAAGCCTCTTGTCTTCTTCTGACTTGGTTAATGGGTGTTGGACAGCTGAGTTCTGTCATGGCAAGCAAAGTGTGCATCCATGTTACCTGATTAGTTCAGGTCACAACTCATTTACTTGTCCACCAGTGATCTTTTATCTGTGAGCCCAAACCAGAACTGGTTTGAAACAAACCCATTTAAAATGTATATGTGGGTTTTGAGTCCATACATAAAAAGTTTCACCCTACAGGTCCACTTGAACTGTGACATATTATTTGCAAACTTTGATACAGTTTGTGACTTGGGCGGTGAGAAAGCGTGTATCTCATTGACTCACGAGTTGCCTGACAGGTTGAAGACCAATATTACTTGCAGCAGTATAATTGTTTTGAGCAATGGCACCAGTTGTGACACTTCGTAATTATGCCCACATGCTATTTTTGCTCTTTGCTAGCCAAAGCCCCAGACCGCTGTGCCCCTTCTAATGCTGGTGCTGTATTGTAAATCTGTCTCGGAGGCCCTTTGTCCCTCAGATATTTCAAGAATTAGCCTGAGCAGGCAAGATGCAGTAAGTGGTGCTGTTAGAGCCTGCACTGAGCCCCTGCCCCACTGACCAGGTAGCACTCCCTGATGCTCTTTGGAAATGTGCAGTCTGACACAGCTCCGTAGTCACTGCATCATGCTGCATTAGCGGCAGTTTGTTCCTTATAACAGAGTAACCTGAGAGTGTCATTCCAGGTACTTCAAATAACTCCTACTGTTTTGCTATAGAGCAGATGGTTCCTGTAAAACTTGCATCATTAATTACTTTAAAGCTGTTTCTCTAGAGTCCATCACAGCAGAAGGTATCTATGTGTTGTGGAGATAATGTCAGACATGACAATCTGACCCAGTAGAAACAGCACTGCATGTTTTCATCTGCAGTCCTTCCTGGAGTGCATAAGGAGAGAGGTAGCGTCATGCAGCCAGTAAAACCACAATTAGACCGTGGGAGACATTTTAAAATGAAATATTAGATACACTGTTTTCCTGGAGTTATTTCACTTAAAAAAAACCAAAACCCAACCCTGTTACTTTCAATATCCAAAGCTTAATTTCCTCTTGGTACAGCTTTGGAGGGCAGGCCCTGTCCTGGTCTCCTAAGTTATTTTTGTGGAATGTCCTCCTCTGTGTAGTTTGGTTAGTCAGAGGATGAAAGCTAATTTAACAGTCAGTCTGTTACAGATTAAGTGGGGAGAGGTAAGTGGCTTAAGGCAGCCTCAGGGCACTTGAAACACTGGATTTAGATGAAGGGAACAAATTTTCAGTGTTTGATTAGGCCATACCAGTCTCCAATGGCCACTTCTGTGACAAGTCTCCACCATCTCTTGTGGGGTGGTGAGATGTATTGTAGTGACTTCCACATGACAAACACAACCCGATCATCTGCAACTATCTTTTAATTTCATTTAAGAGTCAGCGATGAGTTTCTTTCTCCTCCCCATCAAAAGGCAACAAAGAAGTTTTGTAACATGTTCACAGGTTTCTCCTGTCCATTCAGCAAAATACAAAAGAACATACTCTCTTCAGAAGTGCTTAACTTCAGGGATGCTTATATATGTGCTTAACTGCAGGGATGTATTTAAAAAGTGAAGCACCTATAGTTAGATGTCTTCTGAAATGCCAGCAGGTAATTCTAGGTAACTGTCAATGGTGATTGGTCTTCACCAGTCTGCTTCTGCAGAGAGGTGGGGTGCCCCAGAGAGCAGTTTCCCTCCATTGACCCTGAGGGGCAGAGGTCATAAACTAGGCATCATGATTAGAAGGCTAATGGGGATCAATGTCATGTCCTCTTTCTGTTGAATAATGATTTTCATATCTGTAAGATGCAAAGTCTTTTGGGTTTAATCCTAGAATTACATATAATATCTTGTGTTAGTGTAGGAAGCAAACTTACCTAAACCAGCTCTGTCAGTGGTTTCCTTCTGCCTGCAGCCCCCCAGCTCTCCTATCCCTATGCTCCCCACATCTATTTCTGCCTTCCCTGCCCTATGCTAATGGCCAAAGAAAATAATGACTTGGAGACTCTTCTCTCTGCTTTATATTTCTGCTTAATTTTCTCTGTGAAACTTTTCTCTCTTTTTTTTTTTTCCTTTTTTTTTGGTGTTGTTGTTTGGTTTTGGTTTGTTTGTTTTCTAAAGAAATCTCTCTTGGGTTTGTCTCTGTTGTGCAGCTGCATAGCTGTCAGGAACGGTGATTTGTGAAATGCTATAAACATAATTTTTCAGGTCATTTTCTAGTGTTTCTGCCAGACTGAATTTTCTGGGACATGGCTGAGAAACTGGAGGGACTTCAGAGAGCTGTATGTATGATTATCACTTGCTTAGGAGTGTTGGAACATAAAACTTCCAGAGGAAAACTGGAAGAATGGAGACATGTTCAGTCTGAAAGCAAAACCATGGGTGAAGGTGCGTGGGTGAGGGAAAGGCAGAACCAATACCTGTTAATAAGCTAAAGAGATTTTACAAAGAACACAGTGTGCTTGTTCTCATTATGCAGTGAAGGCAGGGCAAGGAATAAAAAGCCTTGATTACAGCATAGGAAACTCAGCTTAAATTTTAGGGAAAACTTGGCAGCTTTGGTGGTACAAACCATTGAATCTCTCTGGATATGATGTGCAAAGTAAGAAAAAATACCCTATGGGGAAGAGCTGAAGAAGTATTACAGTCCATCCTACATGGATGGGGAATGGACTAGTGAGTCCAGCAGCGTGCTGTCAGCTCATGTGAGGATGATGTGTTGCTCACCAATAGATTGGTTCATTAGGACATCAACAGGGAAACAGGTGATCAAACAGGAACTGGTGGTACAGATTGTCATTTGTATTTGTGGTCCTACTTGGTTACTGAGTGAATCCCTTTAGAATTGGGGATGGCTCCAAATAGCACTAATCTGGACACAGAAAAGAGAGTTAAGAGAGATAGCTATGAAAAGTAAGACAGAAGAGAAGGTGTGGGATTTTTAAAGGCCCCACGGGCTACATTTGTGCTGGTGCACTAATTTGAGGTTTAAGTTTGCACTCAGACACCCAAAGTTGGCTGCCTGCTGGCCCACACTTTCATTCCGGTCTGGGATGAGCCTGCTGGGTTCCGAGGCAGCAGCATCTGGGCACAGCAGCACACAGGGTGGCTTACAGAAAGCCTCTCTCTCCATGAAGCACTGAAGATGCAAGTACCTCAGCCCTGGGTGCAGACAGCTGCAGAACAGCACAAGGCACAGCCAGCCTGTGGAAACAGCCCAAATAATTAGGAGCTCAAGTTCACCTCTGCAAGGGGCTATGTGTTCCTATGCACCTTGGTGTATTCTTCTGTCCTCCCAGAATAGGAGAAAAAAGAAAGGAGGAGATCTATGCAGAGAGGACAGATAGCTGTAAGAATGTTGGACTGGAAAGGTGAGAGAGGAAAGAAATCACTAAAATAACTCCAAAAGCTAGGAAAGAGAGTGAAACAGAATCAAAGACATTGAAGAGGCAATGGAAAAGAAATTCATTTGGAGAAAACATAGGGTTGGCAATAGGAAAAAATGTAGGCAAGAAAGAGGAAGGATTTTTTTAAAAGATGAAGGTAACACAATTTGGGTAAATACACTAAGGATGTAGTCATGCTAAACTTACAGAGCAAGTTGATGAATATGGCTCCATGGTCAGACAGGAGAAGAAAACATTCTGTATAGATGTACACAATACCCTGTTTGTGAGAAATGAACTAGAGCGATGCCTGCCAGAGATTTTTAGAAAGAGAATAATAACTTTATTTTGAACAATAGCAAGGTCTAATTCAAAATTACTTTGCAATAAGTTGAAATTGCATCAGTGTATGACAAATGAAGAAGCTGTCCAAGATAATCACAGTGTCTTCTTTCTGCCTGTTTTGCAGCACTACCCCTTTCTTTTCAGTTCTTATTCCAAAATTAAGTATAGGGTCAGTCTTTTTTTTCCTCAGCAATTGCATCAGCCATAGGAATGTATCATGTGGTAAATGAAAGAGTATGAATAATTCAGAACAAAATTTTGAATCATTTAAAAAGCAGAAGCTTCAAATTGCATTGCTAACCTGTTCACATATAACACAGAATCTACAAAAATCACACTGCAATTTCTGGAATAAAACTATTTCAAGTGTTTGAAAATATTCCTGCATTAGTTTCATTCTTCATAAAGAATATTTCAAACTCAGAGTTTTCCAAAACCGTGTTCATATTTCATGAAAAAAAAAATCGGAAGAGAATTAAATACTGGGTATGTGCTGCCTAAACATGTAACACTATTTCCAGAATTTATTGTGACCATAAAATGTGATCACTTTTGCCTCTAAGGTTGATGGAAGATGTAACATTTAGTTAACAAAAAGTGACTGTATTAGGGAATTAACATGATCTTCTGCTATCATTATCATGCGTATGTGTGCCATTCATCACTTGTTAGTGTAGATTTTTGGCTCCTGTAATATCAGCATGATTAGAAAACAGCCTTTGACTGCACCTAAGCCAAAAAGTTTAGCAACAAAAACACAAAGAGAAAAGCCAGTGCAATACAGAGAAGAATTATTTTTCTAGTGGTAAGAGCAGGACAGAGTGAGGAGTTTTACAATTTGTTCTCTGGTTTTGTCACTGGTTGAATGTGTGGCCTTTCAAGAGGGACTTTATCCTCACTGTAGGTTCATGCTTCATTTTCCTCATCTATGAAACAGTAATTACAAGACCAAGCCACTTAGAGCTGAGGCTGAGTGACCAAACAATACAGGATTCTGAAAGCACAGTGAGACCCTTGAGTGAGAAATTGCTCAGAGGAGTCAGTTGTGATGTTCATCACCTCACACACATGCATCATGATTAGTGAGTCTCAGGCAATCATTCAGGACAGTGAAGCCACTGGTTATGATGGCATGAGCATGTTTTTCCATTGCTCTGGCCACAGTATTAGCACCCACATTCCACGGGGAGGGTATCAGGGCTGCGCCCTCCAGGGATAATTTGAGGGTATCCTACCATTCTGTTCCCGCCCTGTTGATCTCTTCCCACCAGCACTCTGTCGGCTCACCGAGGCTCTGGGCTGCTGGCATGCAGGCATAGTTCCACAGTCTGTCGGAGCCTTCCTTCTTGTTGAAAACGCTCCTGACGGCCACAATCACCTGTCCGTGAGGGCACTGGAAGTTGAAACCCTGCCGGTACACGTTGACCCATTCATCGTTATCTCCATAGTTATAGGGACCGTAGTAATAGTCACCACCGTACTGGCCCCATGTCACAGTCACCAGAGGCAGGAACACACAGAAAAGGACGAGTTCCATCCTGAGGATGTTCTTGGCTTAGAAATGCCCTGCTGGTTTTGTTGGTCTGGCCCTTTTATATCGCCTCTAACATTTGGCTTCCAGATGTTATGCTTCAAGATCCAAGTGCAATGTGTCATTGCTTAGCAAACCTTCTCTGAGATGCAGACACGTCCAATTACTTTTAAGGTGGAATTCTGCAAGTACAGTAAGTCTGCAGGCTGTAAGAGCAGGGTCTTCCCACCACCACAAACCATCTGTGATCACTTGCTGCAGAGCTACTGTGGAGAGAAAGACAAACATTGTAGTACAACTCTCACAGACACTTTTATCCTCAAGACAGCAGTTAAGCTTGAAAACTAATTTATTTAGAATTAAATCCCTATTTGAAGTTGCTGTTTTCTATCTTTAGTAACATTTAGCAAAATGTGATCATGTTTGTGTTTCCCCACCCTATTTTCCCTAACTATGTGTGATATGCTTCTGCCAGTCCCTAGAAAGAGAGGAATTGGGCAAAGTGGGGGAATTTATTGCTCCCATTGTAGAAAATCCTTTAGACATTTTGGTTTGGTTTGGTTGGATTTGAGGTCGAGCCCTAATGACTGAGACTCGAGCTTGGCATGGAAACAGCCCACCCTGAGAAGTAGAGCACTGGCTTCTTCCACGCGGAATTGATTTTGCAATTACTGTGTGTGAACACTGTAAAACTTCAGACTCGGCAGATGTTTTAATGTGAGGATAAAGCACATAAGCAAGTTACAATGAGATAAGCTTCATATGCCACCATAGCCTACTGAAATCTTTGGGCAAGGCCCTTTAAGCTACCTTGCATTTATCATGGGCTAGAAACATGGGGCTATTTCTGAGGAGCTGCTGTGCTGCAAATTCAACACCTGACTTGCCACTCAGAAATGTGTTTATATGCCACATCCTCAGGTGATTTCTTTATCAAGAGCCCATCCTATTCAGGAGAGTGTGGAACAGTGTGCTTCACTTAACTGTGTACTTGACCCATAAAACACTGTGGAACTTGAGCAGTCCAAAGTGCAAGTAACATTGTCTGTTTACTGCCTATGCTGTGTTACTGGTGAAATGTGTGACCCTTAGAACAGCTCCAGATTCAGATCGTGTTTCTTCCAGTGAAATCACCGCAAAGGATCCAGAGTCTGTTTCTTGCTGCTGGTTTCTCTTCCACTCTTTGCACTACCTCCTAGGGTACTAGAGGGCCATGTAAAAAAACCAATAATTTAGGATACACACACACAAAAGACGTGTATGAGCTTTTATTCTGTTGCTGATACTATCAAAAAGATCTCTGATGGGTAGCAGTAGACTTGCTCTCCTCTAAGGATCTCTAAACCCATCACACCTTGTCACTGCTTTGCAGCAGTATAAGCACTCAGGAGGTGGGTGCCTTTGCTAACCAGCCCCAAATCTCAAAAGCTGCCTTCAGCCTCATCAGCCAGGTGCTTTTGTGCCTTTAGCTAACAGCGCTTTTAATTTATTTTTTTTTCTGTAGCAGACCCTTGTTTGACAAAACTGTAAGTTGGGGTTGAGGTCTTCGACAGAAACACAGTTCATCAATATCTCAGTTGTCCTTGCTCATGGCCAGTGCAAATCCATATGAACCTGGCAGCTGAGAGCTGATGATCTACCTCAGTGCCTTGCCTACAGCTGTTGTAGCACGCTGCTGTATGTGCCACAGAGGCGTTCTGGAACACATTTTAGCAGGTAGCACCACACTATCATATATATAGATAAATGAATCCTTACCTTTGTAAGCACCATTCCTTAGGAGGAAGTCCTCACATAACCCATACAAAATCAAGGGCAAGAAGGGATGAGAAGAGGGAGGAGGGTTTAATGGAGAGTTGTGCACAATTCATCTATTTTTGATGTGTGTGTGAAACTTTGAGGTATCTGTTGTCACTTCCTACATACAGTCTACCCTGCCCAATCCCAGTTAGTGGATAGGGAAGCACTTCTGTGTTGCATTGTGACCAAGAAGTGATGTGACTGGGAGAAAAAGCTGTGCAGGGAAGAGAGTGAACACAAGAGATGTGGAACTGCAACTCCCCGTAACAGTCATGGCAGTGCAGACATGTCCTGACTGGTGACTGCCTAAAATTCTGCAGTTCTGTGTTTCTGGATCCAATTATTTCTGGGAACTTTTAATATTAAATTTCATGCTTCATTCTGATACCGAATAAAATCAGAAGAGAGCAAAATTCCTTACAGGAGGGAAATGATGTTTTTTAGTCACCTTGGAGAAAGATGGTGTTTGTAAGTGATTTGAAAATCCCTATTGGGGTTAAAAAAAGGCAGTAGTGTACGTACATGAATTTTGTTTCTGAGTAAAGCTCATTCAGCTCTGCAGTTCACAGCTGCTTGGTTCTTGGAGCTAAGCTGAGGCTACATGCAACTTGTTTCTCTAACATTTCACACCATTGCTCCAACTTAGATAATTCCGCTGAGTACCCAGTTGCAATTTTAGCTGTATTTCCATTCACTCACTGGCATGTTAACCACCATGCTTTATTCTGTTCTGGTCAGTGAATCAAGCACAGCAGTTCAAAAGTCAGTGGCAGAAGCAGTACAGTAGCAGCAGCAATACCTGTCTGTTTCCAAACTACTGCAACCCTATCCTGGCATTTCAGAGTGAGTAGAAAGTGCTTTTCATGACAGCTCATTGCATCAGTGAGGTCACACATTTTGAACACATTTTCCATATTTTATTCCACACTGTCTCAAAGTGATGTTGACAGTTCTGGAGTGGCTTGGATGAGTCAGGAAGGCTGCATGATCTGGGAGCTGTAAACTGAATTCAATTACCAATTACTTTTTGTGCCTTTTTTTTTTCTTCCTGTATAAGCTTCCTGCATTGTCAGTTTTTGTAAAAATGTGAGGATTTGGGGTGCCTTTATTATGTGCTTGAAGTGAGGTTACAGAATCCTTGGGAATGAGGAGAAGGATGAAATTGCCAGAAAGCTGTGCTTCACAAGGGACAGAGATACATCCTTGTCAACTTTTGAGCTCAAAGCTATTACCTTCTTTCAGAGTAATGTATATGGTGAAGGCTGGAATACATTCATCAAGGCTTCATACTGTTAATGATATTTTTCCTAGCACTTTTTGATCAGTGTTCTCAGAGTACTTTGATTAAGTTCAATCACCTTTTTGAAAAGTAGGAAAGATTAAAACCCCCTTACTGTAGGTCTAGTGATCTGTTCAATGTCTACCAGTACCACAGGGCTGGTACTGGTAGACATACCAGGTTTATGTAAGTAAATACCAGCAAAGACAGATTTAGGTTAGCAAATTGGGTTAGCACATATGACACCCATCTATAAGAAGGGCTGGAAGGAGGATCCAGAGAACTACAGGCCTGTCAGTCTGACTTCAGTGCCAGGGAAGGTTATGGAGCAGGTCATCTTGAGTGCCATGATGAGGCACATACAGGACAACCAGGGGATCAGGCCCATTCAGCATGGGTTTATGAAAGGCAGGTCTTGCTTGACTAACCTGATGTCCTTCTGTGACAAGGTGACTTGCCTAGAGAATGAGAGAAAGACTGTGAGTGTCACTTATCTGGACTTTAGTAAAGCTTTTGACACTGTTTCCCACATCATTCTCATGGAGAAACTGGCTGCTCATGGCTTAGACGGTCATACTGTTTGATGGATAAAATCTTGTCTGGCTGGATGGGCCCAGTGGATAGTACAGTGAAATCCAGTTGGCAGCTGGTCACAAGTAATGTTCTCCAGGGCTCAGTACTGGGACCAGTTCTGTTTAATAACTTTATCCCTGATCTGGATGAGGGGATCAAGGGTGCCCTCAGTAAGTTTGCAGGTGACACCAAGTTGCACAGAAGTGTTGATCTGCATGAAGACAGGAAAGGTTTTCAGAGGGATCTGGACAAGTTGAATTGATGAACCAAGGCCAGTGGTATGAGGTTTAACAAGGCCAAGTGCCGGATCCTGCACTTGGTCCACAACGACCGCAGGCGACACTACAGGTTCGGGGAGGAGTGGCTGGAAAGCTGCCCAGCAGAAAAGGACCTGGGGGTGTTGATCGACAGCTGGCTAAATAGGAGACAGCGGTGTGGCCAGGTGGCAGCATCATCCTGGCCTGTATCAGAAATAGTGTGGCCCAGGAGGACTAGGGAAGTGGTCATCCCCCTTTACTTGGAACTGGGGAGGCTGTACCTTATATACTGTATTCAGCTTTGGGCCCCTCACTACAAGAAACACATTGAGGTGCTGGAGCATCTCCAAAGAAGGGCAGCAAAGCTGGTGAAGGGCCCAGAGCTCAAGTCTTATGAGGAGAAGCTGAGGGAACTGGGCTTGTTTAGCATGGACAAGAAGAGGCTGAGGGGAGACCTTACTGCTCTCTACAGCTACCCGAAAGGAGGTTGTAGTGAGATGGCGGTCAGTCTGTTCTTCTATGTAGCAAGTGATAGGACAAGAGGAAACAGCCTCAAGTTGTGCCAGGGAAGATTTAGGTTGGATATTAGGAAAAATTTCTGCACAGAAAGGATTTTAAAGCCCTGGAACAGGCTGCCCAGGAAAGTGGTTGAGTCACCATCCTGGAGGTATTTTTTAAAATATGTGCAGATGTGGTGCTTAGGGACGTGGTTTAGTGGTGAGCTTGACAGTGCTGATTAATGGTTGGAGTTTTCGATCTTGAAGATCTCTTCCAACCACAATGATTCTATGATTTTAAACTCCAGCATCTAGACTGTCAGCATCAGATTCCAGCCCTGGGAAAGTACACCTTTTCCCAACCCCTTCTTCTTACCACTTCCCTACAGAGACACTAGTTCAGCTTCAACTTGGTATAGCTTTTTCTTTGTAAAAGGGAATCTCTAATTAAGATCTTGTGGTACTAGAGGATATTGCAGAGCTGTTTTTATTTTGGAAGTATCTGTAGAAAATTCAGATATGTTACCTCCTGGAATAGTGCTATGGACAAAAAAAGGCATTAGCTGCAGTTCTGTTTTTCCAAGTTTATCATCATAAGCTTTTAATTTTCTTTTGTAGTAGCTTCCTGCCTGCTTTGGTAGTGTTAATTCGTGGGTTAAGTAACAGAAGCAAACAGGACATGCAAAACTTATGTCATGAAGTCTCTGAGAAAAGGGTAAGGTTAATAAAGAGTAACTGAAACATTTTTTTCTGGTTTGGGAAACCAGCTAGTGGCCATTATGAATCTTTTCCATGTGCATGCAACTCTGAAATGTATTATTTTGGAAACATAGTCTTCAAGTAATCAGCATACAACTGTTTCACAGGTTGATCATCATACCTAGATCAGATTAGCCACCAAAGCTGAGAACAAAATTGATAGTCACAAACCTTTGTGATAAACCTTTCCTTGCACACACAAGGGTTTGAGCAGAGAAAAGTTGGAGAGAGGAAGAGCTAAATTGTGAGAGTGGAGATATCCTTATTAAGTGCAGCACTTGTGCAGACATCCTGGAATGTCCACACAGAATATTCTGGTGTTAAATAACCCAGGAGCATATTGCTGTCATTACTGACTTCCACAGATCTCTCCCCAGAAATAATACCCAGTAGATTTACTAGGGGATATTTAACCAGTTCTGATAAAACCATTCAAATCTAGGCATGAGGAACTGTGTAACTTGACTGTTAGGTATATATAGTAACAAGTCACACCCAGCTTATGAACAGAAAATGATGCTTTTTTTTTTGCTTGGGACCACTAGTAGTCAAGAAGTTAGATGATGGTTCTTGCTGACTGTGGCTGCGTGAGGTGTGAGCAGATTAATGACCTGCTTATCTGGGCGACACAGCTCCAAGATGAGGGGATGGAGCTCAGGGAAACATCAGGGACAGTGGGAAGGAAATTGTCTATTTCCACAATCTCATTTCTAGAAAAACAGAATGACAGGTAACTCTTAGTGGAGCAGAGTATTCTTTAGTCAGGCAAGTGAATCCTAGTGGAGCAGAAGATTCCATGGACTCTTATCAGCAAGCCTCTCAGCATTGCCGCCGTAACCCCCCTGAGCAGGGTCAATGGGAGCAAGACTCTGCCAGATGAAACAAACAGAACAAAAAGAGCAAGTGTGTTCCCTTAACAAGCATATCACTTAGAGTGCCCTTGCAAAACAGGTACAGGGCTCTGCAGGAGGAACTGGTCAAGGGCAAAGATGAGGGCTCACAAAAGCCAGTAGAGCCACCAAGATAAGCTGTCCTCAGGCCAGCCATCAAAACTGACCCTAATAAGAGAAATCAAAGGGTCATTGTTGTAGGTGACTCCCTACTGAGGGGAGCAGAGGGTCCAATATGCAAACCAAACCTGCTTCACAGAGAGGTCTGCTGTCTCCATGGTGCCCATGTAAAGGACGTTGAAGGTAAACTTCCCACCCTTGTGAGTCCTTCAGACTATTACCCGCTTCTGGTCTTTCAGGTGGGAAGTGATGATGTAGCAATAAGAGGTCCACAATCAATTAAAAGAGATTTCAGGGCCTTGGGACAGCCGGTAAATGGATCAGAAGCTCAAGTTGTGTTCTCCTCTATCCCTCTGACATCAGCTATGAACGAGGGAATATACAGGAAGAGCCGACAGGTCAATTCACGACTCCAGGACTGTTGTCGTCAACAGGACTTTGGATTTTACAATCATGGCTCAGTATATGAAGCATTGGAGCAGCTAATGGGATGCACTTGTCGCAGAGAGGGAAAAGGATTCTGGGGCTGGAGTTGGCAGGGCTTGGCTCCAGTGAGACACTGGGCTTGAATCCAGTGAGACACTGGAACAGGTTGCCCAGAGAGGTGGAGGAAGCCCCATCCCTGGAAGCTTTTAAGGCCAAGCTGGATGGGGCTCTGAGCAACCTGCTCTAGTGGGAGGTGTCCTGGCCCATGGCAGGGGGGCTGGAACTAGATGACCTTTAAGGTCCCTTCCAACCCTGACAATTCTATGATTCTTTATTTTCCTGCATGTTTTAATCATAGTAATACAGGCTTTTGTCAGAGCAGTGATAAAACTGCTCCTACCCACTCTGTGCATCAGACTGTAAAAGTTGCCCTGTTATAGTAACCATTTGTGATAATACATTAATTCCCTAAAGTTGTTGCAAATTATAGAGCTGTAGCAATTAGAGTGACACTTCCAGGATCATTACAATATGGAAAAGCCAATTTGATGAGTATTTGCCATTTCAGTTTCAAATGTCAGGACAGAGCATGATATTTTTCCAATTACATGCCACTGCTAAAAGCTAGGTGTTTTTTCCCAGTATTCTTTGCTAAAAAGGTCTTTTCTTATTGATGTAGCTGTTGTTATTAGTGCTATTTCTTTTAACATGCATGCCTAAAATCCCTACTAGGTCTCTAACTGCAGTTCTGTATTAAGGCTAGACAGGTAGGGTGCAGCGTTTAAAGTAAGCTGGCAAAAGAAAAAAGCTTCGAGACTACAGACTGATTCCAGAGAGAGCTAGATGCTTCAGTCTGAGTCCATGCTCAACCTTCTCAGATTTAGCAGACAGTATTTTACTAGGAACTTTTTATACATGAGCTGAGTAACTGAATCCCTCTTTTTATTGAAGATCACTTATTTATTTAAATATAATAGCTTTATATTTAATCTTTGGCCTAAATTGAAGCTTGTCTATCTCTGTGCTGTCTAGATGTTGGTGGTTCCTACACCATACAGCTGGAGAGCTTTCTTGGAAGAATAGTCATCGTCAGATCATCAGAGACAGAAATGTTGTAAAACTTCATGTGACTTCAGAAAGAGACTTCTTCTCCAGTGGGCACGTGGGACATTTAAGTGAAACTGGTACTAAACCTACTACATAATGAGTTTTGAAGAGATCTAAAAAAAAACCTTCTCCCTTTCTCGACTTGTTTTAAGTTTGGCCTCAAGATGGGTAGCTTCAGCTGACTCTTGAAGCATTGAGAAAGTGAGTTGTGGTAAAGTGGGTAGGAAAAACATTAAATTCTAATGCAGAAGAAGTTAGAAAAATACCCAAAGTATTTTTAAGGTATTCCTCATAATCTGAGAACAGGTACAAAGGAGGTGAAAGTCCTATTTTGTTTATTTTGAAAACCTCACATAAAGCTTGTTTCCATGTTTGGCTCAGTTACATTTTCTTTCAGTTTAATCCATGAGAAACCTTTCAGAAACAGCCACAGCAGACAGCTGTAGCATTTTCAAGACCCATGGACCTGGGGCTTAATATGGGTCACCCTTTTCCAGGGGTATGACTGTCACTGTCTGACAGAACAGCATTAAGAGGCCAGTCAGCTCTGATCCCTGTCATGGAAAATAGTCATTGTGGATGGTGAGTAGGTTTCTCCTTCAGAGAAGTTTGGTATCACTAGAAAGTTCTCACATGGCTTTCTCTAGCATAGACTGTGACCTACAGATCATAACATCGCTGTGAAATGCTGGAGGGGAAAATCTGAACTAATCACTCATAATAACTCTGCACAGACCCACAGGGTAAGTCTGAGGTCAGGACTGAATTGATCTTTGATGTGAGAAAGGCAGTAGCTTTAATATACTTGCTGATCATGGGAATGGGACTGAGCCAAAACTAGTTTCCTCTGAGCTAGATAAGGGGGGTGAAGGGGTGAGAATGTGACTTAGAAATGTCTCAGTTTTACATGTAACGGACCCTATCACTGCATGATCATTCAGGCAAGTGCAAAGCAAATGCTGAGTAGGAACACTCAGAGCTCAGAGTGGTTTATACCAGTTTTGTACTTTCTTCGTGCTGGCTTTTTTGTGTTGAAATAAAATCTTAAGAGTTCAGAATGATCTTGCTTTAACAGTCACTAAAGCTAGGTACTATCTGGCAGCCCAAGTTATGGGGGAAATGAAAAGAGCTGCTTGGTTGATCCTTTTTGGCCATATGGTTTGTGAATTTGGATAGCTGGAGTGACAGTATAGTGACTGAAACCTAGCTCCAGGCACAGCTCCCAGTGCCCTCCATCTATTTGCATTCTAGTCATGAGAATTATTTATCTTTTCTTTCCTTTCTCCCTTTGTGGTGCTGCAGATGGTGAAGGGCAGATGAGAGGAAGAAAAAATCTGGGGAAGGGGATTCTTGCATCCTGTCACTATAATTCATTGTGATCTGACCTTCTGGATTTTCAGCCCTGCTCAGCCATCCACCACTCCTCATGTGAGTGTCACCTTGCATTATTGTAATTAGCAACCACCAGCCCCAGCGATTTGATGGTGGAAGTGAAAAAGTCTCAGAAGCTCTCTGCCAATTTAAAATTAACCCTGTCACTGCAGAACTGATTGTCCTGCTGCAGAAGGAGCTCTTCGGCATTTGCACTGAGACAATCCTATGCTCCTGCTGTTGTAATCCAACTTCCTTGTCTCACCCTGCTTTGTTCTAGTGTTCTCCCAGCTCCTAGGGCTGCTTCACCCTCCTTCCTCCCCACATGCCACCCCTCTTTGCTGGCTATGGGAAGTGAAGCTGCTAATGAGAGTGCTCAGACTGACAGTGTGAGAGTGTGTGGGTGGATGATAAACGTGGCTTTCTATGGCTGTGCCAGGCGAGGTCTGTCTGCCCAGCCTCAGAACAGACCCTGCTGCTCTGCACATGTTTCTCCTCTCCTTCCCCTCTGCCTGGGACTTCTCCTCCTGCTGTGTGAGCACCACAGGGTACAAAAACACGTGGGTCCCTGCCCATTTATGTGGCTATTGGTTCATGCTGCTGTCTAAGACCCCCTGTTTCTGCTGCTGTGGATACCTCAGACAGGTGAATGAAAGCTAGGCCAGATCTGCCTCCTCATGCTACAAGTTCCTCGACTTTGTGAAGAGATTTCTGCAAGTATGACTGGCAACTGCTATTGTTAAGTCACTGGTTATGTGGCGTTTACAAATCTTGCTTCATTTTCTTGTAAGTGGTGAGTGTCTGGAGGTCATCCCTGTTGCTGCTCTGTTTGGTTAATTAGGAGCAGCTCTTGCTCACTTGCTGTGCAGAGGTGACAGCATAGTGACAACCCAAAGGAAGCTTGCCTTCCCCTGCAAGTGTCTGGGCTTTCAAACAAAAAATTGTAACATTGAGAGCGCAGAACTATCTGATGCCCAGTCTCTGTAGTCATTGTATCTGTTCAGACAAATATAGTACAGTCAGGTTGCAAAGATTTTGATAGTCCTGCAGTTCAACTGTGTGATGAACTATTTCAGTGCATGTGACAGGCAGGTTTGACATTGCCCCAGCTTGGGTAACATTTTGCTAGAGTTCGTATAAAACCAAGAATGTATTTGCTTGACTTATTCTGCATGGTCGTGTATAGGTACAGGGTTTTTTCACTCCTAAGTTCATAAAAACTGGTACCCCTTGTCCTTTATGTTAATGCCCTACCCTTTTTTTCTGTAGTTCCACATTGACATAATTAGTTCTGATCCATGATATGCTTCCCGTTTACCCCCCTGCAGTAAGCAGTTATGAGCATCACTATTGCTACAAACTGCCTGTTCCTCAGTTCAGCTTCTCTGTGGGACTGGTGCAGATCACTTAACTCCTCATCACCACAAGAAGTGTAACTGAGAGCCGCTGATTGATTTTTTTTCAGATTCTGGTCTTTACATGCTCAAGCCATGAAGCTCCTGAGCCTGCTCTCAGCTTTCAAACATGCAGATTTGCTTTTGCACCATACAGCTTATCATTCCCTATGCCAATACACATGGCAGCCATAAAAGAGTAAGACCATTCTTGTGTTTTGTTGGTGTGCCTGGCACTGTGCTAGATTCCAACAATACCCCTGTTCACCAAGAAACAGGAAAATGCCTACGCATCTATTACTGTGTTCAGCTTTTCTAATCACATTGAATTCTAATGGGCTTGTCAACTACATCCACAGAAAAATGCATCCTTTCATTTTCCTTGTGCTATGCTCTAGGTTATTTTACTGCATTGAGAGCTCCAACAGTTTCATTAGGGCAGCAGACTCCCTGTTTCTCTTCTCACCTTTAAGCATATTTACAGTCACTGCTCATTATCAGAGAACCCTGTGAATCTGTGGAAAACTAGCCTTGAGAGTGCATAACCTTGGTGTTATTATTTGCTTTGTTTGGATAAATGAAGATAAAATAGTTTCTGGTAAATGTAAAGCTAGACGTGCAAAGAATGAAGTATCATCAGAACTCTAAAAAATCTCTGGAAACATAGTTATGTGTTTGGGTTGTTTATAAGGTGAGGCATTAGAAAAGCAGGCATGACAGGCACTAGTGGAATAGTTTGTTCTTATATTTTGTGACTGCCTTCAAGGGAGTATGACATGATTAAGAGAAATTGCTTCTCATTACTTAAATGCATAGCTACATTTTATGCAGAGTGTCAGCACCATTGGTTCTGGACCTTATGATTTAAGCTAACAAGAAATGTGTGTGGTTAAGTCTTGCACTACTAGGTTAAGCTGCCTCTGGAGCTGTACCCAGTGATGCTTGCTGTGAAGCATGGAAAATGGAAGGGTTTGTCTCCATTAGCCATCAGATAATTGGCACTGGCTGAAGGAAATAAGGGCCAGAAGTCACCTTTTTACTAACCGTGTGCAGCAGCTCCTCACCTTCCTCATGCCGCAGTGGGTGCAGCATCATTGAGGTTGGAAGGCACCTCTGGAGATTTTTGGTTCAACCTCTTTTACCAATCAAGTTTGGCTGAAGATGTGATGAGGTTGCTCACAGCTTTATCCAGTTTAGGAAACTTCCATAGATGGAGAACGCACAACCTCTCATTTTTCCACCTGTAAACAGAGAGTGTAAGTTGCAGTGTATGGCAATGTGATATCTCTGTGACCAGAGGAACTTAGTAATTGAATCAAAGCTGCTGTTATTCTGCTACTTCTGCACTCCTCTGCTCAGCAGCTGTCTTTATCATTATTCCCTTTAAAGTGCTGTATTGAAAATGGTGTATTTTTCACGTTAGGAGACACCTCCCACCCCTGTGACCTTAGAATACCTGGCAGCATGGATGCAGATGCACGCCACACATGTGGTGAAAGTCAAAGACCATTTCTCTCAGCCTATATTAGGCACATTTGCCAACTGTCACCTGGTTATTTTTATAAAGGATGCAAAACCCAGTAGCTAAAAGGAGTGCATCAGTGTTGCCTGGGGAACTATCACTGTCCCTAGCCCTGTAGTGCTGCGACTCTTCAGATGCCCTGGCAACCTTGCACCCAATAAAAACCCGTGCTAATTGCTTGGAACCCTTTTTATGTCTTCCTTCCAACAGTACTTTTGAGTATTTAAATCTAAGCTTCAGAATATCAGCAGTTCAGCTGGAGGTGCTGGTTTAGTAAATCCTGGAGTCCTGGGTTAATAAATCCTGACACACTCAGTCACAGCTCAAGCTGACTCTGCCAATAGACTGTTTTGTGTTCTTTAGCAAATTACTTTGCCTCTTCATGTTCTTGTTTGGTCTTCTGCTCATTTTTTGTCTTGCTGGCTTGATACCCTAAGCTCAGTTGTTAAGTTACCGTGTCTTACTATGGATTTGACAATTGATGTGTTGCAACTCCAAGAAAATGCCCATATTCCCTAGCTATTAACTACTTGTTTCTTGCTGCCTGTCTTTTCACAGGAAAACTCACAAGAGTCTCTGTCTTGTGCTATTGTGGAAGAAGATGGGGAAGAAAACTTCCACCTGTTCAGCAGAAAATGAAAAATTGTTTCTTACCCATCAGTTATAGTAACTACTATGAGCCTGCCTCTCTAGATATATGATTTCCCAACATGAAATTAATTTGATATTTACAGCTTCTTTTACTTCTTCAGAGAGCCTTGTCTCTTTTTCCTCTCTTAAAATGCTGTTGTACTCTGAAAATCATTGTTAATATTGGCACCATGGGGGTTCCATATTTCTTATATCAGCTTTACTCAGAGCACAAGCACGTAGGTTGACAGCAAGAAACAAACTGGATTTTGCAGACTGTGGGTCATGGTAGAAAAGGCGTTTGCTAACTCCTAACCTTGCAAACCTGTATTTCAGAGTCTGCCTGAACTGTGCAGAAGTGATGGACAGTTATGAAGGAGAGCATGACACACAGTGCCGAGAATAGATTGTGCAAGAAAAGCAGAGACAGCAGCCATCTCTCTTGTCCTGCTCGTGCTGCTATGGAGGATTTATGACGTAAGAGGCTTTGTCGTGTGTGGAATATGAAAAGCACTTCTCCTGTACTGTAGTACAATCAGCATTTTTGCTGCATTGGCTTCATTGCTTTGCTTCAGTGCTCCAGTGAGCTGACTGGCAAAGTCCAAAGCTGCACGCTAAGAGCTCTGTGGTGCTGCAGGCAAAATAATGCCCAAGCTGCAGGAATAAGGAAATAATGTACCTTGTGAGAGAGCCCTCACTTAGGCAGAAATTCCCTGTGGAACAGAGAAAAACCTGGAGAGGGTGTTGCTAATGATTCCTTCTTTGCTGCTATCCACTGCAGAGAAGATAATTTGCATATAGTTACTGCTCTACAAATTGCCTGACACAGTCTTTGCCCTCCACGGCAGAGAATTGCTAGCTGCCTTCATAGACAATGGACATATCCAGATTCCCATAAACATGAGGCTAGGATGGTGGGATTGCTTATCATTTCATCAAAATGAAACCAAATCAGAAAAAGCAATTTCATTGCAGTGTGTACACGTCTCACCAGCTTACTCAGTCCATTGTTGTCTCTTGCTTACAGTCTAAATATGAGACTCTCGAATAAGGATCATTAGGTGTTCACAGTGATGAACACAATGGGATCCTGATCTTCCTTCATCAATCACTATCACCATCACATCAGCATTTATTTGTTTATGCTGTCTGTTCTTTCAGAAGGAAGCACTGCTGGAACCATAGTGATAATAAGGGTAGAGCACTGCTTCTCTAGCCATGCCTCCTTTTAACAACATAAATAGCTTAGCTCTTCATGGCACCCAAAATGACATTTTTCCACAGATACCAGTGATTATTTTCTGAGTTGTTTTTTCTCTTTTATGCCTATCTGATGCTTTTTTACACTGTAATATTTTATAGCTTTCTAGCACTTTCTGTTTAAGGATCTTTCAGCATTTATATCTATGAGGTACAGATTTTTTTTATCTATTTATCAGATGTGGGAAACTGAGGAAAGGCATGGTAATGTTTACTTGTCATCAAGGTCATGCTCTGAGTTTATAGCAAACCTGGCAATTAAACCCCCTCAGATCTCTAGCATTTCTTCCCCCTTTTTTAGCTATTCCCTTCCTTTGTGCCTAATTTCCTTCCTGTGCTCTTTTCCTTCTACCATTTTACCTCTGTCTTACTCTCTTTCATCAGGTCCTAAAGGTGGAGATTGTTTTTCAGATCTGTGAATCTGAATCCAATCCCCAGCCACTACTTTCATATGTGCATGTGCCATGCAGCACTTGCATGCTGCCAGTCTCACTTCTCTTTTACATGCCAACAGCTAGGAATTTCCATAGCAAACTCCCATATATTTCAGGGACCTTGGACACTGGCAATAATTCTCATCTCTCCTGCTTTTTTTCCCTTGGCCCATTATAGCACTGACATTAAACTTTCTCTTATAGGCCATTGGTATTTTGCTTTATAAAAAGGTCATTCTGAAATGTTGTGGAGCCTGCACAGTGTGTAGACTTGAAGAACAGTGTTCCCTGGGCCTGGCTGGACCCTGCCTGTATCTGTGATGACTATCTGTAGAAGTATGTGGTGATGGGGGCTATCTTTTCCCAGCCTGTATTTCAACAGAAATTCCTAATGCAATTTTTTTGTTCTGTTATTCCCAGATCAAAACAAAAACAAACAAAAAACCTCCACACCTCAAAAAAAATCCCTTCAGTGCTTTCTGGATTAAATCTTCAGTGTTTGCCCTTCAGTGCACCCCAAAAAGACGATCATTTACGTATGATGCAGCTAGATAAAGGGTAGTGTTTAGAATTTGCTTTTTTTGGGTTGAGTTTTTATTTTTTACCTTTCCCAGAAAATAACATAACTTCTGCACATGCCTTTTTCAAAAAAACTCTAGGTGATGTATTCTGTGAAGTAAGAATAGCCGATTCAAAACTCGGATTTCTCTTGATGTGGGCACGCACTATTTGTATTTTAGGCTCTGTGTAAATAGCTTTTCTGGACAGATTTGTTATCTTGTTTTTAATCCAATGAAACAAGGGGCAGCTGCTAAGGAGGAGGGGAGAATCTTTGCCAAAGTAAGGACACCAGGGAAGCTATCTGCCAATTTCAATATGAGAAGAACAATTTTATTGTTTTTCCCTTTCAACTCTTCTACTCCTTTCCGGTCCTACTCCTTCACATTCACTTCAAGATAGAGGAGACTCCTGTTCAGTCTCCAAACTGAATCAATTCTTGCTCCCTACACTAATGCTGTCAGTAGAGCAGAGATAATGTGTCATGGCAGTGTTCGTGTGTCATGAGTAGCTCCTTTCTATGTGCTAGATTGATATAGGCAGGCTGATAGCCCCTTTCCCCTTCGGCCTGCTCAATGCCACATGCATGCTCAGATCTCTAAGGCAGAAATTACTTGGCTGTACCTACCTTCTCTAAAATGACTTCAGCCCCTGTCTCTTTCCTCAAAGCACTGCAAGATCTCTGAAACTGTATCTTTCATCTGAGTGTGCTCAGAGGAAAAATTTTTTATTTTAAAGATCTAGTTTTCTTCTCACTTGTCTTACATCATAAGTTGTCTGTATGAGCAAAGCAAGGCAAAACAGCCATTAGAAAGAGTGCTGGCTACCAACTGACCCAACTTTGCAGTGTGTTCCAATGAGCTCTACCCAAGAAAAGCATCAGTGACTGGAGCAACAGCATGGATGGGAGATTCTCAAGGGATTCAACCCATACCAAATGTATCAGCAGCCTCATGTTAGATGCTCTCATACTGGTGGAAATGGTAGTTTTCAGGTGGGACAAAAAAGTGAGCTCCCTGCTGTGCCATTTTCTACAGAAGTAGAGAGACTCACGACCTTTTACTAAACACACAATTTCTCATCCATACATGTCTGTGTCACTTCTTACTAGCTGCTAGTTACATTCTAGCTTACTCAGAATTTTCCAAGCACTCTTTGTTTGCAGAAGCAATCCCCCCTACTTTCTGCCCTGGATTGCTGCTGAGTAAGTAGATGTGTTACTGTATTGTGAGGATATTTGCCCTGTGTGCAGAACATAGCATATACTTGAAATGGCCAGTGTCAGCTATGGTAATTGATGGAATAATGAAACTTGTCCCAGCTGCTTAAATGATATCATTCATATGTATTGAACTATAGTGTAATGGTGGATTATTAATCTGGAGAGGAACTTCTCATCAGGTCGGAAATCTGTGTATGGTTGGCAAAGCAGCATCCAAAGTTGGCCTTGTGTTCTCCCTTAAAGTTTTACGTGCACTTCAGCTTTGAAGCTGAACCTCTCTGCTGGAGGACTGCCTGGTCTTGCTTTGGCTTGCCTCTTTTTCTGGATTCCCTCCACGTAAGAGATGTTCGCTGCTTTAGTTGTGTTTTAGAAACATGGAAAATGTGGCTTATGGAAGCTTTTGTTGGTGGATTGCTGGACTATTCTGGCTGATTCTGTTCTTTGCATTCTGCACTTAATACTCAATAAGGAGATTTGATTTTCCCCTTGTCTAAGCTTTGCCTCTGTTGTTTGTTTGCAAAGGGAACTCTTTTGCAGAGGTGGCAGGATTTGCTGAGAGTAGGAAGGGAAAGGGGCTTGCCATTTACATGTGATATTTTCTGTACCTCACTGGAGCTTTGCAGCAGGATCTTGTTTCGCTGCTCTCTGATGTCTTCTCTTGCTGTACTTTTGATTGATGCCTGTTAATGCTTAAGCACCAGTCACCAATGCCTAGGCTATCTCATGGCTCATTGAGGTCCACTGACTATCGCCATGCAACCCACAGCAGCCTTTTTTTTGTAACATCAGAGTGAAAAGAAAGTTGTCTAACAGAAGCATTTCGTATGGGAGCTTTCAAACAGACACCCACCACAACTCTTATCCCATTGTAAGTAAAGATATGCTCATGAGGTAACAGGTGTGCAAAATGTTATTTAATACCACATATATTTATATATCCCTCCTTTTTTATATATCCCCCTCCCTCTCTCTCTATTTATATATCCCTTCAAAATTAGGGAGAGTCAGTGATTATCTGCAGTGCAGATACTAAAGTGGACCATTTTGATGTAAGGCTCTTGGGCATACGCCAGCTTTCTCTCCACACTATAAGACATCTCCACATCCCTAAGGCTTACCTGCATAAGTATGGTTATGCTAAGGTAATGTGGGGCTTCACTGTTTCACTTCTTCCCTCCTTTCTCTGGGTGTGACTTCCTGCCAAAGGTATGGTGATATCATCTCGGCATCTGTCTAGCTCAGGGAAAGAAGGCTGGCTTAAGAGCTACAGAGCTGGCTTGTGAGACAGTTCATTCTCAGTTTGACCTTTACATACTTCAAGTGCTTCAACCATTTCTTGTTTGTAGAGCAGCGGCAAACTTTTCAAGTGGATGTTAAGATGTGAACACAGGAAAGAGTGATGAAATGTGCAGCTCCTATCCCTTGATGTGACCCTAGTTGTTCTGAAGAATTACACAGTTTGTCAAGTCCTGTTTGTAATTCCTCTCTTGATTCAGCCTATTTTCCACCAGAGGGAAATGAAGGTGAACTGCCTAATTTGCATAGCTCTTGGAGGCAAAAATTTTCAGAAAAATTAAGGCATTGACGTGGTAATTTTATATGCATGTGGATGTCTTGTCAGCCCATGGTCCTCCCACAGAGACACAATTTCCTTGAATGGGTAGGTAAGGCCTATATGCACTGAGTGTATGAAGTGCTTTTGGGTTTTGCTGAGATGAAAGGCCCTTAAAATCACTAGAAAATCTCCCAGTGACATCTGTGGGGCCAAAGTATTATAAAACCTGACCTTCTGAAGTCTATAAAGGCCAGATTTTTCTAAGCTGCTAAAAGGCTGCTATACAGAAGGATCTTTTTTCTTAGCTCAGTTTGCTGTGGAAATACATTTTGCTTTAGAAATGGTCTTCCCATGGTGATCAGGTCAAGAGGGGATCATCATCACACACTTGATAAGAGAGTCTACAGCTGTATGGGATGAGGTCATAATGGTCTTCTTTGGGCAGTGTGGACTGTAAAAGTTCTGAAGCAGTGTCTGAAAAGACAGGGAGAAATCCAGTTCCAGATCTTGGATTCAGCTACCCTGCTCTTTTTTCAGGGTTCAAATTTTAAGCCAGAGCTAGAATCTAAATAGAGATTAATAGTCATTCGCTCCTTATTGAAGACCTGAAATGGCAAGCTGGCATTTCCCTGACCTCTGAGTTGTTCCCACTACTGTATTTTGTGGTATCAGCCCATGTCACCAGCAGTATTAGGTCAAAGAAGACTCGGATGCCTCCTTGTCAATAACAAGGGAGTTGTGCTTTCTTCCCCAACACATCATTCCCACCCACAGCCAAGCTCTGAGATAAAGTTGGCCTAGGGGGGTTCTTCAGACATGCAGGTTATGGGAAAGCCAAAGCATGTGACCTTGGAGTGAGTCAGTCTCAGTACATTTGGAGATGAAGAGAGAGAAGGAAAGATGGGCCATGCGTGTGGGTGTTGATAAACTTGTCTGTGCACACATGTGAGCAAGTCTGTGGGTAAGAAGCAGAACAGCTGCTGTGTTTAACGGGCAACAGGAGTAGCTGGACTATCCCTGAGGTTGGGAGGAAAAGGTAAAGGCAACTTTAGACCTGAAAAGTGGCATCATGGGGACTGGACTGGTTCTGCTTCCATATGCAACATGTTATGGCCACTGCAAGGAGAGGGTTTGGGATGCTTGTAGGATCTTTTTGGTACAGATGACAAGGATGATATATTGTCCTCCCCCAAATATATGTTGTTCTAGGCTGTAGCTTTGTCTAATTTCCTGGGAGCCCACACCTTGGTGGGAACCCATTAGCAGTGTGGTATTGCACTCTACACTGGGCTTCATTGGTCTAGTTCTCCACTGACTGTGGCCTCCTGTCAACAGCTTCAGGAAAACTCTGCCTGTAAGAAGAGTTGGTACAGGGGCCCAAAGAACACAAAATTCCTACTTGCTTTCTATTTCCAGTCTCCACTTCCTCCTCTTATCAGATTAGGAGATGTCTATATTTCAGGTATATTTTAATGGAGAATGTATGCTAGTATTTTAGGGTTGACTGCATTAATTTTAGAGAGCAATCATATAATGTTGTCATTCATTGTGGCCTTCTGTTCCCTCTAGTGGTGGCTAGGCTCTCTGTAAGCTATAGCTATGTAGGTACTGTAATTTGGTTTAGGTCTGAGCTTACTTTAAAGATTTAATTTACCCTCAGTCTGTATTGATCACCACAGATATTCACTAGGAGGGCTAGAAGACATTTAATCCAAGCTCTAGAATTTGGGTATAGTCCTTCTGTAGGCCTGAACTTCACATGACCTGGTGTGGCAAGCAACAGTCCACCAGCAGGTGTCCCAGAAGCCCATTGGTTTCTCACCCCAGTAGGCACAGGACCTCACATACCTGGACTTGGATCTTCTACAGTGCAGTGTGGATGTTGTGCCACGAGCAGGATACAGCCAAACTGAAGGAGCAATGTTCAAAATGAAAGCACGTGGATCATGGGACTGGGCGTGCTTGAGCCATGGTCTTCACCTCACCACATGGATATGGTCCTTTCAGAGGCTGCGGAGCCAACTGTTGCCTTGGTGACTGGAGTGGGCACAACCAGGAGAGACTAATCCAGTATAGTCCAGAGGATTAAAGCCAAGTCCCTGCAGCACAGTTTGAGAAGGGGTGATTTCAAGGATGACATGAGGCAGATACCATATTTTGTGTCATGTTTAATCAACACAGGACTACTGGATTGAGACAGTCAACTGCTTAACATTCCCCTGCACTACAAGAAGAGCATTATCTTTCTTGCATTCCAGAAGCCCTTCGTCTTTGAAAGGAACAAGAACTTCACTCAGGACTACAAGTTCTCTATTAACAACAGCATCAACAAACAGTAGTTTCTCCAGCTCTCGCAATAGAAATGAAACCTCTGTCTAAAAGAAAAGCAGTATTAGCTGCTGACAAAAGTACAGGAGTATGTGCTAGCACCATCTAGCCAGCATCCCCATCATTGCATCACCAGCTACCTCTTCCTTTTTTTCTGTCTCACAGCTTGGTGCAAGGAGTTGTCCTCTATTTTCAGCTACAATGCTTATTTACTGTATTCTATCCTTTGTCCTGTGGCATTATTGCACATCCTCCCCCACTCTCCATCATCTTTCAGGAAGAGGTTGCAGACTTGCAGGCCAAGACGTCAACTGTATCCCAGTACTTCGGAGTGAGGAGGAAGGGAGATGTTTTGATATCCCAAGCCTCAGACCCTCTGACAAGGGTGCAACTGGAATATTCCTGTGCTTTCCTTACAGTAAGTGACTGAACATTGTGAAAAAGGCTACAGAGTAGGTGTTGAGGCAGCTCCTGGTGAAGCTCTAGCTTGACATAAAGCATAGTCCATCAGTCCTTTTTTTTCTCTGTCATGAAGTCACCTTTGCTACCTGCTGTCTCCAGGTGGGGTAGGCCCAGGCATGGGTCAGCTGAAACCATCTGTCTCATTTGAAGACCATGTGTCTAAAGAAGCAGAGGAAGGGCCAGATGAGCAGAAAGTAATCACCTGAGGCAAGTAATCCCCACAGAGTAGGCCATACTGTGGGGCCAGCCATGCCATGTAAGCAGTACCCTGTTTTGTGCCATGGAGGTCCTGGCAACCTGCTCTGCTCTGAAGCTTGAGTGACTCCTGAGCTCATCTCCTGGCCTCCTTTTTCAGAGTGTGCTCTGCCTGGGTGGTGAGATGGAGGTAGTAGAGCAGCATGTGGGTGAGGGAAGGATATCCCTTCAAGCCCTTGGTCCTTATCCCCAGCGTGTGAAGGTCGCTGGCTCCTGGGTAAATTTCCATCGAATGCGGCACTTTCCCATTGCGACTCAGCACTTCTGACACCCGACTGCAGCTTCTCTTTCTCATTTGATCATTTTCTTGGTAAGGGGAACTAACAGCCGTTACTAGAGTGATTTGGCCACTGTCCAACAGTGTGTATATTACTCACACATTTCCCTGCTAGCAAAAGGCTTTTCTTTTTTCACTGTCTGGTTGCAGCCTCTTCCTATCTTCATCATTAGATAGCTCAGAAGGTCAGTGCTAAAAGAGAAGTCTTGGAGGTTTTTTTTCTCCAATCCAGAGTNCAGTATTGTCTCTGATACAGCTGAAAACATGATCCTGGAAAATAGGATATATTTAGAAACTGTACTGCCCCAGTTGGGTAAATCTCAAGGTCATTTGATGATCACTGTAAAAGGAATGGCCAAATACTGCTGCTGATGCCCCAACATCATGAGACTGTAAGACCTTCAATTAAGCACTGAAATCTGCATACAAAATGGGATGCTACTTCCTCTCCTTAACAACCATTTCTCATGAAACTGCATTAAGGAAATACACAGCCCAGCAGTGAGGCTGCTCAAAATGCCTGCATGGTGCTTTTTTTTTTTTTTCCTTTTTTTTCTCTGCTGTGAGAGCTATTAACTCTAATTCCCACAGAGGTAGAGATCCACAATTCACTTCACATATAGGGCATCCCAGGAGTTTGCCTGAACAAGGGAAGTGTTGGCATGAAGCCATTTCTCTCATTTTTGAGCCCTTGCCATCCCTTGAGGAAATTCTGTATGGAGGTGCTGGATGCCAGAGACTGCAGAGAGAAAAGAGAAGCAGAAGGCTTGCATTTTCACTAAATTTGTTATATTCCTGCACAAAAACAAGTCTTGAACTCATCATCAGGTGAACAGAATCTTTCTGCTGCCCTCACACACCCAAAAGTATCAGCGGTCAAAGAAATATGTGGTAACAGGGAAAGATGAGAGCAAGATTATGACCACGGATATTTCACTTTGCCCCTTACAACTGTCCAGGTCTAAAGAGTGAGGCGTCTTCACTGGAGAGAGGGGAGTCAAGGAGGCACTGTCCTAAGGCAGTTGCCCATTTCTGAGAGTTTAAAACACTCTCCTTGTCCAAACCATTGAAGACAAACTACATGTGACCTCTACAGAACCTTCCTGAATCGCCTTTCCTGAGCACAGTGCAACATCGTCTCTAATATTTTCTGCTTCTGACATATCTTTTCTCTGGTGGGAGTGCTTGCAAGAACCTTTACGTTTTTTGTACAGGGCAAATTAGGGTACTTATTCATATCTGTTGTAAACCAAAATACCTGATTACCTGATTGCAGTGACAGTACTGTAGCCAACGAAATGGAGTGCAAAGCAGTAGAAAAAGCAAAAGAAAAAAAAAAAAAAGGCTGGGCCACAGTGGTCTGAGATAAATGTGAGATAAATGTGAGAATAATCCTGTGGCAACTGCAACAAGGAGCATGCAAAGCATAGAGCAAAGGTGAATGCTCACAGGAGTACACTGCATGAAGGGCACATTTCTGCTGTTGCATGACTGTGGGTCAGATTAAGCTAGGCCAAGCAAATACAAGTGTGCCAAGCTGTACTGGAGCGTGTCCTTTAAAAAGGTGTGTTCACTCAGGTGAGGCTGTAGGACTTCTGCAGTCACCTCCCAGGTCCTCAGCCCTGCAGTACCCTGGGGATACATTTTCTTCTGGGTAGATGGAAGTTGGTCTGGTTGTCTCCATAGAAATACTAGAAATATTGCCTGCCCATCAGACTGCATTGCAGGTGGATTCAAACCTGGTATATACTGTCTTAGTGAGGGGTCATTTCTGATGCAGAAATAGTGAGTAGGTAGCTGACCAAGAATATGCAGCCCAAGGGAAGCTATGGAAAAGCACTGGAAGTCTAGCGGTTTTGAACAGAATGGCTAAGAACCTGAGCCTGAGCCAAGTTGAATGGCTCATTAAACTCAGGTAATAGGTTTTTGTGGGTCAGGGGGAAATGGAGAAGGAAAATGCTGGGGAAAAGCTTAACTTAATGCTGCCGACAAAGGTGAACACTATGAATATGCAGTGCTACACAAAAAGTTATACAAATGCAGAAGGCATACAGGGCAAGACAGTCCAAAACATTTAACCTCCAGATTCCCAGCTCAAACCAACCTGCTCTGGGAAGGAAAAATTATATATAGGTTTAAAGGTGGATCCTAGGGTAAAAGAAGTGTCTGCTTGCCTCTCTGAGGAGTAGAGGCTGTAGGGCCTATGAATTCCTAGCCAAGGGTGGTCCATCTTGCTAGGACTTGTGTGAAATTGAATCCACTCTAGAATATTCATACCAGAAAGGCTGCAGCTAATACACATGGTATTCTCAAAGATTAGAAAGATGATTTTTCATGGGCCAGATTAATTTAGAAACATTGGTGCTACCATATCAATGTGAATCTTATTATCAATCCAGGAGAGCACCCGACAAATATGAGTGCACCATTGGGGTATGGAATGAAGAGGCAACTTATATGGGAGGAGATGGTTACATGCATCAGTGGGAAAGAATCCTGTACACTGTTGGTCTTGTTAATCTTTAAGAGTTTAGGGCACAGATTGTCTCTGTCTTATGTTCAGTGTCTTACCCATATTTTGGAGAATGTAGGCTTGGCTCAGTGAGGCCCAGCTCGAGGTAGCAAACGGTGCACAAAGCACCCAAAATATGGGTCCTTGTAGAACCTCAATGCTATTTATTGATAAATGTTTTAACTTCTTACTGGAATACTCTCAAAAGGGAAATGAGATCTGCTGTCTACCTTTGTGATGAATGCACTGCTGAGTTGCTAGGTATCTTCAGGTAGCCTCACAGAAATGTCTGGTAAACAAGAAAGACAAAGCTGTAGCTTAAACATTTTGCAACCTTTTGTCTGATCTTTTTTCTCTTATTTATTACCACTACTTGTTGAAGAACTGTAGTTTAATCATTATTTTGCTTATGCCCTAACCCACATAATCAAGACATGAGCAAAATTCTCTTCTTAGGTCTTGTCCTCTGGGTGTAGCATCAACTCCATATTTGCTCTCTCCTGATGGATGTGGGAGCAAGAGGAAGTCCATACATTTTTAACACTGGGACAACCATCCTCAACAGTGCAGAATGCTAAAGGGGCCCTATGGAAAGTGTACAGGTTAGGACTGTGCCAGGTAAGAGAGACATAATCTATTCATTCATTCCCTCTAACACTGTTTTGTGCCTTTTAAATTCTAAGAAGTCACAAGAGGCTCCTCCCACTATGTACATTTTTGAAAGACCTGCAAGCAGAATGACCTCCTTCTCTGTTCCCTTGGTGAGATGACATCCTTCTGCCTACAGTGAAATGAAGCAAATAATAGCATCTGCTAGCCCAGGGGTCATCTTTCATCAGTGGAAGCTTACAGGTTTTGCCTGGTATTTTCCCTCTTCCTAAAACACATGTTAATGATTTTGACCTTTCTAGTAATTTGATTCCAAAACCAGTGTTGCAGCAGTTGAGCCCTGAGCTGTCATTTGAAAAGAAGATTATTACCACGCTGAAATCAAAGCAAAGGGCTGCTGGCTCAAGCCTGTGTGGAGATCCCCTCACATATGGAGATCCTCCACTCTCATCTCTCTGTGTCCTCATCTCTGGGCCTGCTGTCAAGAAGTTCCAGTCTGGTTGGCCAATGTAAGGATAAATCCGCTGCCAATTCTTTGCATCAGTGTAGTACAAAAAAGCTCTAGGAGAACCAATTGGTTCAGTATTTTGGGGTGATACCCAAGGAATCCTTGTACACAGGTACCTAGGATAGAGAGTGTGTGTATGTTGAGGGGGGTGTGTGTGAAAACATTTGTTCATGGTATGCAGTAGTTGAAAGGACTTTTAGGTGAAGATAGCCCAGATAGTACTCCCGGCTTGCCTTAAGCAGAAGCTGGCTCATACGAAAGATCTCCTTCCAGATCTGTGTTCCCTTGGCTCCTCCCACAGTGTGAATAATCCCTGACATTTCTGTGACTCAGTGGATTTGCGATGGAAATCACGGCAATATTTTCAGAGTCCCAGTCTAATACCTGAGCCCCAACAGGATTCTTTCCCCCACACCTCTGGCATTTTGAATAGTTACGTAACACGTCTTACTCACAGTACCAAAACCAGGAGTATATCTGCATAGTGAAGAAGTAGTGAAATTTGGAGTAAAATCCAAACCTCCCTTTTGTTCATTCGCAAGAACCTTCTTATTGATGCTTGAGTTTGCAACTTTTTTTTTTTTAACGGGATTTGCAGATAGTTTGCTCTATTGATGGGAACAATAAGGTCACAGCTTTATTTTTAACTCCTCGCTTTTGCATTGCAAAATTCAAGTTACTGTGTAGAAAGTTCAATTACTTGCTTCGTGAGACTGAGCGTCCACCTTCAGCTTGGCTGTTTCATCCCCTCTTCTCCCAGTCCCCTTCCTCATGTTCCCTAAATGCTTATTAAGAACAGCAGTTAAAAAAACAGGTGTGTAAGAAAGAGAAAGAAGTAATCTTATCCACACAAACCCCTAAGCCCATGGCTATGGTTTTTCTATCAACTGAATAGAACGCTGCTGTCCTCAGAAATCTGATAACAAAAATCTTCTGGAAGGCTCACTGCTCAGTGCAGGGTAATGTCTGTTCTCTATGCAGTTTCTGTTTGCTCCTTTATGAAAAGTGTCCTTTCTGCTGAACATGACTGAGGTGGTTCTCCCAGGTCAGGTGGAGCTTTTGCAGCCTTGTGCAGTGGCCACAGAGCCTTGTCATGGGGCAGGTACACTGGGGGATGGCTCGTCACAAGAGGAGAGATATTTCTGTGTCATGTTCAGAGAGGGGACTTTACCTGGCTAACTGAAAGGTGAGGGTAAACCATTTTGCAGGTAGTTTATGGATATGAATGCAAATAGGATCTGAAAGTGGTAGGCATGCATGTCTTGCATGTCAGTACCATCTGTCTTCTCTGGACTATAACCACCTTTTCTGAAAGGTTGTATGAGCCACCACTGCTGTCTGTGATGATCGCAGTAGCACTGACTGCGCTGTTCGTGTATTCATACAGCTGTGGTCTCCCATAGCCAAGGCTGTCTCCCGTAAGGCTGCAGACTCGAAGCTGGCTACAGACCCACCTTCAAACTGCTGTGCCAGCAGCTGTAGAGAAGGTAGGGGAGCCAGGCCCAGACAGGCAGTCACACATTGCAAAGCCACTATCAGGATCTGTTTCGCAGGTGAAGAAGATGACACGATTCACTGGGCAAGTGAATTGATCAAAGTGGAATGAGTAATATCCCTGACTTGTATGAGTAATACCCAGCCTTGAAACTAAGCCTGGCTTAGGCCAGGTTCTGTGCAACATGCAGAGAACTGGGCTGCAACATCTCTGGGCTCCCTGCTCTTGCCTCAGAGAGACGCACTGCAGACAGCTGGTGCAGCTGATGCTGTGGCTGCATCACTGTGCTGGCTCTGATCTGTCAGCACTGCTGGGGGACCTTTCCCTTTCTCTGTCCTGAGGGTATCTATAGTTAGAAAGTAGGTGATCCGTTACACAATAGGTACTCCTTCTTAAATTAAAATAATCCCTTCTGGGTTTTGGTCCTGTTCAGCTCAGTCTTCCCTTTTTTGCATATGATGTAGTTGGGTAGCTGAATAATTTATAGAAACCACCTGGCAGGAGCAGAGACACTGACATTTAGAGAGTCAGCGAGGGTGAAAGAAAGGCTTTGTTATTTGCCGATGCTCCAAGAATAGGCTGCACTGAGAGCAAGCACACTTCGTATTTCTTCTCTGCCCCTTGTCCCTTTGGTGTGCCCTCCCAATTCACTCCAACCTTCAATTTCCACTTCTTTCTTCCCTCCTTCAGTCCCTAGAACTGGTTGCCTCATGGTTGCCTCATGGGAGCGTGAAGCTCAAGTGCTCCATGCCCTGGCTGCACAAAGGCTTCAGTAGACCAACAAAAGTTGTAACTATCACTTTTTTTTTTCTGGCAGTCCTATGTATTACAGTGTGATAAACTGGGACTCTCCACAACCTCTCCTATCTGGGAGCCTGGGATGGGCCAATCTGCCTCCTTCCTAGACTTCTGAGTAACTCTTTTCTGCCCAATTTCTTCTTCCCATTTGTCTAGGTCTAAGCATGTTCTAGGTACCTGTCTCTAAATTAAAGAGACCCCCCCCTCTCACCTGTGAGCCCTGTTTTGGACTTTGATCTTCCTTCTAGTCCTCCAGGTTGGCCTGAGCTTGAGGAGACTGATCAGGATAACAGTCCAGTCTGCAGGGAGAGTAAGACTGTAAAGAAGATTCGTGATTAAAATCATCCCAATTTTTTTTTTGGCAGCAGTTTACCCATGATGTGACGCATACCCATCCTGGGCCACATCTAATCTGCCAGTTCTTGTCTTTCATGAAAAATGATGAGGTGAAAGAAAGCCAAGCAGATTAGTTTGTGTTGGGGCAAGGACTTTTATGGGTTATATGTCTCTTTTGTAGCTCACATGGCTATGTCAGGCTAACTCATTATTCATTGACTTTTCTAGTTATTCAGACTTTGCCTAGCTGTCCATCATCATAGGAAACGGCTAGTTTCCTGCAGACTAATTCTCCCTACCAATGTGTTATTTCAATCCAGTATCTATGGGAGTGCTAGGACACTTCTCTTACTGTTTGCTATGCTTGGGTCTGGCCTAGATTAATGAGGAGACCTTCCTATTGCTCTTTGAACCCTCTTTGCGCTGATTTGCTGTTAGGCTAAAGTATTTGAGTGCTTTAGGTGATGTTCTTCACTTTTAAAAGAAAAAGGCAGCTAAGAGCACAAATATACACAAGATACTATCTAGTGATGAAAATCAAAGAGTTTTCTAAAGTTCTCTTTTCAGATTGGTAACTTGCCATCCATTGTTATCGATGTATTGTTCACATCTCCAGAGAAGATGTTTAGAAGGAAGAGGGGGTTGCACATTTCTGGAGCTAGATGTATTGGAAAGGATAACTAGCTCCATCCCATAGTAACACTAGTCCATCAGGCATGTGCTATGTGTCTCTCAGTGATGGAGTTCCTGCTCCACTGTGCAGTATCTCTGCTGTCACTGACAGTAGCTTCAGTCCTGTGTTCCTCACTTATCTTCCCATTGTGACTCTTCTCTGCACCCCTTGTAATCTGCTCCACTGCAAAGTCAGCTGGGCTGGTGAGCTTTGTACAGGTGTGTGAGAGTCATTTGCAGGATCCCATCACCAGCCCTATTTTATGGGTACCAGCAAGCAGCTAGCTCTGCAGAAACATTCTAAATCTTTTCCAGATGCTTGAAACACATGCCTGAAAGCCATGGACTAGGCAAGAGGGAACTGCTCCCAGGGTGTTCAGCCTCATGTGCGTGAAGATAAGGATGGAGAACAGTACAATCCCCCCATAATCCAGGAAGAAGTAGTTAATTATCTGCTGCTGCACCTGGACACTCATAAGTCTATGGGCCAGATGACATTCACCCAAGGGTACTTTGGGAACTGGCAGAAGAGCTTACCAAGCCTCTCTCTATAATTTTTAAACAATTCTTGTCAAGAGGGGAGGTACCAGGTGACAGGAGGGTGGCTAATGTGATGCCTATCTACAAGAAAGGCCAGAAGGAGGATCTGGGGAACTACAGGCCTGTCAGCCTGACTTCAGTACCAGGAAAGATCATGGAGGGGATCATCTTGAGTGAGCTCTCACAGCAGCTGCAGGGCAGCCTAGGGAGCAGGGCCAGCCAGCATGGGTTTTTGAAATGGAGGTCTTGTTTAACCAACCTGATTTCTTTCTATGCCCATGTGACTCGCCTTTTGGATGGGGGGGAAGGCTGTGGAGGTGGTCAGCTTGTACTTTAGTATGGCCTTTGACACAGTCTCCCACAGCATTCTCCTGGAGAAACTGGTGAAACATGGTATAGACAAATGGACTCTTCGCTAGGTTAAAAATTGGCTGGATGGCCCTTCCCAGAGTTGTGATTAATGGGGTGAAATTGAGCTGGCTGCTGGTCACCAGCGGTGTCCCTCAGGGCTCAGTTTTGGGGCTGGTCTTGTTTGGAATTTTTATTGGTGACCTGGACATGGGGACTGAGATCACCCTCAGTAAGTTTGCAGGCGACACCAAATTGTGTGGGAGTGTTGATCTGCTTAAGGGCAGGAAGGCTCTACAGAGGGACCTGGACACGTTGGATCTATGGGCTGAGGCCAATTGTATGCGGTACAATAAGGGCGAGTGCTGCGTCCTGCATTTCAGTCACAACAACCCCAGGCAACACTACAAGACTGGGAATGAGTGGCTGGAAAGCTGCCCANTTGGTCTCGGTGGTCTAGGAGGTCCTTTCCAACCATGAACCTCTCCAGCCTTCCTGTCACCCCCTTCAGGTACTGGAATAGCAACCTTCCAGTACCTGAAGGGGGCCTACAGGAAGGCTGGAGAGGGGTTGTTTACGAGGTCCTGTAGTGAAAGGACGAGGGGTAATGGGTTTAAATTAGAGAAGAGTAGATTTAGATTGGACATCAGGAAGAAGTTCTTTACATTGAGGGTGGTAGAGCAGTGGAATAAGCAACCCAGGGAGGTGGTTGAGGCCCCATCCCTGGAGATATTTAAGCTGAGGCTGGACAAGGCTCTGAGTAGCTTGGTGTAGTTAAGGGTGTCCCTGCTCACTGCAGTGGGGCTGGACTAGATGACCTTCAGAGGTCCCTTCCAGCACTAGCCATTTTATGAATATTCTGTGATTCTTTAATGTGGTAAATTGGATAGAACTTTGATTTGCTCCTTCTGACCTGCATGATACTGTCATTCTCTGATGCTGTGCTTTCAGAGTATGAGCAGACTCAACACAGGGGTGAGGACAGCTTTGCTACCTGGAGATACAGATGTGCTTTAGTTTATTGTGGAGTGTGTAACAGAAGGGAGTAAAACGAAACATTTCTCCCATTTATGGAGGGTCCATGTGTCTGCCATTTATTATTCCTCCTTGGACAGAGGTGTTGAATGGCTGTCAGCACACTGAAGGCTTTTAAATTTAATAGAAACCATCCTCAACTTCTCTCATCTGGTCTGGGTAATCTGACTGATCTCACCATTCCTGCCGAACAATGGAAAATTGCCTGAATATTTAAACATGTATTGTTCTTAGGGAAACAAAATGTTCAGCTAGTTTGGTTTCCTTAGCAACATCCACTTCTAAAAATACAAGAGAGAGAATCTACAAAATAAGTGAACATGTAGAAGGAGAGAAAATGTTTCTTTCTCCCTGACCCAGAGCAACTGGGTCATGAGCATGAAGAGCTGTGTGAAGATCTTAGTGAAGGATTTAGGGCGTATCGTCACATACTTGTTGCACAAGTTTAATTTTTAATAGTTTAGAACACGTGTAATGTTAAACCCATGTAAACTGCTGTGACATCTCTTCTATATTGGCTCTGAACTGATTCTGTCCTGAGTTAGTTAGTGAGTTAGTGAGTGCTGTGAGCACAGACAGCTCAGAGTGCACTACAAGTAAGCAGAAGGTCACAGTTATGGTTGCTGCGTGTTGGGTGGATAAAACTGCAAGGATTAATTAAGAATGATCAAAGGCCAACCTGAAATAGATTTTGCAAAGGCAAGTAAGAGAAACAACAAATGATTCCTTTGTTGAAATGATGTAGAAAGGACATGTTCATGCTTGGGGAAAGTAATGAGGGGATCAGAGGTGTAACACAAGGACAGCATAAATTAAACAAGTAACACTTTATTTTTCAGTAATTCTGACAACAGAGAACTCAGGGCAAGTGCTGTGTGTATAGAAAAGGAAATGACCGTGTTCAAGATGAAGCAGGAATGTAAGCATCTTGATCAGCTCCAGTCACAGGGACCAGAATATCTCAGAATATTGAGATAGCTGGCATATGAAATGGCAAGTCTTCCAGGGTGGATTTTTAATTAATCTATCAAGTTGGTGGTGGCACTGTCTGACTGCAGAATAACAGATGCAGTATTTCTGTTATCTCTAAGAAAACGGTGTAATCTAGGGAAATGGAGACCCATTCTTCTTACTGCATACAACTTTAGAGCCAGTTTGTAGGAGGGAATAGTAAAAAAACATGGAGGCAAATAAACAATGAGGTATAACACAATATTAGTTTGTCAAAGGCAGAGCATGCCAGAATAACTCAGTAATTTGCTTTGGTAAGACTACTATTTTGGATAGAGGGAATGATAGAGATCTTATTTGCCCAGACTACAATAAAGTAATTGTCACAGTGCCATATGTGAGATTAATACCTAAAATAGAAGTTACAAAAAAGTTAGAAGGCAGATAAAGAGCCATCCGATGGGGAGACAAAGGTAGGTTGTACAGAAAGGGAGGGTACCAGGTTGGAAGAACAGACTTCAGTAACTGGCTTTGCTAGTGCGTTAGCTTTATGTGCAGAAATGTGTCCACATCCATAGCATGTGGTGGCTCAATAGCTGGAAATGCCGGAGAAAGACAAAAGCTTGCACTTGGTGATATATTTCTCTGTCATCACACAGTGACTGTGGTTCCCAACATGCTGCAGTTGTGAAAAGGGAAATAAGACCTGTAACGTATCCAGAGAGAGAAGGAAAAGTGGTCTGCAGGACTCAGGAGAGATCTAATCTGAAAAATGGAGTGCAATTCTTGTCCTCTACTTACTAGAAATATGTATTCCAATGGGAAAAGGTGAAGAGAAGAGCAAGCAAATGATACTAGGAGTCAGGGTGACTCCTTGCCTATGTGGAGAGACTGAGACTGGCTTTTACAGCCAGCAAAGTGAAGGATGAGAGAGGCTGTATTTCTTCTCTGTAAATGTATTGGGGTGTAAAAATCCTAAGAGGAGGAAGTTATTAAAGCTGAAGGACAGTTGTATCCCAAGAACAAGTGAGTACAAACTGACCATAAAGGAATTTAGCCTGGAAATTAGGAGAAAGCTTCTAACTGTCAAAGCAATGAGGTTTGGGAACTGCCTCTATTGGGGAAGGTGATGAAAGGAGGCCAGCATGCGTTAAGAGGATTTCACTCAAATGGAAGACATTTCATGCTGTGGCTTTCTGTGATAGCACTCAGTGACCGAGACATTTCTAGGCCTATATCAGTTTTGCAGCATCCATATCCAAGAGGTCTCCACGTTACCTAAACTTAAGTCTGTTCTTTCAGTCACACCAGTAAAACTCAGGGTGCAAAACAATGTTTCACTGGAAAACACTTGGTGGAAAGACAGACAGCGGGGAAAGGAAAATACTTCTTCAGCAAAAAGCCTTTAACCTTCCTTGGTACTGAGGGACAAAAGATAACACTACATTTGCAAATTGGGGATGCAGCCTCTGTACTGCTCTTGCCAACAGATAATCCAAAAGAGCTTTCTGAAATTATAGCAACTGTATTCACTGTGTATAGACCCATTGTGGAAACACACAGCCTCAACTCTCTCCCAGTCCGTTTCTGTTTGTTATCTCCTGTGAACTGTGACTTTGTCAAGGCTGTTCTGATGAAAGATTTCTTTTTAATGTATGTTCTTCAGCTTGGATTTTATCACTTACAAGGTGGCTTCCATGCTGTATTTATGCTAATGATATGTTGTGACAGATCCTCTCACAGAAAATTTTTACAGAAGAGGAACTGATGTTCAAGCTGATAGGATGACTAGCCTAAAGTTGATTGGGAAGTCCATAGTAGAACAGATTATCTGTTCTGTTCCCTGTTGTTGCCTATCTACAAAACCAGAGTCTCTGCTCCCCTTTATTCCTTGTTTCATTTTCCCCTTCCATTTTGGTCTGCTTCTGTCAAGCTCAGCCATGTCCTGTTCACTCCCTTCTCCTTGGGAACTGAAGCACATGTCTCAAGTGTCCTGCTGCAAGCTTCTGCCCTCTAATTTCTCATGGCTCTCATGGTTGTAGATCACCACAGCAACAGCACAGGAGTGGTTAGCATAATGGTTAACATAAATGAGTTATTGTGACTCCAGCAGAGGTAATATGCATGTACATATGGGAAGCAGGGCTTTGGGAGAGCCCTGTGCAGGTTTCTTGGTTTATCCAGTGGATAGAAGCTAATATGACAGACTTGCCAGGTCTTGCTCATCAAGGGTAAAGCTCAAGCAGTTAATTCCCACATGGCGTCCCCTCAGCAGGCAGCTTTGGCTCTGTGTTTTCTCTGCAGCATTGCAGCCTGTGTCTCTCCTCTGTGTCCCTGCTCACATGCCAGACACAGCTGGTGAGTGATCCACTGAAGACCACAGAGGACACAAGACTGTTCTGCTGTCATGTGAGTCAGTGGGACACGTGCAACTCCCCTCAGCATAATGCATGGAAGAGAAAAAGAGTTGGCCAAAAAGAAAGCAAAGGCAGTGGATGCTGCAGTTGCTATGCAAGGCTGTTGAAAAGAACTGAACTATTCTGGAGGGATCTATAATGCAAGGAAACTCACAAGTGTCTATCCTACAACAGCAGGAATGAGCTGCAGCTCATCTCTACATGTGCTTTGATTTGGGAAAGAGGCTAATTAAACAACATTCACACTCTATTGCAAAAATTCAGACTCCAGAAACAAAATTTATGTGCAGTGTTGAAAGGGTCTGTCAATGCCACTGCAGACCTTTGGCTGAGCAGGCTTGTTGTGGGCCTGGTGTTTTGAGTAGGGAGATTTTCTCTGAAGTACCAGAACTTTTATGTGCTGAAATGATGGTGAGAATGGAGACCTTTCTCATCATATGTATGTCTTTACAAGCAGGGAGTGTCAAAAGCAACAGACTATACAGCCAGTAACAAAGATTCTTGCTTTTCATAATCTTCCTGTCATTGCCCCATTTATGTGGATGCAACTTTTGGTGTGATTGCAGCAATTGCTTACAAGGAAAATAACGTAGTTATGTATAAATGTGGTTAGTGCCATAAGTGTCTTGAGAAATTATTAATCACAATGGACCAGACCTTCAGATGAATAAAGTTAATATTTGTCTCAGAGAAAAGTGTTCAGTGCAAGGTGATATAAGCTAACATTTTACCTAGCTAACCCTTACCCTGTAGAAAGACTGAAATGGATCCAAAGAGAACGCTATTAAAAGGACTTTAGGGTTTGTGCTACCTGTGCCATAGGCATATATCCTTTGGAAACTCCTATAGCAGCCAGAGATTTAGATGTGCCCTTCCCCATCTGGTCCTAAATAGCAAGAGAAGCAAGAGATATAAAGCTAGATGTTTCATGTCAGTGCATAAGAACTTGTTGTCCAAAGACCAGAGGTGCTTGGTAAGACATTAGTGGTTTTCTACAAAATACTGTAAAAATACACACTGAAAGGAAATACCTGCCTACATTGCTGCTTGCAAACAACCACAAAAAGGAGAGGGAGAAAGAAAATAGTATTTAATTTATATAAACAGAAGGAGGATAAAGTAAAGCCATATACAAAATTTCAGTCTAATTTTTAGTTGATTACAAAGGAAAAGCAGTGAGCTGTGTCTTTTTTTTCTTTCTTTTTTTTTTTTCTCCCCATAAAGACTGGATTACTAAGAAGCATTGCTATACTCTGCCTCGGGCAATCGTTTTGATCAGCTTTCTGCTTGCTTTGTACCTCAGACTCTGACAAAGCTGAAGACACAGATGTGTGCTACTCTCTCCGTTTTCTCTCCAACCCCTCTCCCAGCTAAGGAGCTCACACACTGTGGTGAAGACCTAAAGACTCAGATCTCACTATCTCCAGTACTGTGCCTCAGTCTTACCCTCTGGAGAGTTATCACTCTTCTTACTGGCAAGATACCTAAAGGGAAGCCCACTTCATATGTCAGTTGCTCCTTTGGAAAGGTTCATGCAAAGTTTTCTTCTTGGTCAGGAGGATTCTTGTTCTTCCCCATTAGCCAAATGATAGATACGGGCTCATCGCCTTTTATCTGAGGCATCACATTGTGATAACAAGAGGTTAAAACCCATGGTCCAGTGGTGGAAAGCAGTGATCCTGGGACATGATCCTCTCTTCTCTGTGTGTCTATTCCTGCTTGGCCTGCTTCATCAGGCTGCCTAGCTGTCACATCCCCTTCTCTGTTGGTGATTTCCAGTGGCCAGTTTCCCACTCTCCCTCTCTGATATGTGATTGAAGTGGCTGTAGGAGTTCACTGCCTCTGGGGACTGTCACCACAGGCTTTAATGAATATGTGGTGATGTGGCAATGCATCATCGTGTGGTATGGGGACACAGAGTAAGAAAGAGGAAGGGAAAAAGTAGTGAACTGCATTCCAGCAAAGGCTGTGTCTGCTCAAGGGTGTGGTGGTAACATCTGCATGAGTTTGTAGTTATGTATGGCTTCTCTGCCATGCTCTCCAACACTGTTTCCCACCAGGTGAGAGAATCTGCAAGGATAAAAGCTGATGTCAGATTTGCTCTCTGCCAATTACAAAACCTACCCAGCTCATCTGTCATCAGCTTTTTGCTTGCAACTTTGATGACAATTACTGATCTGTTCCTAAAACTGGGGATAGATATGAGTAAGATAGTAATAATGCCTTTACTCCTCTTTCCCCTGTAGAAACTAAAAATGATGATGAACTTAGAGATCCTACTGGATAAGGCCAGGAGCTGAGTGGGGCTTCTTGTTGAAGAAAGACTGGTTTGTACCCTGGATGCTTCTGCTTTCCCACTGTCAGAAAATGTCCTAAGCCCAGGAACATCACTGCAAACAGGCACTGGTTAGAATTGTAGAATCATTTAGGTTGGAAAAGCCCTTCAAGATCATCAAGTCCAACTGTTAACCCAGTGCTGCCAAGCCCACCACAAAAACACATCCTTAAATTCAGCATCTACATGTGTTTTAAATACTTCCAGGGGTGGGGACTCTACCAGTTCCTTGGGCAGCCTGTTCCACTGCTTAACAACACTTTTAGTGAATGAATATTTCCTAATATCCAATCTAAACCTTCCTTGGTGCAACTTGAGGCTGTTTGCTCTTGTCCTATTGCTTGTCACATGGTGACCCCCACCTGGCTACAGCCTCCTTTCTGGTAGTTGCAGAGAGTAATAAGGTCTCCTCTGAGCCTTCTTTTCTCCAGGCTAAGCAATTCCAGTTTCCTCAGCTCTAGACCCTTCACCAGCTTCAGTGGTCTTCTTTTGACGTCCTCCAGCACCTCAATGTATTCTTGTAATGAGGGGCCCAAAACTGAATACAGTATTTGAGGTGTGACCTCACTAGTACTGAGTACAGAGGCATAATCACTTGTCTAGTCCTGCTGGCCTTACTATTTCTGATACAAGTCAAGGTGCTGTTGGCCTTCTTGGCCACCTGGGCACACTGCTGGCTCATATTTGTCCAGCTGTCAACCAACATCCCCAGGTCCTTTTCTGCCAGGCAGCTTTCCAGCCACTCTTCCTCAAGCCAATAGTTCTTGCACAGCCTCTGCCTAGGAACTTGTAGGAGCGTGAAGTGAAACTTCCATTACACTAGAAGCATGGATTGTGAAACTTGGTCCTTAATGGGCTGGTGCCCGTCCTTAAGCAGAAAAAAAGCTTTGTTTCAGGTTATTTTAGAAATGGTTCACAGGACCACACTGAGGAACAGGGAAAGGTGTGCTTGTTCAGCTTTCCTGCACTAAGCCAAGAACTCCCTGAAGTTTTCAAAGGTTTTGGAGATGGCATGTAGGATGTAACTAGAAGTTCATACTTTCTAGCCAGCAAAAGTTTTCCTCGTAAACAGATCCAGATGGCATTGAAATACATGGTAGTACCATATATCCACCATGCTGAGACTATGAGCAAAACCAGTTCCTTGGAGGCTTAGAAGCACAGCAGATTTCCACAGCCAAACCCAGCCTCCATTGAAGTCTTTCTGTCTTGGATTTCAATAGAGCCAGGATATTGGCACCACATCCACTTTAATAAGAATAACTTTCTTTTAGTCCTCCACACTGCTCCTTAGCCAGCATGCATTGCAACCTTCTATCTGACCAGTGCCTTCTTCCCATTTAAATCCCTGGCTATCTTCTGCAAAGAACTGCTTAACACAAGTTACCACTTTTTCCTTGTGTGATTATTTTAGATATCTGTAAGGCCTTCCATACTCTGTCTCGCTGCACTATACCAGTCAAAAGCAGGTCACTGGGTTTGTTGCAATTCCTCTCCCATATTGTGTCCCAATGATTTTCTTACCCTTCCATTCCCCCTGCAGTAAGATTCCAGGTTTCAGAGGGGAACACATCT
Organism: Chloroceryle aenea; assembly: GCA_013399075.1. NCBI lineage: Eukaryota > Metazoa > Chordata > Aves > Coraciiformes > Cerylidae > Chloroceryle > Chloroceryle aenea. The sequence continues at coordinate 112,363 of VWZY01003317.1, forward strand.
AGAGGCACTAAAACCATCAGGATTATGTGCATCTGAAAGCTCTGACTCACATCTGCCTCTCAAAGGTGAATCCCTTGGTGCCGCAGCTGATGTCCCCACCACTGTGCGTGGCCTCAGAGGCATCCCACCCAACCCTTTGCATTCTTTCCAGAAAATCTGTCTGGATTGCACCACTGCAGTGGACATGAGGAAAGCTGCCCTGAAGGTTGCCTTTAAAGCCGTGAACTGATGACGTTGTCAGCACATAGTGTTCATTTCCAAGTTATGAAGTTTATTCTGGGACCACTTGAGAGTTTCAAAGGTCCGTCCTCTTGCCAGGAAATTATCTGTGCTGTTGAGCTCTCCTTCAGATTCTCTCCACATGCCATAAAGGAAATGTTCAGAAACCTAATCTGAGGGGGATTGGTCTGTGAATTCTTGTCTCCATTGACTTCATGAGGCATGAAATCCGAGGGTACTGGAGGAATCAGGCGGCCTTTCTAATGCACACCAGCTGTGTCATATGTTTCCAGCAGGGAGGCAAGCTCTTGTGTGTCCCCATTACTTCAGCCTCTGCTCTTGCTGGTACCGTGCTTGCTTATGGCCTGTAGACAGGACTGCTGCTAGGTAAGCAAATAGGAATGACGTATTCTTCCCTTGGGGTAAGAGTGAGGGATGAAGGATGGTCTTGTGACTGAGACACTGAACTGTGACTCAGAAAAATTTTCTGCTCTCATCTCTGTTGCTCAATTATTGAGTGACCTTGACAAGTCATAGTTACTGTTTCAGTTCCCATCTTTGGTCTGGGGAAGATAATGCTTTCTTTTTCCATTGTCTAACCTGTGACAATCCTCAACTTTTTGTGCCACAGACTGTCCTCAACAGTCTGTTTGTGTGTCATCTAGCACAGTTAGCCCTTCACTCTGGGTGTGCCTTTAAGTTCTGTTATGATATCCCTAAGTCGGAACAGGAGTGGAGCCTGGGTCATGTGTGGGCAATGCACAGATCCTGACAGCTTCTTACTGGTCCTGTTCTCTTGTCACATTTTGACTTAACAAAGGCTGTCACAGTTTCTGAGCATGAAAGCCTTGGTCTGAGCTACAAATAACTACCACAACCTCAAATGGATAAAGACCAGATGCTAAACGTACACTGTCAGATGCTGCATTGTAAGTGAAGGCAGATAGTTAACCTACTTTGGGTACCTCATCCAGGATGTCAAGATGTGCTCTCAGTTCTGCTGACGCAGACTTGAGGAGATAAGCTAAATCAAGCTACATAACCCTCATGACAGAGGGCTTATGTGCCATCCTTTGGAAGGCCACAGAAGTGCCAAATGCCTGACAATATTTGGAAAGGAGACAACTGCAGCAAAGCAATGGCACTTTTGGAAAATATATGTAGAATGCCTATAATTGCATAGGGGCACGTCTGCAAATTGGAAGCCACTTCTGCAAGTCAGAGAGAACACAGACATCAGGTGGGAGATGAAAGGAGTATATGTGCCTGTGCAGAAGAGGCATTTCCTCAGTAGAACATACCTCTCGGTAAGCTCTTGGGACATATGACCCCAAGTTACATCAGCTACTGAGAATGACCTGGTGTTGCCAGAAATCAAGAGGAGGGTAAAAACCTGTATAAATGGGCACCAGAAAAAAAAATTTAAAGACATGATACAGTAAGATCCTGCTTCAGAATCCAAAGATGGGTCAACAATTCTACAACCTGGTTAGAACAAGTGTTGCAGACAAGGTGAATTGTGAGTGAAAGATTGAAGGGAGGACAACATCTTGTGAAGCAGATGAATGGAAAAAATGGATGAGGGTGTTTGTGAGAACAGGTTGAGGGAATGAAATCAGGGAGTTTGTGAGTGGTTGGGAAAGAAAAAGAAAAGATGAAAGAAAATTGAAAGGAGGTGAAAAGACAGATTTTTAGTGGGCGTGTGGTGATGTATTTGTTGAGCCAGGTATACCTTGGAGAACACCTTGAGTGATATGTCAGGCTAATCTGGTAAATCTTGGAGATGAATATCCTATACTTTCCTCTTACTTTTTGATCTGGATGGAGAGAAGGACCTCTAAGGCTCAGGATCTAAGAAGGACCTATGAAGGCTCAGACCTCTTCTTTAGGATCCCTGAGGATCAGTGCAAGCTAGAACCAAACAGTTTTCCCAAACACACTTACAAAGAGGCCTGAAATTCCTTAAACTCCCATCTCTGATTTGAATAATCCCTATAAAGCTATATGATTTCAGGTGTATCTTGCTGACACCGAAGGCAGATTTAGAGAATGAGACAGTTTTACAGAGATATCCTAGGCCCTGAAGGACAAGGTCTTCTTTCATCAGAAAATAGCTTTACAGGCTCTTTTTGCTGTTTTTATAGGCCAGTTTGAAACTCAGTGCTGACTTAGATCACATATGAAGCTACCTTTGCTTCAGTCTTTCTCCCCTATCAGCCAGTCACTGATTCCTCAAGAGCTTGCGATGGCAATTACCACCACCTCTCCTTACTTTATTGGGAATTTCTCAGCAGTCAGAGGTCTTGTGTCAGAGTTATGGGTTTAACCAAGGGTCAGCTTTCTTTTTATTTAGTTAAGAGTAGGTTTCCTTGATGGTTGCTGAAAAGAGCTTTAAAACATAAGTTAGAGGTTTAAAAACTAGAACAAAAATGTAAAAGAATTTTCAGTTTTGAAAAAGTAGTTTTTATAGGAGTGTCATAATTACCAGTTGTCTCATTTGTGATTTTTTTTAACAGATTGCATTGTTAAGAGATTCTGAAAAGTGACAATGAAATGGTAGCCAGTGTAATTGTGTAATACATTTTCTGCGGGATTCTAAGATAGCTTGGGCGAGAAATGTGCGATACAAACTGTCAGGTTAATTTCTTTCAGTGTATTTTCTTCCCAAAAGTAGTTTGCTTTGAAACAAGGTGGCCAAAACAGATCCAAAACTTCACAAAAGTAACTCGCTAATGGAAGTGAAGCTGAGGGCTTCTTAGCATTGGGCAATCTGTGTAAATAAAAACTGCATTATAAAGTTGTCAGAATGGATCACACTGGGATTGCACGTGTGTTCTAGTTTTTCCATCGGTGCTCCTCCTGCATTTAAACAAGCCTTAAAATGTTGTGGTACACTGTGACAGCATGTCAGAAATTGTGCTGTGCTGCCCTGCCCTGGGAGTCGCCTTTGCCTCCAGTTCCTGCAGAGTCCCCTGGTAACGCACAACAACATTGCTTGAAACATCCAGGCATTTTGCTTGACCTTCCAGACAAGCAACAATGCCCAACCCCAATTCCTTAATCTAATCTCTGGCTGTAGTAGCAAAACCAATTTTATCCTAAAATTACTTCCTTGACTAAATTAGCAACTTCTATTTACCGCTGCTTTTACCACAACATAAAATGTTAATAACCCTTAGAGCCTGCTTGATCAAAGCACTCCACTGGCTAGAACAGGCAGATTACGGAAATACAGCTGCAGAACAACAGTCTTGCCCATAGGTTGAGTCCCAGCTCTATCCACTGTGCCTAATATAACCAGGCTGTAAGTATAGACAGCATCTAGGAACTCTTATGGTCTCACCTCATAGACACATCAGCAGTCCCACTGAGCCCCCAGGAACATCTGGGACCTAACTCCTCACCTGCCTGCAACCTGCCAGCTGCCCAGAGGCAGTTCTCCTTTTGATGCTGCAGTGATTGGCCATGAGCCCTGGGGCAGAGTGAAGTGCCATGGGCAAGGGTAGGGGGTTGTTCTGTGGTGGAGGCATAGAGATGGGGCATTGCTGTGCCGGGGCACTTGGCACAGCAGAATCTTTCTTATTTTGCTAACACAATCAGGAAAGGGTAGCTGGCCTTGATGCAAGGGCAAGTGGTTGCTGTTTCCCCTGAGTGTAGGTTCTCAAGGCTCCTCTTCCATCTAATTCTTGATGAAAACATACCAGCCTCTGAACACAAGGCTGATGAAAACTGGTGCTTTCTCCTTCCCTGTAACATGAAGTCTGTGGTAATATAAGCAACAAGTAACAGAAGGGACTTGCCCAGAACAGCAGAGGTGTGAAAATAATCCGTGCTGTGTGTTTATTTTCCTTGTGACCCTCTCCTGTTCCACAACATAGTCAAGACAGTGGTCTCTCTTGTTTCACTGCTTGTGCAGAGGTCACTGTAGATGGTCAGGTGTCAAATACTCCACAACTATCAAGAACCCATATGGCCTGTGGCTCCTGTGGAGTCTGCCAAACCAGAAATTGAACCTACTGAGCAGCAAAAATAGATATAGTTACTCAGCTAGAAGATTAGACCCAATAGCAAGGAAAAATGGAAAGATTTATTGATATTAAGAGCATTTATCTTCAAAGTCATGCCCATATATCAAAACCTTGTATATGTATGCCATGTGCAAGCGTGTGTCCTACAGCACGCAATCGCACGTTCACTTGTGTACAGTCATACACATAAGCATAGCTTTTGAGAAGCCACATGCCATTGTCTGCAAAACCAGCCTTGGCTCTGAGCATTTAACAACAATTAGTGCCAGTTAACATAAGCTTTTAATTACTGTTTCCAGAATAGAAAAATAAAGAAGACAAACAAATGCTCAAGTAACATATCCCAGCTTTCCTCTGGCTACTCCTCCTCTTTCTTACTGGTGTCCAGTCCTCTAGCCACATGCTATGCTCAGTCCACTCAATGAGATTGGAGGTTGCAGTTAGTGTATTGTGGTCCCTTTGCTTTTGCTGCTCCTTGTTTCTTACTCTGCTGCAGGGTTTCTCCATGGGCTGCAGACCCTTCAGAGGTGCATCTCTTTTTTTTCTCTGGCATGTCTCTTGCTCTACTGCTGGTTGTGCATGTTTTTGTAGAGGCTCCATATCCTCTTCTGATTGGCTGCAGCACTGGGACATGGTCGCTTCAGGGTCCCTCATTGCTGAGATTGCTGGACATAGCTGGTCCAGGCACTGGGCTGTCCCTTATCTCGTTCCACACAGGCCACACTGCAGCCTTCACCCCACCAACCCTGCCCAACATATATGCACTCAAACAAGCATTTATGGATGCTGTAATACTTGCATGTCAGCTAAGAAGTTTCATGGGAGTCTTTCTGCTTCATCAGGCTTACATCCCTCAGCTTCCCATTGCCCTGTGAGCTGTCTTCATAATTCAGTGTATTGAGTTTAATGTATGCCTTGGAACTGGCCAAAGGAGGTGCATGAAGGACTTGGATGATCTCTTAGAGCAGTGGTTTGTGACAAAGCACATGGAAACTCCACTTTGCCATACTGAAGTTCGAGGAGTTCACGCTTTGGACACTGTGGTGCAGGCTATCTGGCACCATGTGCAGTCTCCATTACAACAGCATCCACCCAAGCTGTAGTCAGGACCAGATGATCACTGATGGCTTCTTTGTCCACCTCACAGGCTGCGGTGCAGAAATAACAGCATCTCTTTTAGTACGCATTGTCTCCAGCCTTAGGAAAAGGTTCACCAGCAGAGAGCTAGATGGTAAAAAAAGGCTCTACCAGTAAGACAAAGCTGATTTACAGGGGATATGAAGATGAATTTAAATGGTCATCCTAGTATGTGCTTTACTCAAGCCCTAAAGCCATCCACACAACTTCCCTGCTAGTGCTTATCTGGGCCCATTCTGATGCTTTTTTCTGTCTCCACTTGGTGCACTTGGGGGCTGCCACCACAGAGAGTGCATGCATAAAGAAATTGGCTGTCCTGTCATGTATGGCTCCTGGAACCCAGGCTTTATGATGTTCCACTGGTTATGAGAAGGGTGGACTCTTTTCCTTGTTTTGTTATTCCTATATAGACTGATTATAACAAGACTCTCTTGGCAGTGGGTTTGCAGGAATAACGTGGCTGTACTGCACCCAAGCAAATCATATTTTGTTCTCAAGCATTCCCAAAAGTTGCTTGTGCAGTCCTGGAGTTTTAAAATACTACCTACATGGCAGAAGTTTGACTTCAGTAATCAGAAGGAAGTCATTTATCCTGTCAGACAGGATATCCTCTTCAGGACTGAAAGAATGTGGAGACTCCAAGGCTTCACTAAACAAACTGTGGAGCTGTAGCTACTTCTGTGTTGAAGAGCAGTTGTTGAATACTGTGTGACACCATAAAATACCAAATCGGTTCAAGAAATGGAAACCTGTCAAGCACGTACTGCTACGAGATTCATGGTGAGAGGAAGTACTAGGCGTTTTGATTGAGGTGTACTATTTGCAGTAGTGACCCTCTAGAAAAGGCATCTTTAAAGCATTGGTCTGTTGTTGCTCCTATAGTGAGTCAGAGAGCATCTGCAGAAGTGTAAGAGTGCTTGATACCATGTGAGGGTATTGGACCAACCTTTGAGCAGGGTTTTCATCCAAGTACTGACAGGTGTAACTCAACAAGTATGAAGAAGCAAGACCAAAGAAAAGTGGAATAAGTATTATTCAAAGTCAGTAACAGAACAGCTAAACAAAAGATGCTGAGCTCTTTATTTCTGAAAGCTTAGTCAGAAAAAACAGTCACCAGGCAGCAAACACCTCATAAGCTGAGAATCTCCAGAAAGAGAACTGTGGTATAAAAGTGGTTTGTAACTAATTAAACTGGATTTTTTTTTTTCTTTTCAATTTAAGTTTCTCTCATTACTAACAGGAAAAAACAGAGAGGATGCTATGGTAACTTGAAGCTGCTGGTGTGACTAAGGTAATTAAAGTGGCCCATATGGATTTCAGACCACCCACCTACCCACCCCAGCCCTTAGTCAAGTCAAAACAAAGCACTACATTTTTGAAGAGCTGCAGCTATGGAAAAATATAGGCATCTAAAAAGCTTGTTATTAGATACTGCCAAGATAGTTTTTTGATGAGCATTTCTGTTAATTTGGCAACATAAATAAAACACCAGAGTTTTTTATTATGGTACATAATGTGAGGTGGAGGCTCTTTGGCAGGTATTTCCCTTCAGGGCTTGTCTCTCAAGCGTAGGAGATGCAGGTGGCAGGGCATGGTGGCATCTTCTCAGGGTTGCCAGTTTTCACACATACATTTCAGTGAGCTAGATTCTCCTCTCTACAATGTGGCAAACCAGGAATAATTCCACAGAAATCACTGGTAAAGAGCCAGCATTAGGTCTCAGACAGCTTCTCCCTATAGAGTAGCAAGGACACCCTGCTCCCAGACTGTTGAGTTTCTACAGGTGAGCGAAAAAATCTGTGGTTTAGGACTACTGCTTCTGTGCATTACAGATGTTCCACTGTGCAGTTTTTCAACATGAGTGATCTAAGACCCCAATTGTCATTTTCTTGCAAGATTAGGCTCCTGAGCAATTTGTGCCATGCCTGAGGTCACGAGTTCTGCAGCTGTTAAATTTCATGTTTTGGGAGCGGTGCCTTTATTGTATCACCAAAGATGGTACTTTTCTTCCCAAATGTGGCTTCTTGGCTGAAATCAAAGTGCCCAGTGAAAGGTGAGCCAGAGCTGTCCTCAGAGCCTGGTAAAGTGCCTGAGGGACACCTTTGCAGAGCATTTCTGGAGGCTGTCGTGACACTCAATAAACTGTAGGAATGTTGTATGAAATTCCCATGGCTTTATATTCTATTATGTGTTTTCCACCTCTTCTAATGTTTTATCCTTTTTGTAGATCCCCACTGTTTCATGTGTGCCTCCTCAGAATGATGATGTTCTTGGTTCTGATGTACAAATGGATCATGCTGCCTGAAGAGATCAGACAACAGGTTTCAGGAAAACACCATTGCCCAGTTTTTGCCTCTCAACAGGAGGAGGACAAGGAGAAGGCCTTAGAGGCATTGCTTCATTATAGCAGGCAGCACCTGTGTTTTCCTGCCTCTGAAGTTCTTGCTGTCCCCAGTGCACCTCTGTCCTCACATTGCTGCTGGGGCAGTCATCCTTTTACTTCCTGCCCCTATGGAATTCCTCTTTCCTTAGCCAGAAACTTTTGGATAGGACTTCCAAGATACAGTTTACATCACTCTGTTTGTGAAGGCTTCTTTCAGGTCCATAACTGGTAAAACTAGGTGGGGAGGTTGTGCTTTTCAAGGACACACTGATAGCAGAGGCTAGAAAGAAAGAAAGAATGAAAGAGAGACAATAGAAATGTTGTTAGATTGATACCAGTAGTCAAGAAGACAAATATTTTTTTTATTCCTAAATCTTTTCTGTAGCCTTCTGGGGAGATGCATGGAGGTGTTTCCCTGTCTTTGAAATTGCTCAGTTTCAAGTTACCCTTGTGGTCCCAGCTGTCAGCTTGCAGCAGTAAAGCAGAGAATATTGATAAGGTGAGTCTCAGCAGAAAAGTGAAGGAACGTGGTGGTAACTGTTGCTCTGGCTGCTGTGGAAAGGGGTGGCTGTGGTTCACGCATCTCCCCCATGGCTAACGAAGAGCTGGCGGGAGCAGATGCTTCAGAGCTCATCCCAACTCATTTACTGCCCACATGCTTTCAGCATTTGTCCCAGACGAGCTCCTCCTCCAGGTTGTGGAAAGGATTCCTCAGCAGAGGCAGCAGAAGTGTTATTGCTGGAGCCAGGGTTAAAGGATCAGAGCACATGGGAGCCACTGGGACTTCATTCACTGACTGTCTGTTCCCAAATAATTGATAGCACTGTAAATCAGTGTAATTTTCTGCTGAGAGGAGATTTTAGCATGCTTCATAGGCAGTCGGGCCTTTAAAACTTGATTAAATGTGTTGCAGCTTCTCACGACAGAGAAAACTCAAGTCTGTAAGAGTGTCCTGGCAGGGCACAATTTTGGCTCTTTTTAGCTAAGAAATGTTAGTGTGGAGCTTTTTATTTCTGTCATTTTAACTTGCACATGAGACACTTGGAGATGGATACTAAGATGTAGATAATGACTCAGGAACACCAGGCAGAGCAGTGCAGGAGCAGAGGGAGAGAGAGAATAGCTGCAGCAAATACATTTCAAGGTCAGCTTTCTGGAAGAGAAACAAAAGGCTGTAGACTTTGAAGGCTCTGTGGCTCCTGGGTGTAACTTCTGCCTGCTTTTATGAAGTGAGACTGCAGGGAAGGATCCTGCATATTGTGATAATATTTCAGGATGGCAAGTTTTGGGAAGCTTTCCAATACTGTGACAAGCCAAATCTCAAGAACTGTGATAGATGAATCTCCAAGTGTTGGAAATTATGAGGTTTGTCTACACAGAGAAATTGCAGTGGCTTTAAATATCCTGATGGAGCTAAAGCTCTGTGATCTCTCCTTTACTGTGAATGAACATGATATTTGTTTAAAGGTGTATGATGCCAATACAACCATTTCTGTATGTAGGGGAAAAAAAAAGGAAAAAAACCTAAACCAAACCAATCACTCCCAAATGAAATAGTTATGCCTGTAGAAAAAAAAATGGCTTGGAACTACTTATGCAGAATACGTGTATCATACGTATCCAAAGGCTCCAAAAGGCTGCATTGTAGTCACTAGGAGATGAAGTTTACATCCTTCACTGAGACTAGATTTGAAACTGGAGTAAACCAATTCTGTCCTTTCTTCTGGCTTCTGCTACAGCTGCTATCTCTAAGGGGCTGGAGGAAACTGGCCTGAAACATTTCCTACTTTTTCCAGCCCCTCAGCAGCCATGGAAGGCTGTGGAATTTGTGATTGGTAACCAGCTATAGAGTACCTTTGATAGTTCACAGAGGAGTGGATTTCAGGTTGAAAGTTACTCAGATACTTGAGCATTTTTTCTCAAGTTCCCTGACTTCCCATGCAAACATGTGCTGATTATGGATTTTCTCAGATCTTCGGAATTGACACAACTATTAATGGGGATAGATGAGGTATATACCTTTCTGTACTTACATATCTGGACTCGGGCTCCACTTCAGTGGAGTATCAGCTGATAGTGGAGCATCACTTAGTTTAGCCTGAATTGACTTCACTTGCCTCATTCCAAATCTAATTTGGAAAATATTATTCTAGGTGGCAGTTACAGCAAGGGACTTCATGCCATCACTAGGGGTATAGGGGAGTGTATCTCCTACAAATAGATGTCACAGAGTTAGCTGCCCTGGAAAAGAATAGTGTCCTCCAATGACCTAGCAGAAGTGGGGGAAAAAATCAGTTGAGTGACTAGCTGAGGGACTGAACCTTGATTTTTGAGTAGATGGGGTAGAGATCTCCAAATAGATAATTCAGCTGGCACAGTGGCTGGTATTCTGAAAGGGAAGGTTTGACTGCCTGCCTGGCTGCCAGTTTCCTTGTCTGGTTAACAGAGGATCAAAGAGTTTCAGTGTAACTTCTCCACAATGTTTCTTCACCTTTCATATACCCTACAATTACATTAATTCACTAGTCACTAAATTTTATCTAACTTAAACCTATATTAGTTTAGCAAAGTTGCAACCAGTTTACAGTAATGCTACTCAATTTGTCCAAATATTTCCTCTAGCCTGTATAACTTAAAAGGATGTTATGTATTAGTCTGAGTGAAGAAGCCAATAACTACATAATTCTAGCCTTATATTGAATAACAAAGATATGTTTAGCTTACTAACCTATATACAGGAAAAGGAATATAGCTTAAACCTCCCTCAGAGAACTGCTGTGTCTGTGGCATCTGTGCCTCAGTTTCTTCCCTGTAACAAGACCAGACCTGCTCCTCTCAAGGGCTTACAGCTTTCTGAATGACAGACAGTGCCTATAATTGTTAAGGTTAAGAGAGCTCTCTTGCTTCCACTAGGAAACTGAAGCCCACAAAATAAGCAACTCATCATCTGAAATATTTATGTATTCATTCCTATAAAAGCACCTATCCTCCCTGTAAAACTACAGTGAAGCAAAACACACTTAGTGCAGCTTAGAATGGCTGTCAAGGGCTTCCTAATTGATTAATGTGAATTTCAACTCATTTTTTTCTTTAGTTCTCTTTACTGCATCTTCCTTCTTTAAAGAGCAAGTCAGCCCTCCTGTAGCATTGAATACAAAACATCATTGTGCTCAATGCATAAAATCCATTGCAGGATCCATTGCAGAAAATATCACTGTCTAAGACTTTGCATTAAAATTGTCTATATCCTGTGGCTCCTGTTTACTCAGTCTGATTCTGATGTTTGATGAATTTAGGAGAGCAGAATAGCAGAAGTACACAGATCTAAATCTTGATGCATTTCTTGGGCTACTCTGGTCACAGTGGATGCTTAAGTACTGGAATTATGGATTAAAAGGGAAGGAAAATGCAATAATTTAAGCATTAGTCTGGGATTCAAAGACCTGCATTGAGTTCATAGTTGTCAAGCGATCTCAGTCTCTCAGTTCCCCATCTGTAAAATGCTTTCAACAGCTGTAACCTTTCTCTTTGAGAAGTCTTATGATGCATCAGCATCAAGAAAATGTCTAGGTACCATACAGCTGTGTAAGCTAGTAATATAAGCAATGTATTGAACAGTGTATTGATCAAACCATTTTTTCCATGTGCCCTATTAAAAACGATGAGTCTTAGAAATGATGAAGTAGTGTGATTTTCCCCTTCCATTGATTCACAGTAATGTAGCCATTCTGGTAGCCTTCCGTAGTCACTTCAGGTTCCTTCCCAGGCCAGAAGGTGTACCCAGGACTCAGGTGTACCTTCTGTGCCTTGCACATGGGATACCTCACATCAGGACATGGTGAAGAAGTGGTGAGAAAGTGTTGCAGAGGACCAGGAGGGGACAGGAAATTCCTCCTGTTGTCTCTGTCCACCCAGCCTGCTGTAGGATACTCAAAGCATTAGAGTTACAAATACGTTTCTCCCTTTGAGCTTTTAGGAACTTGAAATTGCAGATACCCTCATGTCCTCTTCCCTGAAGCCTCTCTCTAGCTTCAGCTGAGATAGCAAATAATGCTTTCTTTGCTGGGAGGGAAGATAAAAAGAGAAAGCAAAAAATAGGAAAATACAGTTGGAGCCGATGATGCAGTAAATTCATCTACTCGGTTGCTGCTTTGCCATTGTTTTTTCTGCCATCACCCACTAAAGTAGTTGAAAGGCCAGTTACTGAAGTCATTGAATGTTTTCTGATTTATTCTTTCCTCTGTTTTATATCCAGTATATATTTTTATAAGTTGGGCTGCCATTACAGTGAAGATAAAATTTCTGTCCTCTTTCTAGAGAATAAATGTATAAGAAGAAAAAATGACAAAATATTTATAGTATGACTTGCAATGTATCTGAGTATACCTAGAGTCTAAAAATACCTGTTTTAATTAGTGACCTCTTAGGGGTGAGCTGAGAGCTCCATTTTTAGTTACAAGATATTGGAGGAGGTGGAACTCCAGGACAGTTTCAGGGCAATGATGCAGCACAGATCTCAGTAGCATAGCTCCTAGCCCAGCCAAGGAGCGGGGAAAGTTTGTGGCTATGCTGTTTAACATCACAGTGTGCTTGCACTGCAGCTACAGTGCAACTGAGACATTTTCAAAGTCACAATGCTCCATATTAAAAATCTCGGGGATATCTAAATGGTTAAAACATGGGGGAGTAAGAGCTGCTAGTGCCTCCTGTTATGGGAAGGCAATTAAGTGCTAAATACCTAAATGTAGGTATGTTTGATGGAAGGTATGATAGGATACTACCTGCATGGAACTGGGCTTGTAAAGAAAGTTAATTGGTGGTATAGGTAATTTTTTTAAAACAGTTACATTAGACAGTTCTCCCTTGAGTTCTGCTTTTGAGTTCCCATTGGCGTAAATATGAGCATACTCCTAAAGTGAAAGGCAAAATAACAGTACTGTCTTAAAAGATCTGCCAGATTTATAGTCTGTCACATCCTTCTGTCTGACTAGCCCCGTTGGGCAGGGTTAATATTGTTGTGTAAAACTGAATTTAAGGTTGTCTGATTTACTAAGTCTCAATCTTAACAAATATTATACATAGGAAAGTGGGAGAAGGGAGGGGGAGTATTTATCTTGCACAATGCTATAAAATAGTAATTGTAATTGAAAAGCAGTTGTGTCTTGTTATGTTTGCTTTTTTTTTGTTCTGAAATAGTCATGATAATAGACTGGTTCCTTCCTTGTCTCTAGACACCTGCAGATGTTATTGCAGTGTAGCTGGGGAGGGAGCTCATTTGCTACCAGGTGTTCCAGCCTGTGTGTCTGCTCCAACCCTACAGGAAGTTTCAGCCACCTTACTTCCTTTTCACTAAGTGTAAGCTACTTCAAGCTTTAATTTACTGCTGCGTAAGGGCATGTAAGTGAGAAAACAGATAATATTGATTTATTCCTGTGCTTGTGCAAAAGTAGCACCACACTGACTTCAGAAGAGTAATGCCTGGTTCTGAGAGTAGAGGAGACCAGACTCCACAGGCTGGAGTTTTCAATAGGGCATAGAGGAGAGGGGGCAGTACACACTAGCTCATGAAGCATCCTTACACCCTCCTGAAAGTACCATGTGCTGTGCTTGTCTCTGCGTTCCTAGCTGCTAGCTCTGGATAGTTTAATAAGAGTTGAGTTCTTGCTTCATACTGTGATCAGTATGATACACTGTTCCTCTGTTCATGTACTATCAGTGTGGGACATCTGGGCCATTTAGGGACACACATAGCTATCAGCAGTAGGTTAGGCTAGATGGAGAGTTTGAGCTAACTCTGCTGAAGCCAGTATGACTCTGATTTGAAGCTAGACAGAGCCATATTTTGGCATGAAATTTATGCATATTTCCTAGAAAGTGTCCCTGCAGGACACAGTTGAAATGAAACACTGGAGAAGGGCTTAAGAGAAACTTATTCAGCTGTGGTCAGTGTTACACTTCAGTCTGTTCTCTCAGATATCCAAGCTGGCCTGTTCCAACTCCATTTACAGTAGGACCTCTCTTTTTTTTTCTAAGGGAGGTGGCATTTTTGATGGTTTGTCCCTTCAGATGCTCTTCATCCTCCAGCTGTTGTCAAAGACACTGAATTGTTACACAACTGCTACATTTATTGCACTGTTATATGACTGCATTTACAGGGACAAACAGCCCAATAGGTCTGAAATGTTCTCCCTCTCTCTCTCAATGGCAGGAGCAGTGGCAGTAGCAGAAGGTATTTACTAAGAATATCTGTGGGAGAGAGAGGAAGAGCAAATATGCCTGTACGTATCATTTTGCACACTGACACTTCTCCCAAGGGAGAAGAGGAAATAAGCCAATTAAGCTTGCAAATGGCAGTGTTACTTGAAGATCCTTCTGTCTAATTCTTCAAAGGTTTAACCAGACCTCTGAGTTTGCCAAGAGATTCATTTTAAAAACCAGCTCCTTAAAGAATTTGCTCCATTTTTTTCTCCAGTGGTCAACATTCTCCTCCACGCTGTGTCTGTCTCCGTTCCCAGCTCTTTTCATCCACTAAGAACTAACACCAAGGAGTCAACATATCTTTATTACTGGGAAGTTACACTATCTGTGGGCAGATGTTGCTGCTCTTAACTTGAATATCTGTCTCTGTAGTGCTGAGAACAAGAAACATTTACAAAACTGGGATTTTCTTCCTGAGTCTGCTGCTGAAGCCTGATCTTTTAACTATAGTTGGTGGAGGTGTCACAGAAGATACACCAGCAAGTCTGGTACAAATAGTACTCTCAAAAGTAGTGACTCAGGTGACTCAGGCTAGATAAATCTTCAAAGAGTGAGAAGCTGCACAGGGTTATAGCCAAAGGTATGTGTATGGGCAGCAGGCTGGCCAATCTTTGCAAGTATGCATGCATATTACTAACTCCTGGGCAGCTAAAGCAGGTAGGGACTGTTAATACATCTCACGAGAGTTAAACGCAGCCACAGAGCCAAGGGGCTTACTACCACTGGTTGTCTAATGGTGCTTTATTAGCATCATGCTTTTGAAATAAATGCTGTCTGTTATGGATTACAGGACAAATTTGTACCGTTTCTTGTGTCTTGACTAGAGGTTGGTTGCATGGTGGAAGGACCATGGGCTTCATGATCTTGTGTGAACTGATCTGCTATAAAAGACTTTAAAAGATAAAGGGTTCTGTAGTCCATTACCATTCTTCTGAATCTTTCACAAGGTTAAATTAATCTCATTATAATGCCTCTTTTCAACAGGAAGCTATCAAATGGATCCCAAGAATATGGTCATTCTGACCCAGCTCATTCAGATTCATTTATCTCATTATAAAAAGCATAGCCAGAATGCACCAGCTGTACAGAAGAAGATAAATAGTTCATATGTCTATTTGGAACAACTGTAAGTAGATCTTTTCTCTCCATTAATGTAATTTTATCTTGCTGTATCTAATTGCAGGTAGTTGCTGAATCTAAGGATGAGGTTGCTCTGTTTTCTGTCTTAACAATATCTCCAAAGCCCAAAGCAATGAGAAAAAAAAAAAAAAAAATAATTGCCATGAGTGATTCCACTGTTGAACAGAAGGATTTTTGTCTTGGGCTTTCATGGATTTCAGCAGTTCTAAAATATATTGTCTGTTTTTATGGAAAATAAGTTCTAAAACATCCTGTAAAGTGAGAAGGTTCATGAATTGGTTCAGTAGTCAACTGCTGACATGTGAGACAGAAACTGAACTAACCAAGTGTTCTCTTAAACGCATCACCCTCAGAAGCTATGTCTTCTAAAATGGAAAATGTGATGCTTCTGTTTTGGTGATACTTTGCTGATTTACTTGTGGTTTTCTTCAGAATTTCTGTCTGTGGCAGCAGAAGGTAACTGGTTGCTCTGCACTGCTAAAGCACATTGGTGGCCTCATATTCATGGCCAGTGTGCCGCCTGCAATACAGCTTGGAAGTCTCCTTGTCAGCAATAGACCTTTGATACTAGCGCAAGAGCTGGCTTACCATTCAGCTGTAGATGTCTGTTTCATTTGTAGCTGTCCCCCTCTTTTAAATTATTCAGCAAGTTTGATCCCTGCACTAGAGGGCAGTCCGAGTCAGCTGCACCAGCTGTTACACCAGCCCCAGGAAAAAGTGGGAAAATCCCTGAGCAGAAGGGGCTGCCACGTCTCAGGACTTGCCTTCTAATCCTTCATCCCCTTAGTATTAGCGTTTTGCCAGGGCCAGGAACGAGCAGCACAGGCACTGCCATTTCTCATCATGACTGAGAAACTGAAAGGGCAGTGGCTGCTGGATGCCTCTCCATAAGGCATCTATACAAGTTGATCCCTCTTCCTTGGCTATTCACATCCCCAACTTCACATGTTTTGGGTAGTTGATTTATTTAGGAGAAGGGATTTTTTTTCTCCCTCATAACCAGCACTACACTGTCTGTGGCATAGTGAATTTGCCTCTTCAGAAGTAGGCATTGCATGATGCCTCAGACAAGATACTAGACTTGGTGGTTGCTAATGCAACCTGGACTAGCAGATCCTGTGGTGTGTTGGAGAGAGAACACTGGCAACCATCTGTTTGGAAATTCCTGCCCTCATGTGCGTCCAGATTTACAGCACCACAAGCACGAGGAAGGCATATCAAAACAGGAACCTCACATAAATACCATGCTGTTGAGTGAATGTCAGCTTTTCTTAAAGAGCAGTTGCCTTTGCAGACCAGTCCCAAATAGATTTTTGGTAAGAGCTGTTCTTTTTCCATGAAAAAGCTAATGAAATGCAGAGAAGCAGGTGGCTGTTTTATCTGCTCTGGTTGAGGGCCCATGCCACCAAGACAGCCTCATGAATCCTTCTCCTCCCTTTTCAGTGTACATGCACTGCTCAGGGCTGTCTGTAGCCCACTAACTGCTAAGACTGGTTTTCTACCATCTGTACTAGGCAACCTTTTCTTTTGGCTTGCTGCTGCTGTTCATGGCTCTGTCAGTTTGAGTGGCAAACACAGATACAAGCATGACCAAAAGCAAAGCCCCATGTGGAGGCAAGTGTGCCTCTGGAATTGGTCCAAATTAAGTCTTCCTTCTTCCTTCACATGCTTAAGCAGGAACCGGGAACTACCTTCAAGGGTTTTTTGCTTTTGTTTTTTTTTTTGTTCTAATTCCTGTTTATTCTTTTCATAAAGGACTGGCAGTTTGTAAACATCTCCAAAGCATAAGGTGTACTCTGAGCGTTTTTGCTTTCTCAGGTTTCATGTCTGTTTACATTAGGCTAAATAAATAAGGCTAAATAAATGAAGGGCAATAGTAGTATGTCTTTTCTTTCATTTTCTGGCTGGCATTTCCAGTCTGAACTGAGGAAGGGATCCCCACTGTTGTCAAAGGGCTCTACACGAACATATCCAGGGCATTTCATTTATTTTGCATCCTCTAAACTCCCGCTGGTTTCACTGGGTGCTGACAGTTTTTGCCAATGGCAGCATCAGATCCTCCAGCAGGGATCTCCTGTGTTGAGACCAGAGTAGATTTATGTTTCATTTCCCTGTGCTGTGCATAATCCTTTGGCTGCAACATAAGGACATAGGGTTTCCAAGGTCCAGCCATTCTGATTTCATAGCATTTTGCAATACCTTTGTACTCTTTTCATTTCTGCATGTGATGCAGGACAGTGAGGAGGAGGATTGCTAGGACCTTGGGAAGTGCTTGTCCTGATCACCGAGACTTACTAGCTTTTGGGCATAACAAATTAATCCAGAGAAAACAAACCAAATCCTTCTTTAAAAAGTCAAGCCCTTTTCCTTTTTGTGTTTTCCTTTTTCCTTTTCCCTTTCCCTTTTTTCCTTTTTTCCTCTTCTCCTTCTCCTTCTTCTTCTCATTATCTAATCTCTCCTGTAAGCACTAAAATTTCTTTTAACCTTCTCTTCCAAATTTTCATACAGCTCTGGCCTCAAACAGGAACTGATGTGCCAAAACCCCATGAGAGAGGTCTATTCTTACTGTGTTTCTGGCCTATTTTTGCTACATAAAGAGATGGATGCCCTCTGAATGTCAGAATGGTATCTAGAGTTTCAGATGCTTCCCCTGACCACCGTGGCACTTGTCCATCACTTGTCCAGAAAACTATTCTGTTGTTTGAAAAGAACTTGTCTGCATAGAAGGGAAAAAAATGTCACTAGAGAGGTGAAGTGCTGACACTTTGGAGAGTGGAGGGGTGGGAAATATTGCTCTTTCTCTTTTACAGAGAAAAAAGTAAGAGACTGTATCATAAAATGAGTACTTGAAAGGCAGTAAGAGTACAGGACAAAAGGACAGAACTCACCTTTCTGGTCAGCAAGGTGCCAGGCTTTCCCCTATCCAAGGTACATTACTTGTTTCAAGCACTTTTCTTCACGGCAGTGTTAGTAGACAAGGTACTTGATTTATGAATAAGAAACTAAAAGACAGCGAGATAAAGGGGACATTTGCTCCACAAATCAAAGGTGGAGTTGTTCCCAAAGAGAAAATGTTGGCTTATAGATATGGACCTCAGGAGACTGGAGAGCTGGGCAAAGGGGAACCAAATGCAGTTCAACAAAGGCAAGTGTAGAGTCCTACACCTGGGGAGGAATAACACCACACACCAGTACAGGCTAGGGGTTAACCTGCTGGAAGGCAGCTCCAGGGAGAAGGACCTTGGAGTCCTGGTGGACAGTAAGTTGTCCATGGGACAACAATGAGCCCTTGTGGCCAAGAAGGCCAATGGTGTCCTGGGGTGCATTAAGAAGAGTGTGGCCAGTAGGTCGAGGGAGGTTCTCCTCCCCCCTCTACTCTGCCCTAGTGAGACCACATCTGGAGTACTGTGTCCAGTTCTGGGGTCCCCAGTTCAAGAGAGATAGGGAACTACTGGAGAGAGTCCAACAAAGAGGTAATGGGGGTGATTAAGGGACCGGAACATCTGTCTTATGAGGAACAGCTGAGAGACCTGGTGCTGTTTAGCCTGGAGAAGAATGAGAGGAGATCTTATTAATGTTTAGAAATATCTGAAGGGTGGCTTTCAAGTAGAAGGGGCCAGTCTCTTTTCAGTGGTGCCCTGTGATAGGATGAGAGGTAATGGTCACAAACTGGAACACAGGAAGTTCCACCTCAACATAAGGAAAAACTTCTTCACTGTGAGGGTGATGGAGCCCTGGAACAGGCTGGCCAGGGAGGTTGTGTAGTCTCCTCTAGAGACTTTCAGACATATGTTCCTGTGTTGCCTGCCCTGGGTGATTCTGTTCTGGCAGGGGGGTTGGACTCAATGTTCTCCAAAGGTCCTTTCCAAACTCTACTGTTCTATGATTCTATGATTCTTTGACCTAGGTCACTTTTAGGTGAGGCAGCAACGTATTCAGTAGTACAATTCCATCAATTCAGTGCTTACTCTAGCACTGACAAGTCCTCAGTTTGTTATGCCTTTTTCCATAGCTTTGTTGGGCAGTTTAAAACTAGCTTGTTCATGTCTGTGCAGGCTGATGTTGTTGATGTGGCTTGAGGCATGAAAGAAATGGCAGACCAGAGACCAACAGAACTCCTGGGCAGACCACACTATCTACTTTTCCTGTGTTACCCAGTGCTGCAGGGCAGGAAGAAAGGAGGAGCTCTTTGCAGAGCTTTCCTCTTGGGCAGAGCCCTCAGACCGTCGCCTTGCACCAAAGGTAGCATCATATCAGATTATTCTGGGGCTATTATTTTGTGAGCACAGCCACATTGGAAAGTATCTTTAAAAAAATGAGATGGTCTTACAGTTCTTAAAATCCTTAATGTATCTGAATCAAGTCTTCCACATAAAGCTTCTTAAAGACTCTGCAAATTAAATCCTGCCTTCTCACTGCTTTTTCCCATAGGTTTCTGTCAGCCTCTGATGGTATGGCTAATTTGGAAGGCAAATACCATAGCGATGATGCCCAAGGAGGGAAGTCCATTATATTGCCTCCATGGTGCAGACTACATACAGGCAAAGGCAGAAAGGATGGAGGAGCAACAAAACCTACTGCATTTCACTGAAGTGAGAGGAGTTGCTGGAGAACCATTTCCATGGTAGCAGGTCAGTTGAGTTAGTAGTATTATTTTTCAACAGTTTACAAGACTAGAACTGCAATTCCTAAAAAAAACCCCACCTTTGTTAATAATTCCTGGGTTGAAAGTAAAGCATGTTTCATCTTTGTTGTCTCTTCCTTTCCTCTTCCTTTGGAAAAATGCCCAATGCAAACCATTTGTATTACTTGTACGCAGCAGTACATAAAATGATAAAATCTTTCAGAAGTTTTGCTCCTCATATTTTAGAAGTTGATTCAGGCCTGTAAACAGATGCATTCTTCATTGCATTAGCAGTTTCTTCCATTTTTAATCAGCCACGTGATGCTATCCAAATATCATTTAATCTTCTTTTGTCCAGAAGCCCAAATATTTATATCACTAGTGAGAACTCATTACGGTGGCACTCAGATTTTTAATTATTTTTGTCCCCCGAATGCTGCCAAGTAGTTAAGTTATAATATATTTAGAGATTTGAAAGGCTGTAGTCTGAGTACTCTCCCTAGTTATAAAATTGCTATTCTGGGAACTAACTATCCAGTTAATACAATTATTTATTTCCAGTAACAGCAGGTCTAACCTGGTTCAAAGGTAAAATACCCAGTGATGTGTAATATCATAGTCTATATGGAAGTTCCTCTCTGAGGACAACTGCGATCACCTTGAAGCAAGTACATTAAAAATCCTTGAAGATTTGTACTGTACATGGTTTTGCTAGAAATGCTGCTTTTCTTAAATTCTGATTTTTTATTTAAGCAAAATATTAGTAGGCTTTTTTCCTCCCTAATAGATTGTGGCAATATGCAGGGCAAAGACAAGTGACAATGAATTCTAAAACATCTGACTTAGCAGAGCTGAAGGGGAAGCCAGAAAGAATATGTTCCATGCATGGTAATCTGGAATTGTGCACATAAGCAAATATTCTGGTACCATGGACATTTCAGATCTGAACTATATGCACAGCCTTTGGATCAAAGGATCCCTAAGTGTTTTATTGTGCTGATCTATCTAATAATATTGTGCAAACTCCAAAGTACCAGTATTTGGTAAACATTCACTTGCCCACCTCTGATATGGAGCAATTGCAGGAATCAATCGTGGTTACTGTCTAACAGCATGCAATGAACTCAGATCAGGTTTTGTCAAGAGGAAAGGCAGCTCATACTCATATGAAATGGCAGGACAAAGTTTTATAGCTGATGCCCTTGCTGTAGTTTTATGTGTACGTACCTTGATCTTTCCAAAGGAGTAGAAAAGACTGAATGCCAGGTTAGGGGAAAGGTCTCGAGTCCTGCTTGTAGGGAATGCCCCAGGGGTTTTCATGGGCCAGGGAGGATACCAGTAGCAAGTGAGATCTCCTTGAAGGTATACCAAGCTGATGAAGAGTGACTTGGGGAGTGAATTCCAGAAACAGACCTTCAGTGGTGGGTGGGTGGGTGGGTTTGGGGAAGGAGTGAAGAGGGTGAAGGAGTCTGTTTGCAAGACAGTGCCTCTTCCCCCCAGTTCCATCTAGTGTTGCACAGTTGGCTATGCAGACAACAGTGGGGACTTCAGCTCTTTTGTCATGTTTCTGTGAGTTTTGTCTAGAAACGATACAAAGGACTAGCACTGACTGTACAAAGTGCCAGTTGCTGTTCAGGCTGGGAGGCAGTAGCAGTGTTATCGAATGGAGCTGGTCCAGAAATGGCACTGCTGGGTTAACCACTATTGACTATATTAACACACAAGGTGGTGCAGCAAGTAGCTATATGCTTGTCATGGCACATAATCGCAGAAGACGAGGAAAGGCAGCAGGCTCACTAAAGGACAGGGCAGATTGATCTTAAGAAGGCAAAGAAACAGCATGAAACTGGTAGAGGAGGAGAAGGAAACACTCATCCCATAGTTCCATCTCACTGCGTCCTCATTCATAATGCTTAATGGTATTGCCATGCTTTTCTGGCATTTGAATTGCGAAAGGCTCAAATGATGTTCTCCTGTGGTCAGCTGGAATACAGGAAATCTGACAGTATCACCTTCTTTTTTTCTCTGACAGTGGGATGAAGAAGAATCATAATTTCTCCCCATGGATAAAAAATAGGAGTAATGCTGTTAGAGCTAGGGTGATGTTCTTTTCTAGGTGTGGTTAGGTTTTGGTTGGTTGTTTGTTCCTCCATAATAAGTTTTTTCAGGTCTGTTTTTGTTTGAACACGTTACTATTTTAATACCTCATCAGCCTAATATGTCTTCTGAGATAAAATGCATTCTTTGATACAGGAAAATTTGTGTCAGTTTAATAAAATAAATTGTGTGCTCACTGGTAAAAGAGAGCCCTTAAGGATCAGGTCTTGGGTTCTGAATTTGCCAGCGAGTGTTGATTCATGTAATCCAGTTTTTGACAAGCTAGTCAGCACCCCACAATGTCACGTTGAGGCCCAAAGTATATCTAAAGCAGCTACCTGCTCGGATCATGCATGTGTCCACCCATTTGTTTACAGAACTATCTTAAATACAAGGTCAAAACTTCATGGCAGTTTAGCTAAGATTCTGAAAAGGAAGAAAATCCAGTATGTTTTCTTTCTTGATTTCAGTAAATTAAGTGTTAATTTAAAACTTATCCACTGCTGTGGAGAGGAAAAAGTGAACCTGGCTAGAGGCAAGTGGTGAAGATAAAGACTCTGAATTGTTCTGACCCTGCGAAGTGAAAACCCCAAGCACATAAATCAATTCTACTAACAGAAAAATGAATCAGGTCCTTAGCATTCTCCCAGCTATATCTGAGTCATGGCATTTTAATAACACTGCTAAGAATGCTATTGCAAATTATCTAATTATTCAAGGGAGAAATTCCCCAGCCTAGGCTTTCTACCAAATCTCTTCTCACCACTGCTGGAACATTGCTCTGAAAAAGGATGGCCTTAAGCTGGCAGAACCCTTATGGAAGTCTGTGGGAGTTTGCTTTCACTGTGAGCTGCAGGAAGCGGTGAAAAACTAAGTCTGATGGTAAGCACTGTTAGGCAAATGGCCAAGTGCAAGAAGGAATACAGGAACCTAAACTCTTACTGATCTCTGTGACAGGACATGGCTTGGATTTCTCAGGTGGATGGTCCTGTGTCTTCATTTGTCTTTTAGGATTATCATACCAAAGTTCCAAAGCTTGCTTATTTTCACAAAGAATAATGAAGTGGCATGTTTTCAAGAGCCATGGGCAAACTGGGCAGCAGTGCAGAAAGGAGAGTCCTGGCAGGAATGGTTAAAAGTCCAGGGTCAGTCTTAGATTACCTGACATGCAGATGGGTTGTACTCAATGCAGAGTCCTTAGGCTGGGCTGCTCTGCTAGACAGAGGATGACAATGAATGCTGGAGCACATGCAGCAATGCTTCACAGCCTGCTGATGGCAGCTGTGCCAGTGATGCAACAGGTACACCCAAGAGATGAAGTAGTCCCAGAGCAAATGGAGCTAGTGCACTGATGGCTCTGAGTGTCTTGTACAAGCATCCTAGGTGCCCCAGGTTTCATAAAGAAAACCAGGGCATGGAAGGAATGAAATACCAGGGAGAGTTGTGCCCTCCAATTACTTTGCATCCTTACAGAGGTCCTCAGAGGCCATTAAACCACATGCACATCCCTCACAATCCCCAAGGCAAGAAAATACAATCTGACTGAAAAAGCATTCCCTTTACAGAGATCTAGAAATGCATCAGATCTAAGCATGGTTGAAGTAGTCTACTGAACTGCAGCATATATAGTTTTGATTTAGGACCATCAGTATCTACCATACTTACAGAGTTCCCCAAGAGCTGTGTGGCCTTCACAGCCTGTGCCTTTTCAAGTTGGCACCACTGCTCTCTTAGAGCCACTGCAGCTTATTTATTGCTGGGGGCACACATGCCATACAAGCAATGCAACCTGAGACCTACTCTTTTCTCAAATTCCACCTTTCATGATCCACAGTGGACTTTGCTTTGATACACAGTCTTCAGGGTTGGGCCAGCAACCAGCCCTCCCAGCTCACAGGAGCACAGCCCACAGTAAAGTCAATAATTTTGCCTCCAAACTTGACACAGACCTTCACTTCACTTGTGGCTCCTGTGAAACAAATTGGTTGTAAACCTAGCTAGGCAGGTTGAACAGAAGTTTTGCTGAAGTAAGATTCTTGATTGATACCACTTCCTCCGGGCCCAGGATAGATGTATTCCACTGAGGAAAAAATCGGGAAGGCATATTAGGAGACCTGCATGGATGAGCAGGGAGCTTCTGAAGGAGATTTCAAGGAAGAAAGAACTATACAGCTCATGGAAAAAAGGACTTGGCAGCTGGGACAATTATAGAGAGGTAGTCAGGGCATGTAGGAAGGCAACAATGAAGACCAAAGCCTTAAAGAACTTAAATTGGCAAATGAAGGAAAAGAGAATAAGAAGGGCTTCTTCAAATACCTAAGTAGCAAGAGGAAGAATAGGGGAAGTGTGGGGTCACTGCTGAATGAGGCAGCA
>VWZY01003317.1:137437-196988 GCA_013399075.1 Chloroceryle aenea
TTTCAAGACCCACCTGGATGTGTTCCTCTGTGACCTGTGCTGGATTATATGGCCCTGCTCTGGCAGGGGGGGTTGGACTTGAAGATCTCCAAGGTCCCTTCCAACCCCTGACACCCTGTGATACCTGTGATACCTGTGAAGTGGATGTACTCTAAGGAGATAAGTTTGTTTGTTTTATTTGTGAGAAGGTACAGTATTATTTAATTCATTGTAACATGTGAGGATTTCTATTAGCATGAGAAGTTTGAAGAGGAATACATGCCTTTTTGAGAGAGGGAGACAAAATCCAGAAATACAAAGAACTATCACATATGTATAGCTACTGGGGAAAAAAACAAAAACACAAACAACAACAACAACAATCTAAAAACTACTGCATGCACAGAACAGAGTTTATATGATAAATGTTTTAAGTGCAGCACTCATGTCTGAGATGACCAATTATCCATCTTTTTTGTATGTTTTAGAGAAAATAGTAGTATTATAATAATTGCAGGCCTTGAACAATGGTGGATGAGACATTTAATGGCAAAACTGTAGCAAAGAGTCCAAGCCTTTTAATTCAAGTTCATTTTAATCTCCAGTCCTGTTTAATTAGCCAGGTATGGCCACTTGGATGGAGAGTGACAGACTATGTATATCAAGTGACTTAAACTCCAGATTTTATTTGTAAACTATCAGTGAAGGGGATGGTAAGTAGGACTAGATTCTGACCTCTCCTGAGTGTTACTGCACTTACATAACCCAAATGAAGTGTGCGCCCAGAGAGTTAAAAGGATTTCAGTAAAACTTTAGTGAAACTGGAGAGTCATCACACTTGGAAAGGCAAAAAGAGGAATATATGATAGATTGCATTATGACCTAGAAACTCAGTCACTGCATTTTTATAACCATTCTGCACCAAAAACAGAAAAATACCCCTGCCTTGCTTCAGAAATTATATTGCCCGTAATAAAGTTTGTATAGAAAACACAGGTGTTCTCTGAACTTACTGTAGGCCTTTGTTTTGGTTTGCTTTTTATTTACCTTGTTTTCCCTCGTGTTTGGTCTTCTGTGTTTGCTAAAACTATTCAAGAATGCAGTGCCAAACAACACCCTATTACTGCTGTGCAGCTTTTATGTGAGAAGGTAGCCTCTCAAATGTATTCATCCTAGGCAGTGATAGCTGCCTTCACCCACAGTTAAGGTTGCATAATCTTTTCCATTGCAAGATTTTTTTTTTAATTTATTTTTATTTCCCCAAAGTTGCTTGCAGCTTTGCTAAACTCTAACATTCAAGCTGAAATTTTCCATGCTGGGTGTCTACCTCAGGACTCTTTTGCTTAATTTCAAAGAAAACAACTTAAATATCAACCTTTCCCAAGAACAAGATGATGCAAAATGAGTACATCTACCCACATTACAAGTCTTACTGTCAATTGAAAAGCTCTGGTGCATTCACTCCTTTACCTTGTTAGAAGTGACTTTGTCATTATTGTGGTGTTTCTTGAAATCTGAAAAAAAAAATGTAGGATTGAAACACTCACGCTGTGCCTGCCTGGTTAGAATGGACCTAGAGTCTGGAAACTAAGTTCCATAAAAATGTGCCAGCCTTTCACATGGAAACAAGCGTAGCCTAAAGTGTCACAGCAGTAGCAGCACATGCCTGGGCCTCGGACGAAGAGCAAAGGCACCAGAGAGAAGAGGGTCGGCCACAGGCAGAGGATTTTCCTCTCCAGATCCAGAACTTAGGTCTGGGTCTGCTGTTTATGTTCAGTACATAACTTTGAAATTTCCTGGCAAAGTATGTGAACAAAACCAGCAAAACAGTTTTCCATATTTTCTGGCCAAGTTTGCTCTTGGGATAAATATCAAAAGACGGATAACCTCAGCAGCTTCAAATCTGACTTGTGTTATGGCCTGTGTCAGACTGATCATCAAGGCAAGATCACAAGGCAGATCTTCAGCTGAACTCAACTTAGAAAAGCTTGCAATGGGTTTAAGAAGCTGGAAGTGTGCGTGTTTGAGAAAATGGTAGTTCTACAGTGGCTGTAATACAGGATCTCTGATACCCTGTTGATGTTGCTTAACTCTTAGTACTAATGAGTTTTAAGTGGCTTAGTTATCTTAAACTGCTCTAAAGGCTTAGTCTGATTTAAGCAGTTTAGCTTATAGTTGTGCCAGTCATGGTTCATAGGGTTGAGGGATCCTGATTAAAGCAGTGTATGGTCAGGAAGTGTGAAGACTTGTAGTTCACCTCTGATGAATGTTCAACATGTTGAAAAGGTCATAATTTTCAGACTTTTTTCCTGTCAGAATTTTTTCCTGATTTTTCTTTTAAATAGAAGACTATCACACATAAAAATAGAGGCTTTGCAGCATTGAAGTTCAGGGCAGATATGAACTTCCTAACAGTAAGGATGTTCCCAAATATTACCTCTGGAACTAAGAGTTGATCTGAAGATCTGAAATGATATTTCAGTGTTCTTTGGCATCACTAATTTGGCATGTTACTTATTTTTGATATTTTACTGGTGTATTAGGATCTTTCCCTAGGAGTAGAGAATTGAAATAATGCCTGCATCTCATCTGCTTGTTGAAGTAGCTGTATTGTCCACTCCAATTTGAAGAAAAGCAGTTGACAAATCTGCAGTTTTGCAACAGCTACTTTGTTTTCACCCTGACATAGTAAGGAGACACCAGTGCCTCTCCTTTCCCCTTGGGGAGGAAACTCACTGTTCCCATAAAAGAAAGAAGAACCAAGGCCTGAATCTAGAAGACCCCACAGACTAGCAGCCTGCCTGGAAACATTTGTGTAAGAGGCAAAGGTAGATGACCATCTTTTGCATCAGGAAGAGGCTCAGAGCACATAGAAGAGGAAGGGCAGCAAGATGTGGGTTGGGCACGGAACACAGAGAATCCCTAATTTGGTGACACGGACCACAGGCCCTGTGGCTCTGTGTTGAAACACGTTAGCTTTGCTAATCATCCTCTGTATAGCTGAGCTTTTGCCAGCCCCAAGTGATTATAATTATATTCTGCATTAGCACTTTTTTGCTGAAGGGCTTTCTGGAGCTCAAGCTACAAAGAAGGATTGCAGATCTGCTTTTTTTCTGGTGTTGAAGGGGTCCACAGCTGTGGTGATTGGCCTCATATATCACAGCTCCTCACTCCTGCTGAGAGTTTATTTGCTCACTGGCAGCAAGCTCCTTCAAGGAGAGATTGCTCTGCCATTGCTTCAGTTGGAAATGTAAGAATGGACTTTGCTGAGTGAATATTTATCTCTGGAAGATGCTTAACATTCTTGGCACACTGCTAAGAATACATCACTAATAATAACAGTAGTACTGTCTCTCTAGTAAAGATCTTTACAAACACAGAAGAGAAAAGAGCAAGTGCAGTAAAAGACCATATCTGTCCATTCATCCTGGGGCATTTTCAGGAAAATCCTTCACCAGGGACAACTTTGAGTTTAAAAAATCCATTTTTCTAGTGCCACAAGCTCTAACTGGTGAAAAGAAGCAGTCTCTTTGCATTTGTGCTGGAGACAATGTTTATGTGTTCCTAATTTTTAGATAATACCACAGAAACACTCAAGAGGATAAGAAAAACACCCAAATAACAAAGAATAAGACAACACCAGTTGTGTTCCTGTGGCTTTTAGTTTAGTTTATAGAGCATATTGGACACAAACACATTAGTCATAGGCACACATGATGTCTTTGGGCTCTGCCTCACTTCTATCATTTTAGGATGACACTGGGAACATTCCTGATCTCCCCTTTCACCAGTTATTCCAAGTCCTTCAGCACCATCATCACTTAACCACTTTACATTACAAATACCTTATTAACTGCCTTGTGAGGAAAGAGACTGTTATTGTACCCATTTGACTCATGGGAAACTGCATGACCAGAGTATTAAGTGGTATCTGAATATACATTGAAAATCTGCACGTCAGGGAGTTGAACATGCATCTCCCATGTTCCAGCCTTTCTTTAAGGCCACTGGACTTCATCAGAGGATGCCTGCATTCTCCTAACAAGCTTGTCAACACACCTACTTAAAATCTCCAGAACAAAAACACACAGAAAAATCTGATCCTTTGTGTTAGATCAGAATTCAGGAAAAAAAAAAAAAAGCAGCAGCATTAACTTTGTAAATCTCAAATGTTAATCATTGCCTCTAGATAGCCACACTTTATTGCCAAAAGCTTTGGGTTTCATATCCAAGTTTACCTGACATATAGGTGCAATCATTTCTGGAACAGAATACACTAGTACTCTTACTACATCCAGCAATTGTGTAAGAAATCACAGAACAGCTTATAAAAAAGACGGAGAGGAGATTTTTTTTTATTTGTAGCCTGACTCAAGCTTTTCTAAAGAGATAATGGGAGAGAGGGACAACAAATTCAAGTTACCTACCCTGTTCTGTTGGTTCCTAATTGTCCCAGCAAGATCACAAATTATTGGAAGTCATGCAGGAACCAAACAAAGGCACACATAAAAAACGTATCTGGAATTGCAGAACTAAAACAGAAAGCACTTTGGGAATCCAGATAAATAATCTGTGCATTTAATGTGAAAGAAGAAAATGTAAAGCTCAGAAATGGTTTTGGGTTTTTTTCTGCTCTGTTGCTTTAGACCATAGGAATTTAGTAAAGAATTAGTCTCCATCAAAAGGTGAAGGAGTAAGACCACTGTCAAAGAGGGAAAACATGTCAGAGGTAGAATCTTCACTTGGTCTGTGATGTCAGCCTGTCTTTATAAAGTTGTGAAGTCAGTGATGAGGTCAACACAATGCCTGTGTGACAGATAGGACTTGGCTTTCTTTCATATAAAAGAGCCTGGAGAAAGTGGGAGAATCAAAGTTGGTTGTGTGAAGGTGATGGTCTCCTGAACTACCTTTTATTTCTAAGGAAAGATGAAGAAAAAGAGGTAATATAAGAGGCAGTGCTGAAAGGAAAAGTAAGAGAAGTCAAACAAGGTCCAGAGGACAGGGGAGCCTGGGAGGAGAGATGTGAGGATTTATCCCAGTTCTGGAAGAAATTATTTAAATGAATATATAGTAATCATTCTTGAGCTAGATACATGGATCCTGGAATAATTCTCCAAGGCAAAGAAAGTGATCGGAGAATCAAAAGCCTTTTCTAATTGAAACTTGGGCTAAGACAAGACAAAAATGCAGACTTGGTCTTAGTTTGGCCTCAGCTTATGATTGAGAAGGAGTTTCAAAAGATGACCAAAGATATTTCTTTAAGGGTTACTCCAGTTCAAAGAATGGAGTTTGAAATAACTTGATAAGTATAGCTACAGAAGACTTATAGGTCAGGAGGGTACCTTTTGTCCATATCCAAGGCTAAATGAACTCTCTCATTAAACCTCTGCTACTCATGTGCAAAGACTGGATTATATCACTCACCTCTTGAAGCTGAAGTAAAGGATTGAATCTTGCAGAGTGGAGTGAGCTGTATTCTGTCCTCACAGCTATTGGCCTTGCAGTCATTTTAAGTCTGATGTGAGAACTGGAAGAGAGAGACTGACTGTGATTTCTATGAAGTAAATCTCCTTTCTAGCAAAGATATTTATTAATTCTCAAAGCATCCCTTGGATTCCTTTACTTTTCTCCCTTTAGACATCAGGCAGGACTTCTCTCTGTGTGTCATGGCTGAATTTTGAAGGCAGATTTGTCCTCTGTTTTTTGCAGACACATGTCAGCAGGTTAATGGGGAGGTACAGAGAAGAAAGGACACAATATCTAACAGAGACATGAGAGCCAGGGACTTGTCCCATGGTGAGCTGTGAAAGAGCTATGCCACAAAACATGTAAAAAGAAGCAAAATATAATGTTTACCACCTCCTCATTTAATGGTCCTAGCTCCAGAGATACAAAGCAGAAGATAAATCAGAAATAAAAGCCAGTAAGCTGTGTGCTGTCAAATGGTTTTATCTGCTCCTGGGAGCACAGGTGGGCACAACTGAGAGACACAGCCCCTATCACTGTCCTAGTCTGAAAGAAGAATTGCATCAGAGGGACAAGCATTGCTGTTGGAAACTTTGTGTCAGCTCAATAGCTAAGTGAAGCTATAATGGCCGATGAGGTTTTCTTCTTAAGGAATTCCACTCTGTGGAAGATTACAAATTGCATTGATTGACCAGTTTTATTGAACGGAGAAGAACTCTGAAAAAAAGTAATTTCCTTTAGATCTTAGACTGGCCAGCCTGAAAGAGTTAGAGTTTGTGATTTCGAAGACTCTATCCTATGTGTGTAAAACAGGGTTAATATCCTTTCCCCACTGTCTCTCAGAGTTGTTCTAAGAATACGTCCGTTAAGTGGTAACAGAGAAAAAAATGTGTTTTCATGGCACCGTGCAAGGCTACTTAGCAGGGTATAGCATGACAATAGGACACATGCATTGTAGAAAGCTGGCCCTGGTAAGCTGGCCTAGCACTTCATTGTGCTGTGGAGACCTGCAGTATGATACTGTGCTGAGAGTATTGGGGGAAAAATATGGACAGAGAAAATACCAGATGTGCATTCAGTGCAGAATTCACCTTGTGGGCACGACACGAGGTGTGGAGATTCATGTGAAATGAGGGTGGGAAGGATGAGCATGTTTATTTGGTTGATCCATTACTGTATGAGATGGTAAGTCCAATTCTAGGCCCAGAGTAAACGTACCGCATGATGCACAGTGCTGAAACGGTGCATACTTACTCTGCTGTGTCAAAAGCTTTTTAAAGATGTGAAGGGACACTCTGTTCTGGCAGATTATATGTCATGCACAGTCTGCCTGTGCTTCACTGACTTCATGATGAGTCAAGTATGTCTGTCCTTCCACAGCTGGTCTAAGTCCCTTATATGAATATAAAGCTTCCTAAATGCCACCTTTTGAGCTTTGACTGAAAAGATTATTAAAATGTGATCATAAACATGCACCTGGTTCAGATGAAGTTTGTAGTGCAGTGACGCTGTAGTGTGCAGGACACATATCTGTGGTTGTAGAGTCACTGTTGAGGTTCATCAGAACCCTGTGCAGAGTGTGCTACAGGTTCCTCAGACAAAACAGCTTGTGATCCTGAACTTAGAGGTTATATCATGGTGTATTAACTCCAACAAGGAACAAATGTTTCATAGGCAGTTCTAATCCTGTCATTTCCTACCTCTGAGTGCATAATTTTGTGCCTTTGGTGAAGTGCTTTTTGTGTGTCATATGATCATAAATCTACACTTGTGAGCATTTTCCATGCAGTATTTGGATATCGTGTCTATAACTCTAACAGTGTGCTTTTGTGTCTTCCTTTGCAGAACTTTCGTGACCGCTCTGTGTGTAATCTTTAGTGATCAATTCTGCTGTGAAACAAAGCAGCCTAGGACCTGATTGCTTAAGCATCTACAATAATGAGTCTAAATGTTTTGGCATTGAGTAGCTGATGTAAACAGACCTTCTTTTGTTATGGGTTCCTGCTGGAAGTTATTGAAATCTCAGATCAGCATTTTTTGTTAAGTTTTAAAACATACTGCCTCCTTTATTACCTGCGCCCCTAGCAATTCTCTTTGTCATTCAACAAATTAATAACACAGCTGTGTTAGAAGCCAGTTTTGCATCTGAACTTGAGGGTAACTTTCACCAGAACGCAATTTGGTTATGTAATGTGCCAACCTCCATGTGCTGGGGCCAACCTGGAATACTGAACTGGTTTGTTACAGGGCTCTTGGCAGCAAGGCTGCTTCCATGCCTCTGCCAGGAAGGGATGAGCAGCCTTCCTTGCTGCGAGGCTGCTCCCTACATCTATAACCAGAGGCTGCTGTTGGTTATTGTCCCATTAGGAACTACAGCAGCTAACCTGATTTTTAAATGGGAGCTTGCCCTTGGTAAGAACAAAACCCCCTCATGCTGCAAATTGAGTGCACTTCTAGATAAAATGCAGAAGGTTTTCCAGCAACATAGCAAAAGTGGGTTTAGTTGCTGTAAAAATGAGGAACAGATGCTGAGATCTACTCATATGACAGAAAAGGGAAGGAAGAGATGGAGTATAGATGGGAGAAACAGTGGTGATGACCCTGTGTAGAGATAAAGGAATTAGGACAGAACATGCTGCTAGCCCTGATGCTGGAAATAGCAGCTGTACACACACTGTGAACCCAGTCAGCCAGAGGTGGTGGCAGCAGAAGACAATCTGCCTCTCCAGAACACTGAAATAGGCAAAACAGGCAGCTGGGTCATAGCTGGTGTGCATGCTTTGGTTTCCTGCTCTGGGAAGTTGAATGCTTTATGATTCCTAGAGCTGGACCTGCGCTTGCCTACATGTGGCCTCAATTATTTCTCTTCATGTGCACACTGCACTGCTTTTCCCTCTCATTGCTAAATCCCTGCCAATTCTTGTGTGCTACCCATTGAGAGGGACAGACCCTACCAGCACTCTTTTGTAACAAGGATGCTCCTAATTCAAATGGTAGCAGTCTGTGTGGTTGTACTGAATGTCTTTGCTTCTGTCTCCTGCTGCCTACCTCTGCAGGGTGGTCTGTGGCACTCATTTCAGGTCTAGCAGTAACATGATGGATTGTCTCACAGCTGGCATGGCTGAAGCATGTGAAAGGACAACCACCATTCCCCCCAGTTTGTCAAAGACGGTAGATATTAGCTTAATTAGTGGGGCCTTCTCTCTTTTTCATGCCAACACAGTTTCAGTGCTGCAACAGCATCTTTAGTTCTTGTCTGCTAACTGCTGAGGGGCCATGCTGACTGGGTAACTACCCATGTGCCTGAATTGAGGAGAGCCACAGGAGCATTTTCCCCCATATTGCAGCCAAACCCACTTGCTTCCAGCACATCACAAGCCCACTACACAAGCTTTATGCTAGAAGTGTTGAGGGAGGGGGGTGGAAGACTAGGAACAGATGGAAGGGTGGCCAGAAGGCTGGTGCCCTGGATACTCTTGGCATGGAAGCTGCAGCTGCGTTTCAACAGTGGGAGCAAAGCACAAGAAAAGTGAGCAGCATCTCTTTTGGCCCCAGCACCAGACTAACACCAACTCTAATCCAGACAGTGTGACAGGGGAGTAGACACAGTTTTGCCTGGACCCTGGGAACCTGCTAGCTATTCACAGCTGGGAGCTGAGGCAGCGTGTCCACGGGAGTGAGGGACCGTGAGCATCATCCAGAGTAAGATGATGAACAGAAAGGAGTTGGCAGATGGAAACAGAGAGGGTATCATATTTTGGGTAAGTGGTTGATGTTCAGGAATGCTTGTCTGGGGACAGTGCTAGCTTATTGAGGGCATTGGCTTGGAGATTGCAGTGTGTTCTGTGATCCAAACATTAGAAAGAATATTAGGCTTCACAAGTGCAGCAATGAATTAGGGAAGCCAAGCCAGATCACAGAGTAAAACCCAAGAGGTAGTTTGACTATATCATACTCTTGCATAGAATTGCTTAAAAATTGCTAGGCCTTGCTGTTGAATGAGTTGCAAAGCTTTGAAATGTGGCTTCCTAGCCTCCTCCCATATTCTGATACACAAGTATGTATGGCAGGCTTGTTTGGATCTCATGAAAGGCTGGAGGGGTGTTTCTGTTCCTCTGGAAGAACAACAGGGAGAATTTTCTTACAATAAGATGTGGGGCAGACTGAACTGGAGCTGTGCCCTTGCAGGTCCCATGCACCCTGCTGTCCAAGCAGCCTCGCACAACATGTGCTCGCATACAGGGAGCGAGTGTGTAATAGCTTGGGTACAGCAAATAATTTCCTCCATCTTCATACACATAGCCTTTCATCGGCAAAGTTGAGCATCCATGTGGACATTTTCCCCAGTTCCACTGTACCAGTTTACTTCCACATCTGAGATTGTGCACTTCTGAATTTCCCTCTGAAAACTAAGAGGTGGTTACTCGGCCCTTTGTATTTATTTAAATCTAATCTTTAAAAATTACTTTAAAATTTACTTTGAAAATCCATTTTAAAACTTAACTAGTGCAATCTTCATGTGGTAGCAGAGGCAAAGAGAAGAAAGGAAGGGAAGAAGGCAGAGAAACATAGAAACATCTGGGTTGGAAGGGACCTCTAGAGGTCATCCAGTCCAACCCCCCTTCTGAGAGCAGGGACAATCTGAGAGGTGGACAATCTGTGTGTGTATGTGCATGCTACCTTTAAAAACAAGGCCTGGCTCAGGCATTTGAAAGTCACCGTTCCTTTTCTCTTTAGGAACCAGTCTAGAAAATTCTATGATCTACCAACTCATACCCAATAATAATTGTATCAGTTACCCTCTCGTTGTGATTTCAAACCAGACCATCAGGGCAGAAGCTTTCCGTAGCTGAGAAAGGGGATAAGCAGGTGTCATCATCTCTTAAAATTATGTTCTCTGCCAATAACTTGCTCTTTTCTTGAGGACAAGTCATTTAGTTTCTCTGAATCTGGGATGGTGTCTTGATGACACAGAGTATTCTTTGGTAATACAGGCTTCAGGCATTGCTACTCACTTCCCAGCATCATCATTCTCCACTTTGCTTTCTCCTTCCTCCAGAGCTCATTTCTGAATGTTTCTACTGTGTTCATAATCAATCAGCAATTTTTCAGCAGTATTATCAGTCTGGTAACTGCTGAAACTATAAAATAGTTCTGGGCCCCTCACTTCAAGAAGGATATTGATGTGCTGGAACAGGACCAGAGGAGAGGGATGAAGGGACTGATGAAGGGACTGAAGGGAAAGTCGTATGAGGAGAGGCTGAGGGAGCTGGGGTTGTTCAGCTTGGATGAGAGGGCATGTTCTGAAGCTGCTCCAGGGGAGGTTTAGGTTGGCTATTAGGGAGCACTTCCTCATAGAAAGGGTGATTAGACACTGGAATGGACTGCCCAGGGAGGTGGTGGAGTCGCCACCTCTGGAGGTGTTTAAGGAAAGATTGGATGTGGTGCTTAGTGCCATGGTCTAGAGGGACCTTACTGTGGGCTTTCAGTACTTAAAGAGGCCTGTCAGAAAGATGGGGACAGACTTTTTAGCAGAGCCTGTTGTGATAAGACAAGAGGTGATGCTTTTAAATAAAATGAGGGAGGAGGGAGATTTAGACTAAAGAGAAGGAAGACATTTTTTACTCTGAGGGTTGTGAGACCCTGGCCCAGGTTGCCCAGCAAGGTGGTAGATGCACCATCCCTGGAACTATTCCAGGTGAGGTTGGTCGGAGCTCTGAGCAACCTGCTCTAGTTGCAGATGTCCCTGCTTCCTGACAGGGGGTTGAACTAGATAACCTTGAAAGGTCCCTTCCAACCCAAACCATTCAGTGATTCTGTGATAAAAGCATTTTCTCTTACAGAAACTTGTTTACAAAGGAACACACAGAGGCAGTCCTCTTTCGGTGGATCCCCTGATTTGGCTGCAAGATCATCACTACTCTCATAAGGGTCTTTATCCCTCACTGAAGCACTGGAGGGATTCACCACCACACCTGTGCACCAACTGCTGGGCAGCCCAGCTGCCACTTTGGGTCACCCAGCAAGCTGGATCACCTTCCTGATCTGACTGAAAACTTGCTCAGCATAAATCACTAGATCAGCACAAAAGAAGGACTTGAATAATGCAGCAGCTCAGGGGTTGAGGAGTTTAAGCCCAGCCATGAAATGTCCAGGGGGCGGATCACAGACATACATTTCCCCATTCCATAGGATACTTAAGGTAGGAGAAAGAAGGTAGTGTTAAGTGAACACAGTTGGCAATGTAGTGCATTATACATTACACCAGGCAGATGGTCACAACCAAGCAAGAGCTCTATTTTACAGAAACACTGAGATTGGATTATTGTTGCATTAAATATTTTGTAAATGAGACCAGAGTAGAGTATCTGTGCTCTGAAAAGCCCCTAAAGCCTCTGAAGACTGATGTGTTGGGAAACATTGTCATCTGCAAGGGGCTATTCAGCATCCAGCAGGTATCAACTCCTCTGCAGAGACATTGGTGCTGTTTTGGGGGAGATTTGAGATGGGAGCTCAGTGAGGAGGGAGTTGCTTTTATGTCTAGAAGGAGTTGGGGAAGAAGAAGGAAAAAAGAGGTAAGAGGAGTGAGAATCAGTTGTGAAGACAGGTCTGAGGGAATCAGAAAGGAGAATGTAGGAGCAAACCGCTGTTTGAGAAGAAATGACTAATTTAAAGTCATAAAGAATATGCATCACATTGTGAACACAGCTTTGAGCTTGTTAATGTGATTCTGTCAGTTCCTGCTAGCTTCCAATACCTGTCACCTGGTCATTACCTATGCACTTGGCTCTTTGTAATATGTATTTTATGTTTTCTTTTTTTTCCACACAAGCCTCATATGCCTCTGGGGTAGAAGACTCCCTGTGGATCTCTAAAGGGAGTCAGTTTTGTATAGTTACTGGTGGGTGTGAGCAATATTTATTTTTAGGGGAGCTTTTGAAAGTGGGGAGGCAAAAGAAGAAAGGACTTGTGCAACAGCAGAATTATCTTTTTTTTTTTTTTCTTTACTTGTATACTGCTGCTGTACACTGCTAACCTATTACCCCAAATACAGCTGTGTTTCAGGAGTGAGAAGAGTCCTTGTAACACCTGTGGGATCCCATGGGATGGGATGCACTAGGACAATGTGAAAATTCTGCAGCACTTGCCCTTTAATTGTCAGCTCTGTTCTTGCTCAT
This sequence comes from Chloroceryle aenea, assembly GCA_013399075.1. Taxonomy (NCBI): domain Eukaryota; kingdom Metazoa; phylum Chordata; class Aves; order Coraciiformes; family Cerylidae; genus Chloroceryle; species Chloroceryle aenea. Next base: position 150,061 of record VWZY01003317.1, read on the forward strand.
GGACTCAGCATGCTTTTCTGACTGAACTCCCCATAGGCTTTTTCCCAGACCAGTTCTGTAGAAATTCTGCATCCTCTACTATGGTGTTGGTTTTGCATGGCACAGCGTTAAACACTGTAGACTGGTTCTCTTTTTGTTGTTTGTTTGATGTTTTATTTTTTCCTTTTTTTTTTTCTGCTTGCTTTTATTTTACCCTTTGTTTCTTCCACCGTATTGTTCATTGATTTGCACTCCCTTTGTGCCTTGTCTCAAGGCCGTGAGCAACATCTCAGTGCAAGGAATTCATTGCACTACCACGTCATAGTGGAAAGAGCTCCCATTCAGAAACAAGGCAGTATTTCTGTTAAAGGGGAAACCGTGTTATCCACCACTTCTTGTTTGTACAGTGCAATGTACAAAGACTGTCCCCTTTGGCACAACTTTATCTCCTACTGTTTATGAGAATATGAAATGAGGAAGAGTGAAATTATGACAATGGAGCAAGCTGGAGTCTGTTGAAGGGGTGTGAGAGCAAGCAGGGCAAATGTCCAGTGCCACAGGCCACAGAGGGACCCCATGGAGTGCAGCTATAATTTGGTGCAAGATATCTAACAAACAGGTGGGAGCAGGGAGTGGGGTCTGTCTACATTTCTGCATGAGTGTCACATTTCTGCTCCTGCAGTTTACAGACAAATGCATTCAGTTGGACTTAGTGATCTTAAGGGTTTTTGCAACCTAAATGATTCTATGATTCTATCACAGAATCACAGAATTGTAGGGACTGGAAGGGACCTCTGGGCATCACTTAGTCCAACCCCCCTTGACAGAGCAGGATCACCTAGAGCAGGTGGCATTTCCAGGCAGGTTTTGAATGTCTCCAGAGAAGGAGACTCCAGAAACTCTCTGGGCAGCCTGTTCCTAGTGCTCTGCCACCCTGACAGTACAAGTTTTATCTTATGTTTAGATGGAACTTCTTGTGTTCCAATTTGTGTCCATTGCCCCTTGTCCTATCACTGGGTACCAAAGAGTCTGGTCCCATCCTCTTGACACTCACTTTTTAGGTGAGCATTGATAAGATCCCTTCTCAGCCTTCTCTTCTCCAGGCTAAACAGCCCCAGGTCTCTCAGCTGTTCCAGTTCCCTCATCATCTTTGTAGCCCTCCGATGGGTGCTCTCCAGTAGTTCCCTGTCTCTCTTGAACTGGGCAGCCCAGAACTGGACACAGTGCTCCAGATGTGGTCTCACCACGGCAGAGTAGAGGGGGACGAGAACTTCCCTCAACCTGCTAGTCACACTCTTCTTAATGTACCCCAATTGTATGTACATTGAGGTTGTCTCAGTTTAAGCTTGCACTCAGATGTTCAGCTGTGAAATGCAGCAGCTGAAAAGCAGGTACATAACCCTACGTCTGAATGATAGAGGCAGACAGTGAAGTGGTGTAACCACCAGACAGCCCTGCAAAATCTGTCCCTGAATATAAGTTAGTGCCTGGGGTTCCCATGTGGTGCCATCAGAGGAGTGAGCTGCAATGTGAGCATTGAGAAGATTAACTCCAATGGATATGATAAAACAAGGGCAAAATGAAAAAAAAAACCTCCTTACCTCTGGCAGAGTAAAAATAAGAACAGTGATGCTTGGGAGGAAAAAAATGAGGATGTTTTGTTAACTCCGCTGCAATACATTGCAAACATGATACCTTCTTGAGCCTTGATTTCAAGGTGGGTAATGCAAGTCCCATTGGTGCTCATTATAGTAGTTCAGGCTTGCATTAAGTTTGGCCTGATAGGGCTCCGTGGAGAAACAGGAGAGGGTGGTGGAAAAGGCAGTGGGGACAGCTGGTGCCTGTGGGCACGAATGGGGAAGGAAACTGAAGGAAAGGTCCTGAAACTAGGCAGAGCCAAAGCATAAAAAGCAAGGACCCAGATTCCATGTTGCCCTCAGTAGGTAATTCTGGTGATACCAGTGTACATTCTCTGGCTTGGGCAGCACACAACAAGCAGCAGCACACACTGCAAGATGGGAAGGGAGGGTGGTTTGAGCTGGTGCCCTGTAGTAAAAGGAGAACTTGAAGAGTTGCTTAATACAAGTAGTTTCATGAAAATGCAACTTCTATTTGTGCTCCCCCATACAAATACATAGCATGATTTGATATTGGTTCTTGGCAAGACTGAGGGCCTAGAGCTGCTCTTGTATGAATTCACTTATTGACATTCACACCTGAGCACTTGGGTTTAATTTCCAAGCACTGGTGCTGAAATGTGTATCACAGTGAAAGAAGCTGCATGCAAATGCTTATTCCTTGTACCCAGATGAGATTTTCATGTTTATTCTTCAGATGGTGGATACTTCTTTACATATTATGAGATTCATAGCTTCCATTTCAGAGATCAGTGTGACTATAATAAGCAATTAAGTCCATGGCAAGTCAATCACTCTATAATTAGCTCCAATCTGTGTTCCCATTAGTTGCAACATCCTTTACCTGCCATTGAGCAGCCAGCAGTAAAGGTGTGAAAATCCCTGTGACCTTGGAAATGCATCCAAAAACTGAAGCAATCCTCTCTGTCCAGATGCTTGGAGACCACTGAAAACACATAACAGAAGTTGTCTGTTGGAGAAAACACTGCTGAGGAAGGCCTCAACTGTGCTGTTTAGTAAAGCTTAGTTCTTTTTATTAGTCTTGAGAAACTATGACAGGTAATTTAGCTGATAGCAAAGTAAGGGTAGACAGTCCCCGCTAAGGCTCTTTTTTCTGGATGTGTATCAATTTTGAAATAGCTCTGGCTTTACAGGCAGGACCAGACTTTTTAAGCCATATAGTGATGTAAAGACACAGCCAATAGGATTTTAAGCTGCTATCAAGCACTTCAGGGAAGATAGATACCTTACTCCCACTAAATCCTTAGTTAGATATTGCATAAACCAGTTTGTAGCTTGAGTTTGGTTCTCTAGCTGCTGTATCTTTATGTACCAGTTGCTTTGAATGGATTCTATCTAGCGTGTCTTTAGTGTGCCACAACACAGGGATAAACTTGGAAGCTAGTTATTAATTCTAGTAGTATTCTCTTGCTTTTTTATCATCTGATGCTAGTGTGTGCACTTTTTATCAGCTGCAAAATCCTAACTGTGCATCGCCACAGAGAAAACAACTCTTCTGTGTTCCAGTTAACAGGTACCTCAGAGTGTGAGCAAAGCTAAAGACAGAAAGAATTTTGTCCTCATCAGTGCTACTCCCCACATATTTTTAATGGCAAGAAGTGTTCAAGTCCAGGTTGTGTGGGGCTTTGGGAAGCCTGGTCTAGTGGGAGGTGTCCTTGCCCATCACACAGCAGTTGAAACTAGATGATCTTTAAGGTCCCTTCCAATCTAAAGTATTCTATGATTCTGTGGTCATATTAGCAGTGAATAGTCTGGACAGCCCAACAAAACCATTCAGGAGGTCTATACAGAGCATGGGTATCTAAAATCAGCTCATTTTTAACTCTGTGACTGGAACAGTTGTATGTTGATACCATCACAATCCTCATAAGAAAAAAGCTGTTCCTCTGCAGAGCTTGCTGGTTTCCTAAGACCTCCGTCACATTCAGCTATCTGCCCTGCTGGAAGCCATGCACTTCACTGTGGTTTGCGCGTTTCTGTCTCTGAGGCAACGCAGAGTAGGTGGGCTAGAGAAAAGAACCATGATGAAAAGGGTCAGAAGTTATATCTTCATGGGGGAAACTTTTAGGCATGGTAGGGAGATTCATATGTAAAAGATACTGAATGGGCATCCAGCACTATACCAAAGGGCAGCATACTTGTGAAAGTAAGAAGGAAAAGCCAAGTTAGAGGACTGATCCCACAAAGACTTTTGGGGCTGCTAATGCTGGGGGGAGGAGAGTAAATAAAAAAGTTGCAAAAATTCTATTTTTGTGTGGCTTTTAAGCAGAACTATAGTGTTTTCCCTAAAGTATAATTTTTTCAGATGTGTAATTTAGGTTCAGTTGGAGCATTCAGAGTAGCTGAGGGTGCTTTTCTTTCTCACTGTTGCAATTTGCTTCACAGAAAGTTCAGAAATGAAAAATTCTCTTTTTCCATTTGGTGAGACACAATGTCATTGTTGTGTGCTCTTGCAGAGCAAGTGAAACTTTACCTTGTATTTTCCCAGGGAAAATATTTTGCTGAAATATATTTGGGACTTTGCTGTGAATGGCTCATGAACACCCTGTGAAAGGCTTGGTTGCATTATAGGGAACTGGAAGGGTCAGAAGAGCCTGCAATAGTTTCCCCATGCAACAAGCAGTTTTCTGCACTGGGAAGATTTAACATGCTTTAATTTACTGCACTCTCCCAGAGAATTCTCTGCTTTAATTTACTGCCTTCTCCTAGAGAAACTGATGCGTTATGGTCTAGACAAGCGGGCTGTGTGGTGGGCAGGGAACTGTCTGACAGGCCGCACCCACAGGGTGGTGGTAAATAGCTTCTTTTCAGACTGGCAACCCTCTCACAAGTGGGGTGCCCCACAGATCAATATTGGGCCAAACACTGTTTAGTATCCTCATAAGTGATCTGGTCGATGGAATCAAGTGTAACCTGATGAAGTTTGCTGATGATACCAAACTGAGTAGAAAAGTAGACACTTTGGAAGGGAGAGCCACCTTGCAGGGAGACCTGGATCACAGAATCACAGAATCCTAGGGGTTGGAAGGGACCTCGAAAGATCATCTAGTCCAACCCCCCCTGCCAGAGCAGGGCCACCTAGAGTACATCACATAGGAACATGTCCAGGCGGGTTTTGAATGTCTCCAGTGAAGGAGACTCCACGACCCCCCTGGGCAGCCTGTTCCAGGGCTCTGTCACCCTTACAGTAAAAAAATTTTTTCGAATATTCAACTTGAACCTCCTATGCTCCAATTTACACCCATTCCCCCTTGTCCTATCACTGGTCACTACTGGGAAAAGCCTAACTCCATCTCCCTGACACTCACCCCTTACATATTTGAAAACATTGATGAGGTCACCCCTCAGTCTCCTTTTCTCCAAACTAAAGAGACCCAGCACCCTCAGCCTTTCCTCATAAGGGAGATGTTCCACTCCCTTAATCATCTTAGTAGCTCTAGGCCGGAAGAGTGAAGTTCCATGAATTTCACAAAGACAAATGTAAGATCTTGCATCTAGGAAAGTGTAATCCAGGAGTGCAGTGCATGCAGGGATCTACCTGTCTGGAAAGCAGCTAGGTCTGTGGAAAGTGACCTGAGGGTGCTGGTGGACAACAAGCCCAATAGGAGTGGACAGTGTGCTGCAGTGGCAAAGAAAGCCAACAGAATGCTGGGCTGCATCAAAAAGGGCATCACCAGCAGAGATAAAGAAGTTATTATCCCTCTCTACTCACTGCCTGTTAGGCCACACTTGGAATACTGTGCTCAGTTTTGGTCCCCTCCTGATGAAGCTATACAAAAAAGTTGTGGACAGGCTGGAGAGGATCCAGAGCAGGGCCACAAAGATGATCAAAGGACTGGGAAGCTGCCATATGATGAAAAGCTGAGAGAATTGGGTTTGTTCAGCCGTGAGAAAAGCAGGTTTAAGGGGAGACCTTATCACCATGTTCCAGTATTTAAAGGGTAGCTATGAAGAAGATGAAACTCCCTTTTTACAAGAAGTCACATGGAAAAAATGAGGGGTAATGGGAACAAGTTACACCTGGGAGGATTACAGCTGGACAGAAGGGGAAAATTTTTCACAAGAACAGTCAGCCATTGTTGTAATCTCCCCATCACTGGACACTTAAAAGATTGAGCTGTAAAGGGTGCTGGGCCAGCTTGTCTAGACCGTGCTTTTCCCAGGAAAGGTTGGCCCAGAAGATACTCGAGGTCCCTTCCAGCCTGGTATTCTATGATTCTAGTACTGGCTTCAGATGACCTGAAGAAAAGCTTACCATTCATATGGGGTTTCTTATCCAGGCATTGAATACTGCATACTCAGAGCCCCCCTAGATATTTCACAAATACTGCTCTTTATAGATATGTGCTAACTAGGCACTGCAACTTTTACAACTTGGCACAGTTCCTCAGCAGTTCCCCAAAATTTTATGCCTGAGTGAACATATCCTATCTTGTTACACCAGACAAATGGTTTTCAATCTTATTCCAATTTTCCAGCCACTAAAAATTCCAGCAGAAGTGTGGGCTTCTGTGGGGAGAGTAGGTTTAATTTTTTTGGTCTTTATCCAGGTGCTCAAAAATAATTTGCAGACCCCCGGGTTCTCACATACTGTGGGTTTAAAACCACAGAGCTAGATCAGCAAACAGATCCACTGGTGAAATGGCTGTAAGTAGTGCAAAAGTAAGGTGTGAAGTTAGTCCTCTTTCATTTGTTTGTTGTTAGGCAATGTATTCTTGTGGATAAAGCACTGGTCTGTTAGTGAGGAGATTGGACAGCAAACAGGACCTAGAGATGTGCAACATGCTCTGCAAAGCAGAAAGCATGGTTGATGCTTGTGGAGACATGAGATGGGTATTTAGCCCAGTATTTTAGAGCTATTGAAGAAATATTGGATTGAAAAAAAACAAAAACAAACCAGGCTTCTGAAAAGAGCAAGTAATAAAGCATGGTTGTTGGATGGGATAACTTCTGAAAAAGGCCTTTCCTGAGATACTGGGTTCCTATAGAGACATTTTTCGGGGACATTAACAGAAGTGGGTTTACTAGACTGATGACAGTAGTAATAGTGCTGAAGATTTTGTGTTTCCATGTCCCAGTGCCACCAGAACAAATTTTCTCTTCAATGTGTAGAAGATCCGTTTCTCCTGTATTACAGGCAGTAGTAGGAACATAGTATTTCATTGAGAAGTTCAAGTACCTCTTCAGTTAAAACTTCATGAGCTGGCTGAGGTTCAGCCTACTCTTAAAAAATGACATAAACCTTTTAATTTTGCAAGGGCTAAATTTTCTATTCCCCTTCCAAATTTCTGTCTGAACACAACCTCCTGGTAGAAGTACGTTACATCTTACACCTCCTCAGTAAGCTACTGGGCTGATGAAGCTATCTGTAAGAGGTCATGAAAGTTTTTGTGGAGAAGTGAATAATAAGAGTAGGAGAAAGTCTCATCTTCCTACTAAACATTCCTTCACCCTCATGGATAGAAATACAGGAACCATCTGGATATTGTTTTTTTAAGTTGGAATAGGTAAATGAGGGCTGTTCTCTTGCTGTTTGAATGTGCCTCAAAATGCTGAGCAGGTTACTGCAAAACTGCTGCTAATTCGTCATATCTCACAATGCCAGAATGTTTTAAGTGGTTCTTGCTGCTGTCCTCAGCAGACAGTTCTTGCAGCTGGGTGTTTGGAAAGCAGAGAGTTTGATTTAGTGATAGCGATCAGTGTTAACTGTGGACTAAACAAGGGCTTCTCCCAGATCAGGAGACAGTATAGGAAGATCCATGGTTGGAAATATAAGCTTCCAAACCTGTTCAGAAAGGACTTTCTGTAAGAAAAGATACCAGAAGGAAAGGACTATGTTCTATCATCTCTTCAAGGAATCAGTCCTAATTTGGTGGATGAAGAGATCAGCATGCTTGAGATTTAGTCTGTGTGAGGTCCAGAAGTAAGGAATACATGACCATCACTTCTTTTGTAGGTACACAGTATTTTGAGCATAATGTCTGAATTGTAGCTGTCCTGCATCAGAATGAACCTGGATTCTTTCTACTGCAGACAGAGAAGTAGAGCATCTTGTGATTTATGGCTGAATGCTCACGCTTGTAGGCAACCGGGGATGATCCCAGACAATCACTGGTGACCCACTGCACTTCTGCACAGTTTTTATTCTACATCTTACCTCCGGACTCCTCCATATATCTGCTAAGCAATGCAGATGTCATATTGAGTCCTAGGGCTCGCAAGTAGAGAGTACTTGTCTAATAATCTTGTAACTCCTGGAAGGCTTCTCAGGAGCAAGATGTGCTGTTCATGTCTGATATTGCCTTTAGTTTGTCTGGTCCCCACCTCTCCTTTATCATACATACTCACATGGCATTAGAGAGCTGCCTCATGGCCACTCCTCTGCTCTCATTTTGGTGTAGGTCCCTGCTCTTTGGTTCAGAGACCAAATGTAGAGACATTTGGCATTTGCCATGTAAAACCATGTAGCCTGTGCAGAGTATTGTCCAGATATGAAGCTGGTGACCTACATGCCATCTGTACAAATTAGGTCACCCTGGCTGTGTTTTGTCTTCATAATACAGATAAAGGAAATGACTTTCCATCTGGAAAGTGGGCTGGAAGTCAGTACAAGGATTTTAGTCCCAGTGGGACTTGTGCTGCTTTATTTACCAGACCTAAGTGGCGATAATAAAAATGAAGGGGGGAAAAAAGAAGTCATAAAGTGCAAGGTGCATATCATGCCTCAGCAAGAGGATGTTGTGTGTATGAGCCAGGGTCCTGCCCCTTAACAGAAGTCTATTGCTGTGGTGATAATGGGAGTTCCTAGAAAGAGGCAAATGGGAAATAGGAATAGGCCATTCTTGCCCCACAGACATTACAGTACATTGCTAGGAGAGAAGCAGGAAAATGATTCAGCTCATGGAGAACTGAAAGGACATATGACTTTTCCCAAGTTGTATTAAAACTTGTGATAGAGCCAAGACTTAAACCCCTTCCCCCCTTTCCGTCCTTAACCATCCCCTCCCCAAATGTCCCTCCAAGGCTGTGCCTGCAAAGCTGTCATTCTGGAGAACGTTAGGATCTGCCTCTGAAGTGACTTCAGTGCAGTTTCTCTCTTCCTCACCCCCGCAGCCCCCTCATTAGCTTGAAAACTCCTATTTATAAACCTGCTCAAGCTTGCTTGTTCAGAGAGGAGGAGCCGAAACACTCAGCACACAGACTAGGAGACTCAGCAGAGATTCAGGCAGAGCTACTTCTCACTCAAAGGGTAATAACCAGATGGAACAAGTCAGCAGGAAGAGTGCCTGAAATGTCACAGAAATGAGATCAAGCAACAGCTAGAGCTTTGTGTCTGCAGGCAGAAGGGGGAGAATCACAGGATCTCAGGAAAGAGTATGAAAGAAGAGCTGAGTGGAAGCAAAATATTTAGTGGATAAGCTCATTGGACTAAACGGCCTAATCATCTCCCCAGACCATCACACTTCCTTCACGCATTTTTGATGCTCTCTCCCAGCCTCTCTGACAGTGATGAAGAGGAGGCCCATAAAGCTGGCTTGCTGTGAAAATATGTGCCGGGCTACTAACTGTGGAGTGACTTGTCACCTCTGCTGTTAAACACTTTCCTCCCTCCATCTCACTGAGATGCTGTTTGTAAGCACAACACTTGTTAAACTCAGGCTTGCCTGCAATTTTGTAGCGCCTGGTGATTTTGTGCTGGCAAGCTAGAGAACAGGCTGATGACAACTTGAACCCCTGTGAGGGGAGAAGTGAATACCTAAATAGCTGTCCTACATAGTATAGCACTATATACAACAGCCTAACTTCCTGTAGTTTTCCTCCTGACTATATTTTATGGTAATGATCCAGACACGACCCAGCTATCTCTGCTTTTCTGGAGAACTACAGGACAATTATAAAAGACCAGACAAGCTCATCTGCTATGGAGAAAGAAAAAAAGCCAGTTATAAGTTTTATGTAAAGAATAAACAAAACTGCAGTAAGCCATAAGGAGTTACATTCATGAGGAGAAACAGAATCACATTGTTCAAAGAATCAGAGAACAATGAAGTTCAATGAGAGTCCAAGACCAAAGCCATTTCTACGGAGAGGCCTGCATCCGCACGCTGAGCATAACCTCACCTCTTCCCCTTCTGGCTTACCAGATGACTTCATGGAGCTCTTTGTGCTGGCATGCAGGCACCTCCCTGAGCTGCTTCTATTCCCCGGGCTTCTGAGCCAGTGGAGGGCAAAGGACCTGCTGTCTTGAGTGCTCTGCTCTTCTCCAGTTTGAATTCCTCACGTTAGTCTCACTAATACCGGATTAACTCTCCTTGACATTTATGCTCGTAGGTGCTTTGTCATCTGATGCATTATTACATTGCTTCAAATAAACATTTAACATGCTCACAGTCATACCAGGCTGAAGTCCCAATGTATTAAGCAACAGTTTACAGACCTAGTATAGGACAGTCAGGCCCCAAAATGCTCACAAGGTGTCAAAGATGAGACAAAATCAGTGAAAGAAACAGGCAGAGTGAAGGTATGAGGTCAAGAGTTATGGTTACAAAAGTAATGTGATGTGCAGTCGCAGCATTTTCATTCTGATGATTTAAATGCTGGTGTGCTGGACATACCACACTACTTGGAAACTCTCATGATAATACAAAACAAAACAAAACAAAACAAAACAAAAAACTAAAACCTAAAAAAATTACTGAATTTGCCTATATGTAATTGCTCTCTTTGCTGCAGAAAACGTGATCCAGTTTGTGGTATCATCTGACATATCTTAGGTATTTAAGAAACTTTCTGCTAACATCTGAGAAAAAACATCAGCCTATCTAGAGCATGTCTCTGTGTCAGACACAGACTGAAGTGAATTTAGAAGTAGCAATGAAAACTGTCACAGGTCTAGAAAACCCATCCAAAGCAGAATGATTGAAGGAATTTGGACTTCTGGGTTTAGCAGAAATAAAATTGAGGTAGAACATGGAAAAACATCTTCTAGTGGAGCTATAAAAAGAACAGGGTATAATTGTTCTCTGCTTCTGTGGCAGGCAGGATATGCAACAAATAGTGGCCAGCTTTGTCTGCATAAACAAACATTTTGGTTAAGTATCAGAAGTAGATTTGTTCTGAAAATAGGAAGAGAGAAGCAGCAAAGCAGCCTTGAAAGCTGTGAAGTCCCTGTTTATGAAGTCCTTTAAGAACAAAGCTTTGCTAGTAAAGAGTGGTTTAGGCATGTTTACTTTTTTTCGTGTGTGAGGAAAGGACCCCTGAGGTCCTTCTAGCCCTATCTTTCTATGATGTCTACTAAGTCTACAGTTCCAATAACAAGGCTGCAAGCCATAACCTCATTGTATAAATAAATGGAAAACTCCATTGGGTTCCCAGTGACCAACCCTGGAAAGGGAAACAGAAGGTTTGGGGAAAACAATACCACAAGAACCTGTGTAATTTGACCCTGTAGTTTCAGGACTATGTGTGAAGAGGGGCCTGGGTCTAGTGGGATAAAGAATGACAAAAACCTTATTCCTTAGTTTTCTGAAGGGATGAATTGGAGGAGATGGGTTTGCCTTGTGTTTAAACAGATGGCTTCAGAGCTGGCAATGTGATCCAGTCTGCATCTCAGTGACTACACTCACAAATGTACAAATAACAAAACTCGTAATAATAAAATGTTATTGATAGATGTAGCTAAAGTGATTCACTGTTTCAGAGTAAGACAGAAGTGTGCAATTAGGATGTCTATATTTGCTATCCAACATATTTGTGTTAATGGAACCTACTTAATGTGCCTCCTCTGCGAAGATTAAGCCTGGAGTATCTAAAATCCTGTCTAAAGTCCACAGTGGTGAAAGGACCAGGCTCTGTCATGCTCCTGTTGTTAATGGCTTGGAAGGATGGACTGTTTAGCCAGGTTGGTGTGAATTGGTAAATCACGGTCCAGCTCACAATAGACTATGGATGAACTCACAGCTGTTCCATGTGAACATCTGGGCTGAGTGAGTGACTCATTCTAGAACCTTCTCAAGCTGAGAGACTTAAAACTAAGGTTGTGTGCTAAGGCTAGCATGCAAAGGATGAGAACTTAAATTCCAGACTCCCTACATCCTGTGTTGTTATGTGATTAGACAGATAATATTTTTCTAGGAGTCCCCTGAGATACAGCAGGTTGATGTGACTCCTTAGCTGTTAAGTCAGTGTTCTTAGCATAGGTATAACTATTGTAAGGATAATCTTTAGATAACACTTACTGCTACTGTTGCTCACTGCTGGTCTCTTTCCTGTTTTTTCATCCCCTTCTTCCCTAGTCAACTCAGATCTAAAAGCAGTACGTTGTGGCCCAGCAGTGCATAAAAGTAGCTGTACTGCATCCACATTTAAACTGGGTACATCAGTGTACCAGCATGCTGCAGAGATCTGTGATGGAACCTTGGCTCAGCTTGGCCTTGCTGCAAGTATCTCTGTCCCACACTCCACTGCACAGTGCAGAGAAACCCAAAACCCAATGGGAAAAATCACAGAACAAACTGTTTCAGAGTTCAAATCCATCCTGGAGTCTAGATGTTTGTCACCACTTCTCTGCCTATCAGAGCTTTGTTCAGCATGGCCCAGAAATGAATAATGAAAATGACTATTTGAATCATGTAGCCTCTGCTTGCTCTCAAGTTTCTTGGACGAATGTTAATTTGCTGTAAGATGCTGCAGCACCAGAAAAGCATCTAGGTCTATTTTTCATCCATTTCTTGCTTCAGAGTAGCAGGGATTGGACCACTGAAAAAGGTTAATGAAAATGCAAAAAAAAGTCCAGAGCTCCTGGCTTAGAGAAATGGACATTTCTGTTTCCTGCCTCTCCCATGCAAGCTGCATGACCTGGATCTGAAAGCTGTTTAGCTGGCCTCTTTGGTGGCCAGCTCTTTGCAGTTAATCAATGCAAAAAGACCTAACTTGGTGCAGAGATATAGGGACATATAGAATGGTTACCCAGTAGTGTTTATTATATGTTGATGGGAAAACCAAAACAAAACAAGCAAACAAACAAATATGCAGAAAAACCCCAACTAACACAAGGTTCCTACAAACTATAAAATAAGAAGGAAAACCACTGTTCTTTCACATACACTTGCAATTGGCTGTTGCATTTTTTTAACCAGATCTAGTGATTAGAATCTGAGGAGTGATCTTAGATTTAAAACTGCATATTTATATACTTGTTTCCAGCGGGATTTCATTTTTATTTGTTAAATACCTGTCTGATTCAGAACACTTATCATGACTTGGGAGAATGAGTGTGTATGGAGAAGCATGGGGGGTAGGTTTGGAATTTAAAACCCTAGTCATATGGTTAAGAGCAGCAGATTTGTACTGTAGGGTAAGGTGCCAGTATTCTATGAAAATATCTTTATGAAGAACATATGATCTCAAAAATATTGGTACTTGGGTGTGATGTATCTTCATTGCATTGGTGAACCAAAGCTAGCCCAAGGCTAGTAAGAACTAATCCTGTTGAACTTGCAGGGAACTGTGGAAAAGGAGCTCAAATTCCAGTGCTTGGGTTCCCAAATGCCAGGCTACCAGTGAAGGAACAGGAATCAGTGTCCACCTTTTCTTAACCTACATGAGATGAGGAGAGGTTGCAGGAAGAGGAACAAGGAAACTGTGCTTCAAGTGAATCCATGTCTGTACTTCTGTTTGATCTGCATATGCAGGGATGAATTGGAGTATCCTGCTGAGGACAGTGGGCTAGGTCATATGAGGAGGGAAGCATTTGATTTGTGCAGTTTTGTGGGCTCTATTGAAATGTCGTGCTACAGGAAGGACAGTCTTAAAAGAGCTATTTTTCCCACTAGGCTAAAAATAGTGTTTTCCATGTTCCATTTTGGTCGTGCCTTTCCTTGGCACATCTGGCTCTAAATGCAGTTGTAGTTATTCCAGATAAGGAGTGCCTTTTTCTGGTTTAAGATAAGCCACTGCTATACTAGATTATAGGTGCTGCTCAGTGTTACCTTGACTGATCTCTTCAGTACTATTTGCTCTCCTTTTTTATGGTCATCAGGTTGACAGTTTTTCTGTCTCAAGCTCTGCCTGTATAATCCTTGGAAGACCCTCTTATCACGAGAAAAAGTAGTGCTATTTTTTGACATTTCCCCGTGTTCATGGGCACATGCAGCAGGCATCTCTTTGGGATGTATCAGCTCAGAGTTCACTTTTCAAAATGTGCTCTGGGACAAGTTGTTCATTCTGGAGAAATCATCCATAGGTATTACTGACACACCTACACTTCATTTATCAGTTCAGCGTCATTTGACATTTTCTCTCGTCCTTTCACCAGAAGAAAAAAAATAAAACAGTGCACACAAAAAGGGTCAATGTTTTTGAAAGGTCAGTAATTCCAGATGAAATGCAAACCTAACGCTTAAAAAAAATATCCATTGAGCAATAACACACTTAGAGTTTGACTTTGTTACGCAAGAGAGAAACTTTCCAGCTGGCTGGCAGTGGTTCTGAAGGGTGTCTGTGTAGTTATTGATTAATTAAATCTATTGTTACTCACTTCTTTCATTAATCCAAGTGTTTTTTCTTCACTTGTGTCCCTGCACGACCTTGTTTTAAAGACTTTGAGTCTGACAGAGACAACTGCTTTGAATATCAGGTTGCTTATTTGAAATGCTAACTCTTCCTCTCTCAGAAATTTCTAGGTGTGGCATTTTAGACCTCAGAAAAATGAGAAAGCTGCTTAAAGTTGAAGGTGTCTCCAGTCTCATGTTCAGACCTGGAGCTCTGTGTCAATGAGTAACAAAGAGGAGGGCACAAAAGGCTGGACCAGAGAAGTGGCTCTGCTGCTTTCTGTAGGAGTGTGCTCAGTTCCAAAAGAAAACGTTGTAGGGATTCCCCGCTGAGGTGAGGGGCAGATGCCTCTAGCAGGTTGACACTCACTGTTTGGGATTATAAATCTCTGGTGGAGTTATAGGGAGGGTGGGATAGCAGTCTCAGCAAGCCAGCAACACAGTTTTTGCTTTTCCTTATGCCCAATTTGGCCCTAGTGAAAATTTCCAAATAGCCTTATACCCGTGCAGTCCTCAGCTTATGGTCTCAGTAACCAAAACCCCCTGAACAGCACTGCTGTGCCAGCAGTCGGATGCTGTGTCTAAAACCTCAGAGAAGAGCCCAGCTCTTCTTGCAAAGCCACCCAGTCCCTGGCATCTCTGTTTGCTGTACTAAGAGTACTTTGTTCACTGGTCCCTGGCCTGGCGCCACTGACTCATGTCACACAGGAAGCTAAATCCCTGCCAGCTGGGAACCGCTTCTGGTCACTATTTCCAATCATCAGTGCTTGATTGGACGCTGTTAACAGGTCTTCTGATCTGCCAGCTTTGCAGGTCCAAGGCATTTGCTTTCCCTTTCAAGTCCTTGAGATAGCAGAGTTTGTTCTACCAGGATGAATGCATTTAGGAAATGACAAGTCCAAACTAAGCACTACTGGATATCTGGAATTTTTAGCTGCAAGACTTCCATCCCAATTGGAAACATTTGCCAGAAACTAGGACGGACTGAATTCAAGTCCAAGAGCAGGGCAGACCTCCTTGATAAACCTTCCCTACAGCAGTCATGCTCAGTAAGAGATTCTTTATCGCAGCAGCCACAAGTCACTCCTGCTTCCTTTCTGTTGTATCCCAGCATTATTTCCAATGAAATGCAGGGGTCATTTCAAGGGTAAAACTGCAGCCGTCAGTCAGGTCAAGAGAGCACCATCTCCACCTTTCTGAAGGGAGGAGACACTTTCAGTTCATGACTATTTGGCTGCTTTATAGTTTTGTTTGGTAGAACATAAAAGAGACCTGGAAATTTCAGAGGGCTATTTTAGGAAATCCTTTGCAAGTTCCTTTACGAGATGGGTTTTACCTTAACAATTCAACTAATTACAATTAGTCACTTGATCCTGAAAGCAGAAGGAAAAAGTATCATGCATATTTCATACAGGATTTACTTAAGTATTCTGTTTTTTAGCTCTTTGGCACCTGCTGTTAGTCCTTTTGCCTGTAATTTTAGCTGGCAATACTGATGATGCCTTTGTACCAGAGAAGAGGGCTTCCTCTTCTGAAGAGCTTAACAACAATAGAGTTTGCTGGTAAGCTCAGTTCTTGTACAAATCAGACGCAAACAAAATATGCATAGGTTGGTCTTCCAGTCAGATACGCAGAAAATGTTTGCGCCTGGGGATGTCCGTTTTCCCCCAGCTGTACTGGCAAGTATCCAGAGATTAGCTTGCTGATAGCAGTAGATCTCCCTGGTTATAGCAGTGCCTCTAACAAACACTACAGTAACCCCTCATGCGATGTAGTACCAGGAAGGCCCCCCTACCTTCTCTAAAGCATTTAAAAATGGGGCTTTTAAACCATTTCCTAACCACAGCAACGTTTTGGCCATTGTGAGAGTAACTCCAGGGGAGCTGAGACCTCGGAGTGGGGTTGGCACAGCAGGTGAGGAGGAGCAGCTGGTGATGTGCTTAGCCCGAGTGCTTGCTTAGCAGTGTAAATATGTTGAGCACTGAGAAAAGTCCCAATCAGTTTGGTGTAAACAAAATAATATATTTCGTCATAACTGCAGTAATTATACAGGGATGCTGCTTTAAACTCAACAGCTGCTATCTTTTCCTCATTGAATTAAATAGTTACAAACCTCCGAGGCTGACTATTACCTCTCCTCCTTTCTTGCTTAAATCTCTTTTCCTGTTGTCTGTTCTATCCGTGATTAAGCCTGAGGATTTTTCAGAGTCCCTCTTTGGTCAGATTAGAAATGTTTGTGGTGTCTTGCTCTCTAAAGCCTTGCACACACAGGGTGGTTTTCCCAGAGAATTTCCTCAGCCACCTCAGAAGCACTCTTCTGCTGGCAGCTGCCTGCTCTACCCTGCTGCTGCCCCAACCTCTGTGGAAAGGACTGATCCTGATCTGAATAAGCCTGTCAGTAGAAGCAGCTGGTGCTTTGCTGCATAAAGCAGTCTCATCTCTAATACATAAGAATGAAGGGTCATCATTTCCCTGAATTAGGGTGGTGCTTCACCTGCCTTTGCAGTTTTGTTAGAGCAGCATGAGGTGCTATAACCAAAGCTGATTTAGGCAAAACCACTTAACTCTGTATTATATCAGACAAAGAATTTGACTGATTTTCCTAGCATGAACATCTTCCACCTCAAAAGCCACCACAAGCAGTGGTGTGGATGGTAACACTGATGAACTGCACTGCCTGATAGCAGGGCAGTAACTGGGGTGACTCTTCCAGCTTTGTGTTCCTTCACATAATTTTCCACCACTTTCTCAGCATCTTCTGCTTGCTCACCATCAATGTTTTCCTCATTTCACTTTTCAAATATTTCTTTGTTGGTATTTCAGGTCACCTTAGTGAAGCTGGAAGTAAAACTGCCTTTGAAAGAGCAAAGTGATAGTCAACTCAGCAGCACAACTCCTGTGTACTCAACTCCGCTACAATCCCTTCAATGTAAGTGCCTGGCCCCACCTGACCTGTGGCACCAAGAAATCCTGTCTATTTATTGGCTTAAATTGGCTGCAAATAGGTCACCCTATCTAAGAAAGACCACAAGAAAAGAATCCTAAGCATTTTAATTCACAGGCATTTCTAAACTGGCAATACTCTTGGAGAGTGCATGGTAGAGCTTATAAATAGCACTTAGAGTGGCCGTGATGTCACAGACCACAAGAGCATCTGACTTGTGATTTATTACATCAGATCATGTCTTGTTCATAGGCTTCTAACTTGCAGCTTATTTACAGTCAGTACACCCACTATTATTTCTAAGCCATCCCAGCACTGAGCAGATACAAAAATGCTGCCTCAAATTGAAACAGTAAACAACCTATTAAAACTTTAACCTCTTCCTTTCCAATCTCTTCGTATATTATTAACTGAGGATCCTGTTGCTTAAGTTTGTGTGAGATAATGACAAACAGGTGTTCTTTCCTTTGCCCGTGTATCACATTTGCACAAACAATACTTGTAGATTTTTTTAGTATTTATGATCCAAAATAATTTCTCATTAAAACTGCATTTATTTGAAGACCTGTTCTTTCCTTTTCTTCAGTGTAAGATTGTTGTTTTGCAGGATTTCCTTGGCTAAAACAGTGAAAGTTCATTTCTAGAACTTAATGAAATATTTTATTTTTGTAGTTCTTTAGAGTGCACACATGTGCATATAAATCAGTTTACCTAAAAAACAGTTTGCAAAAACAGAGTTGGACAATGTAATTAGAAAGGGAAAAGCATTTGTATTCAGATTAATTAAGCTAAGTAACATTCAGATTTTATGTTACATCTTTTTGATGGAGGGAGAAAGATCTCATTCACTTTGGAGATAATAATAAATACAGGCCGGTATAAAACTCAGCAATTAATGAATCTTGAACATAATGTTATTAAGATTAGATTTTTTTTTTTTGTCCTCCTCATGTTCCCTAGTACTTCTGAGTTCCAGGGATAACTTGGTTTCCAATAGCCCAGTCACAGAGAAAGGCACCTGGCTAGAAATGTACTGAAAGGCCTAAGAAATTTCAAGCTGGTTGTCCAAATAGATGCATCTTAAAATAAACAAAAGCCCACGCTGAGAAAAATGAGTGGATGTATTCAGGTGGTTTAAAACTGGTATATCTTGGTATCTAAGAGCAATCAGGGGAGTAACTGCGTCATTCAGAAACGGCAAAATGGGAAATGATTTACATAGCTACTCTCAAGTGAGTATCAGTGAATCTCGCTAGTACATTTACATGTGTTCTCTATCAAAGGTCACTGCAGACCACTCCTACACATATCGTTGTGATTTACTCACCCTCTTTTAAAAAATAAACTTCATGTAAGTCTAAGGCTATAGGAGAAGAAGAGTCATTAGTAATACTAACGTCCTGTAAAAAATATCTCGATCTATGCCTCGCAGTTTCATAGTCTGTGATCTTAAAAGCATAGCCTATGTTCTGAGATCAGAAGGTCCTTTTGTATTCTCACGGGGCAAAGTACCCTGAACCAGCTAGTCGAACAAGATCAAACACTGTAAGTCAGTGTGATTTGCAAGAGGGACACAAAGGAAGCTTTTCTGTAGCCAGCTGGTTCTTTCTAAACATTCATTTATATTAATTAAAAGATTTACAATGTTAGCAGCCCTTACTGGAGTTGGGACAAAGAGCAGATAAGATGGTTCAGGGTGCATGAGAAATGTGGTTTATTGCAGTCTTCTCTGTCCAGATTTTGCATTTTATATCTAACCTTGTTTAAATCTAACCTTGTTTAGTAAGTAAGTAAGTAAGCTGTACTGGTGGCCATGAGAGAGAGCAACATTTCTTCTAGCTGAGTTTACATGCATCTGTAGGTGGCCACAAAGCTATTATTTTTTTTTCTTTTTTTACTGGTTCTGCTTTTGAATATGAGCATTTTCAGACTCTTGCTGAGGTAGACAGAGGGCCTAGTGGAAATCATGGGAGTGGCATGTGCTTGCTATCTCTGAAAAGAAGGGGCCAAAATGCCTTGAATGAAGAAAAAAAATGCTTATCTTTGTGCAAAGAAAAAAACCTGTGTGCACTGATACTAAGTTCAATTATTTATTCACCTAGAGGCCTTCAAAATTTAGAAATTGAAATATTATTAAATAAATAAAATCCTTTTTATGCCTCGTGGATATGGGTGCCATTGGCATCCAGAGAGGTTCTGTTTTCAAGATTTCCTATGCAGTCATGACAACTTGAATCCTGTTTCCTTTTGATCAAAGCACATATGCAACCCCTTGATTCTGGGAACTACAGCTTTAAGGAAAATATTGCAAAGCTATCCTGCATAAAAGTATGCAGATTTTTTTTTTTTCCAATTTATCATCCAGTTACTGGCACGCTACCACTGGCACAGGGTAGCACTAAAAGCTGACTGGGTGCCTTCAACAATTATCAGTGTGTATTTTCCTGTGTATTATTTTCCTCTGTCTTACCCTCTCCCTTAGCAGCCACTGACAGAGTCAGGATGATGGCTAGATTAGCCTTTTCCCTGCACTGCTGGAGCCTTTCTTGTCTTACGTTGGATTTGGAAACATTAATAAATATACAGATTCATTTTTCCTCCTCCTTAATTAGATCCCAGAGGAAAAACGCCACAAGCCTCAACTACATCCTTAATCTCCTGAACAATAGAAACCGTATTAAAAAACCCTGTCTTCCGGGGAGGGGTGGATGCTAATCCGTCACCCACAGCTGGGTTTCTGGTGTGAGCCTTGCACAGGCTGGCTGGGGGCAGTGAGGGTGGCTGCCCACAGCTGCAGGAGTGTGGGGCCACCTCCTGTTTAGCTGGGCTGGTTTGGGTTCCTGCCAGGCTGGTATCTGTCACCCAAAAACTGGAAGGGCACTTTGCAGCGGTTTGGAGAGGCATCAGGGAAGGGGGAGCCTGGAAAGGTGGGGGAGCCTGGAAAGGTGGGTGAGCAGTTGGGTCACTCCGGGTCAGGAGCGCTTTGGCAGAGGGATGGGGTGGATGGATGTCCCACTCTTGGCCATCTCAGCTTCTGGAGAGGTGCCTTCCCTCTCCAGGCCTGTCAGCTCCCTGGCACTAAAAATACTTCTCTGAAGTATTGCCTTCTGCAAGCAGTTGTGCAGAGAGCCTCAGCTGGGCTAGCAGAAAGCAGTCTCTTGTTGTTTTCTGTGTACTTCAGGAAGGGCGCAATCCATTATCAAAAGAATTAGGACAGAGAACTGCGCACATTAACCCAGCCTCTCTCTCTTCCTCCTCCCTCTGACTCAACAAGTAGTGTAAGCTGCAAACAGCATCCTTATCCAACAAGTGTGTGTTTTATTTCCATAACAAATTGAGGTATTAGGAATTTTAAACCCCAGATGTTTCTCAGAGTTATATAAACCAGGAGGCACCCACATTCTCACATAAGAGCAGAGGGAAAATCCCTTTGAGAGCACGTGTCTGGCCCATGGCTGCACTGAGCTGCCGAGCAGTGTTATTCAAACTATGAGGTACAACAGGCTAAGACAGTAAAAGGCCAAGAATGAGGTGAAGGTATAAAATGACACACTGTTCCTTTTCTTTTTCCCCAGGCGGGCCATGGCAAAGCTAGAATATTCTACAGTTGTGGCTCCCAAATCAAGAGTCAAGTTCTCCAATGCATGAACTCAGGCAGAAAGCTAACCATCAGAAAGAGGCCTAAATGGCAGAGTATTGCAAGAAAAAAAGATGTAATAAGATAGGTAAATATTACATTCAGTGTTTCCCAATGTACTGTCTTTCATTTTCCTCTCTTTTGTTTCATTCCCCTTTTTCATCTGGAAACAAGGAGCATTTTCCTCCTGTTTTGTCATATTAGGGCATATAGGGAAAGTTTGAAAATGTTTAGGTTTTTCAAAATTATTTTCTATCTTTAGAACAGTTACAAACACTGAGTCTGTTTCTTGGAAGTCTTTCTTGGTGGACTCGAGATGTTGACCAGAAGGTTTCTGAATTCTTGAAGAAAGTAGCTGGCAATTTATTCTGTTCCAACAGTTTATTTTGTCCTTTCAATCAGAGAGACATTAATGACCACACACTGTTAAAAACAGCTGTTCCTGACTCATACTAGAGCTCATGTCTACCATAGTAGCTATGCTGAAAAGAGCAAAGTGATCTCCTGGTGTGGATTCAGTCCTTCCTGAGCTTTTGGTTTAGTTTCTTTTGTGAGGATCTGCCCCTCTCTCAGAATGGGCAGCCTGCCTCTCTGCCTCCCACTTGCCCTGGGATGTCCTGCGTTACAGAAATCAATGACATGACCTATCCTTATCTTGTACTAGGAAATTATAGAGCTCTTAGGAATGCGGAAAGTACCTTTTCTTTCCCTCTCCTCCCACCAGTCAACTGCAATCAGCACAAGCTTTAATGTAAATGCATTGACAAAAGCAAAAGCAGCACTGGAAGACTTTTTACTGGTGTGGCTTATTATTACTATCTGAGAAAATAAGCTGGCAAATGCAATACTGAGGTTTGCTAGTTACAGCATTGCCCCTGTAGATGTACTTTGCTTGGTAGATGCAGAGAATGAGATTTGAAACTATGAGGCGGGAAAGTATTTTATTAAAATCTGTAGCACTCTGAGCAGTGAAGGAACTAAGTTGTAGGCAACTAAGAAATGATTTGAAAACATCCATGTGCACATGTGGCATTTCTAAGGGGAGCTTCATAAAAAACTGTGTGTGGCTTGTCATCCCTGCTTGTCTCTGTTGGAATACTAAGGAATCCATGGCTGGGATACCGTCAGGCCTTTCTGGCTGAAAGGTGCTGACTGTAATAGTAAGTAGCTGACAGTTTCAGATGAGTAGCCTCCTAAAACTCTCAATATATGCCAGATACAAGTTGCTCTTCATCATGCAGGTATCACCAGAAACAAATTGAGGCCAGCATATCCTGGCATGTAGAGTGCTAATCAGTCCTCCGAGGCTGAGTCACCACCCCTTCTCACCAGATCAGGTTTTGAATCAGGTCAGAGGATCAGTTGTTTATTGTCAAAATCTTTACACTCGCTATCCTTCCTTGCCAGTAAAGCTATTTAGTTTTCTGCCACTGTTTCTAAGTGTTACTCTTTCAGAGTGGCCTGTGCTTGACTTCTTAATGCTGCTCTCTGGAGAGAAGCAAACACAGTGTAACCCTCAGTCAGGGCTAGGTGCCCTGTGTCCATGACCTTTACCATGCTAACCTGCCCTCATCTTGCCCGCCAACTTTAATTGCCTCTCAGGGCAGCTTTGTCACCAGCTCTGTGAGGTTAAGACAGACAGCTCATGCTTCCCATAGTTAGGAACTAGTAATAGCCAGTTTAGGTCCCTGTATGAGAGAAGGAGAGGCTGATAATGCCCCTGCTTCAGTGCCCCATTAGAGCGGAGGAATCCTCAAAATGTAGGTTAGTTTCAGCTGAACTCCCTCCCTCACTGGCCCAGGCTCTTCCTCATCTTCTGTTTCAGCTCTGCACCACAACCCACGTGAGGAGGGCGTGATGCTATTTATTCTTGTTTCCTCCCTCTCTGGGATCCTATCAGAAGCACCAGTCTGAGTCAGAGGCAGAGGCTGTGACTGAAATGAGTGAGAAGACTCAGACATGCACAGGTTTTAGCCCAATGTGGCTACCTCAGCTCTGTGAAGGAAAACTGGGCCTCAAAAAATGTGTGAGATACTCAGCAAAATAGCAGCTAAAGAAAGGCCATGTGAATTAGAAGCTGCCTGGGAAGCAGTAAAAAAAGGAGTGAATGGCTTGTCATAGGTAATGAACAGGGCTCAGAAGAGTGTTGTAGCATGGGTGTTACGTGACCTTCTACCCTCTTGCAATATCTGCTATTTTTGGACATTTGCTGAGAAGAATCCCTCCAAGATCACTCTTCTGGTTTGTTGGGTGGTGATAGCTGGGTTTTCCAACACAAACAGAACTGTGCTACAGTGAGAAGCTTCCAGCAGGGATACTTTTTCACATGCATTTGGATGAGAAGCCATTTAAAAGTCCACTCTCTGCGTTTAGCAGTTAGGGGCAGGGCACCAGAAAGCAATAACATGTGCCCAAATATTCCCAGACATGTAAATCTAGCTGCTTTCAGTGTGTTCCCGTTGTAAGTTAAGCAGCACAGATCTGGAAGTATCTGGAAATACTTTCCACATCCAGATCTCCCCAGCAAGAACCCTGTCTTGGGCAGACTGCATTTTTATTGCCTTCACCACCTCGCTCAGATGATATCCTGGTACTTAAGGAGAGTTGTGTGAATAATGGGACTTCAGTATAATGGAGCCATTTGCTGCTTTCTACTCAAGTGAACTGGTGCTTAATGGTCTGTACAGTTGTATGACCTTTGGTCACAATCTAATCAGAGGTCACAAACTAAATGAAGTGGAGTCTTGCTGATAATGGAAAGTCTTAGGAAAGAGGGTCAGGACCTAGGGTATTGACCAAGGTAGGGACAATTGGTCAGTAGGTGGCAATCTTATATCTGAAGCAGGAACAGCCCCCACAGTGCTAGAAAAATCTATGCTACCAGCCATGTCTTCAGTGAGATGTTTTATCATGAGGTCTTGATGCTTTCTGTACTGGTTCTAACACATTAATTTATTTTTCCTTGCCAAGTCCCATGTTATGACTTAGTTTCCTTTTCTTCAATTCTTCTGTGCCCTCTAGTTTCCTATGTGATAGGTTATATACAGCCTTCTCCTTCACTAGACAGCAGTACAGAGCTAGATGTGTAGCCTTGCTATTTGCAGCTAGAAAGCTGCTATGGAATGAATGCACCATGCAAACGTAGGACATGAATTACCATTAACTAAATCTGCGGTTCAGATGTGTGAGAGGATGAATGGCTCACAGGCTTCGCTCACCTGGTTTATCTGTGCACAGTAGTCAACTGTAGTGATTTGATCAACACCAGCTTTAATTCAACACCGCACTCCGGGCATCTTTGCTTATAAAGTGCTGACTTGAGAAATGCTTTCATTTGGGACTTTTTACTATATACAGAAAAAAGTGCCACAAACCACTTCCAAAACATCTGACCTCATTTGCAACCTATCAAGTGGGAGAGAGGCCATAGAGCATAAGGAGAATGGTTGGGATCAGGCAGGGGATAAGCAGCAATGGAAGCGTTTATGATATGTGTTGTCCTAACAACAGCAGCCTTCTCTAACCCAAGATTTCCTGTGTTAACATCTTGAGGAATCTTTGGGTACGGCCTGTTACCTGAAATGCACTTCATGCACATGTGGGGAGGGAGGAGGTGAGAAAAAAACAACTGATGATGCTGCTTTTAAAGCAAATTTAGCATTGATGAGAGTAACTTGTTCAAAGCCCTGGAGCCTGAAGCTTTGTCTTACCCACAGTGTGTAGAAAACAGGCAAGGCTGGAGCAAACTTCATTGTCTTGCATTTGCTCTGGGTATACTGGAACCTTGAGCCCATCAGAGCACAGCTGAAGTCCTGCAGGAAATGGGCAGGTGCCAGAGCTAGCCAGCTCTTTCTTGTGGACCCTTCTGGGGTGCCTGTCACTTATACTGGCCAAACTTCATATAGCTCTCAGAGTACCAGCCCACACTACTCTGATGAAACAGTGATTACCTCAATTTCAGGGAAGCAAGGTGAGGGGGCTTAAAAGCTAGGTGACATGGGCATGGTTACATGACAGGTTTGTGGCAAGGCGAGCAGACATGTCAGAGCCTTCCAGATCCTTGCTCTTTCTCAGCAGTTTCAATTGTCCATTCAGATCTCAGCCCCATAACAAAACAGCTAATCCAGACCCATTGAAAGTGAGATGTGAACCACTGAGGTCTAAAACTCATTTTGCTCAGACTGCTAGCATTCACTGAGTGGAATTTGACAGCTAAGCACTGCTAGTCTGTGCTCAGTTTAAGCTGTTAGCCTTCTTGCTGAAGTCAAGGTCAATGGGAGTAGAGCTGGGAGGAGAAGAGACTGTTACAGCACATGTGATCCACCCAAGTCACTCATATGGGGTTTGATTTCCTGCCCCTTTCATTGCCTGGTTTTCACAATGCACATCTATGGATTCAGGTTATAACCCTAATCTTGTTGCAGCAAGGCTTGAGCATGTTTTGTCTACAGTGTTTGCATGGTCTGTCTTGTGAGCAGCCAGGGCTGTCCCAAGCAAGCCAGCAATGTAGGCTGCAATGGCTGGATGAAGCTCCCAGGTAGCGAGCAGGGCTTTAGCTCCTGTCCCACTGTAACCCAAATTACATCAAGCATAAGCTCACTGAGAGACCTCCCTACTGAGGTTTGCCCTCCTTGTCTGGACTTCTGGGGCCTTTTCCCAGATAGCTTGGGATGCTGCAGCAGTACAGAGCAGTGGTGCACAGGGAGAAAAGGGCAAGTATCAGAGCTGTGCTATCTTGGGCAACTGTTCACACACTGCCCACCAAAGCAGTGATTCACGTTCAGAACCTGACCCAGTTTTGGCCCCTTCCAGCTTCTCAGGAGAAACGCTATGGGGTTTTCAGTAGGCGCTTGCACAACAGCCGATACCACCTCTGCAGGCTGAGGCAGACACACTGTCGAAGCAGTGTTGCCAGATGTGTTGCAAGGATGAGCAAAGGACGTTGGCATTATGTGTCATTCACACCCAGAGGACAATTATCTCTTTCTGAATACAGTCAAAATGGAGAGAAAAGGGGGATAAGCATGGTTGTGGCTTAAACATGTCTTTTATGGGTGGGAATGTGTGCCTAGCAGGAAGTCAGTTCATTCAGTAATGCTTCTGTTGCTTTTGTGTTTGTAGAAAGCCATGTAAGTGGATCATCACCTAGAAAAGGCCTTTGCTTAATGAGAAAGGCTTTGACCTAGTGGTATGAAATTTCTGTATTTTGGAAAGTTCCAGAAATCTTGTC
Source organism: Chloroceryle aenea (assembly GCA_013399075.1). Taxonomy (NCBI): domain Eukaryota; kingdom Metazoa; phylum Chordata; class Aves; order Coraciiformes; family Cerylidae; genus Chloroceryle; species Chloroceryle aenea. The sequence continues at coordinate 176,060 of VWZY01003317.1, forward strand.
TACATCTACCCAGGAGCTCTTACCCAAGCAACTGTTTCTTGTGAAAGACAACCTCTAATGACATGTAAGCACAAGTGGAGTTTATTATATTTTCTTGCACGAGGATGAGGAGGAAAAGCAGTGACAAACACAACTAATAGGAAAAGTCCACTCCTTATTATCAACTAGGTGCCTTCCAGGCTGAGGAGCTGGTGTGTGGCTCACAGTAGAGTGGAGGAGTGCTGGGATGTAGGAGAGGGCTTGGAGACACACACCTGGCCTAGCTCAGTCACATGTGCTCCTTGTCACCTTTGGTGAAACACTGGCTGTTTCTCTGTGAAAGCCATTGGCCCTGCACCCACCTACTGTGTTAGTACTCAGAAAAGCTTGCCTTGGAAAAAATACCCGATCATCTGCCTGGTAGGCCAGGCTTCATGTCTCTTCTCTCTTTCAAACTTGTTCCCAGACAGAAGCACATTTGTCACAGCCCCACAGAGTTCATGGCAGAAATCTCTGCTTTGCCTTCCCTGGAATTAGGAATATTAGAGCAGTAGAAGAGGGAAATTAGAGGCAATAGGAGGTAGCAAAAGAAATGGACAGGAAATATGAGATCAATGTCTGATCTCAGCCTACAGCATGGGTATGTGAAGGAAAGAAAAGGTCAGGGCTTTTGTACGTGCTACAGAAGCTCCAGGGGATCTATCTGGGAGATATGGAAAATTTTAATGAAAGTTCAAGGCTGAAAGATTTCAGAATTCTGTTATGAGCAAGGAGACAGCTTGGAAAATGGGAAGCATAGGGATAGATACAGCCTTAAGGAGAACTTCACATTTGTTTCTTTAGGTGGCCATTGCTTAATTATGCCGTGTGCCAGGACTTGCAACGCAGCCCTGCTTATGCTGCAACTTCAACCTGCAATGTTAGGAAGTGCTTGTAATGGCTGGTCCCAAACCACGTGGGTCAAGGTGCCACGTGGATTTCCTTCTTGGCTAGCACCCAAGAAGGAGCTGTAGTAGCTCCACAGTTCCCATCCCCACCCTTGTCTGCCTGGAGGCCTCCCCATGTCCTGGACAGCTCGGTATGGGGGATGGGTGGACAGTGGTGCTGGTGTAACTGGTTTGGTCAGCATACCAGACCAGAGCTAGTGCCAGACAGCACTGTTCCAGCCCCGGGGCTGTTCCGCCAGAGCCTCCTCCAGGCATGGCAGCAGCAGGGTACCAGCACTCCACAACTCCCTGGGCTCTTTGCAGAGCAAAACTCACCCAGGTAGGCAAGGGAGCAGGTTTCCACTGATTAAGAGCCCCGCACTGGCACATGGCCAGTGGAAAGCCAGCAGGTCATCAGAGTGAGCGAGAAAGACTACATACTGCCACTGGGTACATCCAGCTGCAGGTCAGCCTGGGCAATGAATCATGCATTAGGTGCCTCCTCAATGCTGAGTGGAAGTACAGAGGTGCTGTATGTCAGCCCCCAGCCATGTGTCTACGGGGTCAGTGCACAGCACTGCCCCGGGCATGACCAGGTGCCACAGCCTAGTTTGCAGGGGAGCAGTGTGCTTGCAGAAGAATGACTCTCACAGTCACTCTCTTCTTCTGTCCCAAGTTGCCCTTAAGGGTAGTGGAAAAAGCCAAGGGGGAAGTCCTGTTCTACAGCATTTTCTCCTTGAACTCCAGAAGGAAAGTTGATGTTATTGCAAATGCATCGACACACTTCGCCTCTGAGGCACTTCTGTGTGGCTGACGGTGATTTTGCCTAAATGTCTTGCAGGAGGCCAGAGATGTGTGGTCCTAGACTTAACAGTTTTTCTGCTTTTCCTGCTCTGAGGACTGGCATGAAAGGTTGAAAAGGGCATCAGGCAAGGACAGTTAGCCCCTGTCTTCTACCAGTCAAGGTTTTAGCAGGAGATTCCTGTTCAGATGGTCATAAATCAAGGGACAAGCAGAAATACCAAATGCTAAGCCTTGAGTTGAGGCATGGTCTTCACTGTTATCAGACTGGAAGGAGGAAGCCACACTAGATTATTTCCTTTTGGTTTATTAAATTTGTTTTGTCTTGAGGCCCTGATGCTGTAGACAAGAGTAAGAAACTTCTCCTTGGGCCTCACTTCTTTGGGCTTTTATGCATGTTGCGTGTATCTTGCAAGCAGGCAAACTTCCCACCCTTCTTACCACAGACTGTATTTTTTTAACCCCTGTTTTCAGCAATGCATTCCAGTGAGAGATGTGTCCTGCAAAGACATTATCTCAGATCATCCAGCCCTCCACAAGCCAGGACTTGTGGAAAGGAGATCTGTTTGGGCCAGGAAGGTGTTAACTGTTTGCTGCTGGCTCCCCATCAGGGGATGTGTGCTGTGCTGGGGATTTTCCACTGGCTCTGCCCGTTTCAAACTTTTCATGTGGGTGCATTTTCCCACAAAGACGTGGTCTCAGAAGTGCCATCTTCACTGTTTAATCACTCAGGTAGAGAAAATTGTTAGAGCATGCTTCTCATACTGTCTCCTTCCTACCAGGCACTTGGCTTTATCTTACATTATAGCTGAGACGAAATCTTTCTGAAAAACTATGTGTCAGCACTGAATTATTTATAGTCATGTCAAACATTCCTGAGTACATGGGTAAACCCCAGGATAAAGTACCCTGGCATGCCACTGATGACAAAGACGTGTTCTGCCCGTCAGAGAGCTGCAAAGATGTGATGTAGCCAAAGATGGTTTTTTGCCAGTCAGAGTGTGGGGAGGTTATTGTAACAAAGTCTGATGTTATGTTGTATTTTGTGATTATCTTAATAATCACATGTATATATACACTTTTTTTCTGCAGCAGACTATAGCAGGAGATAAAAGTCTAGCTAGCATTACATCTGTGAAATTGACTGGAAGAGATTGCAGTCTGTTCCCAGGCCATGTTTGTTCACTTCAAAACAAAGTATTACTTAAATAGAAGGCTAGAAACACTACACTGCAGCTGAAATATGACCCCTTAGAAATGCCTGAGAAAACACAATTAAAACATCAAGAAATTTTAAATAATTCCTCCCAAATAAAACTGGGAGGAGGGGAGTTAATAGTATTGGTGTGTCAGTTATAAATCCAGATCTTTCTTTGTAGCTGCTCATTTTTTCATACACTCGTTGCCCTTTTAAAAAGAATGGCACAGGTCTTTTACATGTGCATATAAAGTATACAATAATACATCATTATCCTGCTTGTCCTGTATTAATTTTCTATTCAAAAATCTTCCAGCACTTGAAGTGCTAATCCTTATTTTCAAAAACTGCTTGGTTTTAGTGGCTGCTGTCTCCTGTTCTCAAAATAGTGAAGACCTCCACATATCTAAATTTTTAATCTCATTTTTTTCTATGTTATGATAGGTGTTGCTCAGCTCACTCTCACTGCCCTCCACTATAGGAACCTGTGATTAATAGATCATGTCATCAGTTAGAGAAGGACTCTGACCCTCTCAACTTGGGCATGTAGAAATTCTAACTCCCTGCTTTGCTGTTGAGTTCTTGGTGCATGGCCCACGTGAATGGGCTGGATAGTTGTCAAAGGAGTGGTTAAATCTCAGCCAGACCCGAGAGGGTTCAAGTGGAGTCTCCAAGGGCAAGAAATTATAACCTTTCACCTATTTTGGTCTTCTTGGTCTTATCATAGCAATATATGCTTGCTTGGTCACTCCTTTTCAGAGAACAGTTGGTCTGATGAAAAAATAGATCCTTTGGTTTGCTCTACATTTAGGCAAAACCAGTCTTGATTCCTGGACTATGGAAAGGCACAATTTTCCTTCCAGCCTTCAGCTAAGGAAGAGGAGAGAGCAAACATTTGAGCAAATCTGTCTGCAACAGTGTAATATTTTACATGTCTGTTTAATAGACAACCACAGCAATAAGGGAAGTCTCTTTGATCCGGGTCTTCATCTGTATTCCAACAACCCTGCATCTCCTTGAGAATAAATTTATGTATTACTGACATGTCACTGCTGGGGAGTTCAAAGCACTTTGCATTTGTTTGTGCTCTGAAGGCTGCTCAGCTTCTCCATTGTCCTGCAGTGCTTGCAGGTTGGATTGTGATTTCTTGATGGCTTTAGTTCATAGTATAAATTTATTTTCTGGTAATGCTTAGACAGAGGTAGAAATTTCCAACCATAAAGGACCACTGGCATCCTCCAAGTCCCAAGGGCTCAGGGCAGACCATTGAATGTAAAAGTTAAATAAAGTGTGGGAAAATCAGAGTTACTGCTTCAGCAGAGCTGTTTGACTTCTGACACTGGAGTGAATACTTTTACCAGGGTTTGTTTTTCTCTTGCTAAAGGGTAATTTTGATACTGCTAATGTGCATATGGATTATTCTGCATTGAAAATTTTTGCTGTCTCATTGGGGTATACTGGGTGGGAGTATATAGGAGAATACACATCATACTCATCAGTGCTGGCCCTAACATAACTTCAATTATATAAATCCATAATTATACAGCTTAGTCAATTTAGGTAGCTGAGAAACTAACTCCTTCAGTGGTATGAATGGCATCTCCATTACTGAAATATTTCTGTTACAGCTCTAGCAATGCATATATATGCTGGAATATATATTCTTTTAGTGTAGACACACCCTAGAGGAACTGTGAGCCCAGCTCGCTAAGTAGGTCGCCTAGGTACTTAACTCTCTTAGATACATTTGAAATCAATATCTAAAGCCTATTTGTTTGTCTTTTGAAGTGTGGTTTAATACATTTATCTGTGTTTCCTGCACCCCCGTGAGGCCTCTATGAACAATATGGCATCATCTTCTCTCAGTCCCAAATCCATCCTACCTATTGGTTACACTGCCTTCAGCACTGTCACTTAGTTGTACACCAGGCAGCAAAGCTGGGGAAGGAAGCCTGGTCTGGGCCAGAGAGAAGGTGGAAGGTTTGTCAACAACAGGCAGCAACGCCTATGTTTTTAACTGGCAAATAGAGGGACAGTTCCCTTTAGCGAATAGACCTGCTCCTCAGATGCAGATGAAGTGGAAAATTTGCAGTGTTTTACCAGTGGGTGCAGATTTCACTTGTTTTAAGATACACAAATCCTGAGCCTATTTTTCTCTTTCTTTTCTGACTCTGGAGGTAATGCCTTCTAACTCTCAAGGAGGAGACAGCTGGTTGTTAGCTTCAGCTTCTCTTGTTGTTAATTTTCTTTCTAAGCAAGCTTGCATATTATTCTAGCTTAATTAGATCTTTCTGCAGATAAAAACCTTGGAAGGGGTCCACCCCCCTCCCCCCACTCTGATAGGTTTCTTGCTTGATTTCTTTCGCATGTCCCTTTCCCAGTGAATATATCTGAATGTTACTTGGCGTTAATTAAGGATCTCAGTTGCATATTCATCTTTGCAAAGCTTGCCAGTGTGTACAGGCAACCGTGATTGATTGACGGCACACAAAGAACAATGGAGAAGCCTTAACAAGGCTTGGCAAAGCAATACAATCAGCGTGCATACAGGAAAAGCTTCACGCGAGGACTTCAGGAAAATCTGTGTTTGGTGAATTTTATTTCCTTAATCAATGACAGGAAACAGTTCAGCCCTGCTGCAGCTGGTGATAAAGTAGCTCCCCCAAAGCCCACCACTAGATGAAATAACCACATGGCTTGAGGTAGAACAAGCTGTTCTGGAACATGCAGTTCTACGGGTATTCAGGGAAATCTTAAGAAACTGTGATTCTTCCCAGCAGAGGCATGGAGCTGGGAGATTTTGGTGTTGTGCTTTGCAGCTGTACCAGGACAAAGTGCTTGTGATGCTAGTGCAAAGACCTCACACTTAGGTCTTCCATAAGTGTGCAAAGACCTCACGCATATGGTCTTCCACATGTAGGGCGAGTTTCAGTTGTGGCCACCTGCCCTGCATGTCAGGTAGAAGCTCACCCTAGTTCTGTCTATCAGGCACTGTCCATGAAAGTCCTCTGTCTCGTCTGCTGTGCTGGTTTCTGGTACCACCTCACAGCTTCCATCACAACTTTGCATTTCCCTCATGTTCCTAAGGGGTTAAAAACTGCTGCAAACCCTGCTTCACAGAAGAGGATTGGAGGCACAGAGATGACATCTCTTCAGTTTCCTAAGCAATGATGAGAAATCCTGGTCCAGAACCAGGAATAAATCTGGTTTTCCAATTCATGTTCCTTGTGGAGTTACCTCAGGGGGGACCGGACAATGGCTGCTAGCACACAGTAAGAGGGCACAGTGGTTCAGGCAAAACACTGAGGAATCAGAGTGGTCTGGGATCTGTTACATTTGGGAGCAGTAGCATAATTCAGCAGCATTAGAAACTCCTGACACTACATCTCTCGCAGCAGGAGCGGCATGTATGCAGGCAGATCTCTCTTCCGAGGGGTCATGTTACAGCACAACTCTTTGCTAACCATGTTACTGCATGCTTTTGCCTCACCTGTGTATGCAAGTCCAATCCCTGTTACAGCTCAGAGGACAAATTCCTTGCTGAAACAGAGTTTGACCTTATGTGTAGCAGTAGTAATAACCACTACTGCAGCAGGATTCCCAGGCATGTTCCAACTGTTGTGCAGAGAGGACTGCTCACACCAAGGAAGAAGGTTGACGAAGTGACGTGTGCACTCCAGACTTTAGTAGGGGATGCTGTGCCAATCTATAAAAGCTTGCAGTATCATTTTGGCCAGTTGCATAATTATTATTTCTTGCCTGTTTTACCACTTCCTCCCCATCCTGCACTTGTCTCCTGAGTTGAGAAACACAATAGATCGGGTGTTTGGGTGCTGGCAAGGATTTGGGAGACCTGGAATCAATATCTTTGCCTGCTGTGATACTTTGCCTCTGAGCTGGAAAAACCCTTTTGGTAAGTCTGCACCAGGTGAACTAGGTGCTTGAGAAAATCTACCTTCTTGTAGGCAGCAGATGGATAAATTAACCTGGGGAGAACATGGCATGACTATCTCTCCATCAAATTAAAGCTTGTCTCTTGAAGAGGTTGCCTGGGCTGCAAGGATGGCTCAGCTGCTTATGAAGCAGTTGGTCAACCACTGCGGTTAACAACCCTCATCATTTAGGTAATTAGTACCAACATAGAAAGTTTTAAATTTAAAAAAATTGGTCATATTGGATTAATCTAAACATCTGTCTAGTCTAGAATCCTGTCTTCATTGCTGGTTGGTAGCAGATGTTTAGAGAAAACTGTATAGTAAAGGCAAACTTGCAGTGGCAGTTCTCTGGTGTATTTGCCAGGCTGTGGGTTCCTGAAAGCTTCCTAAGATCTTGTTGCTTAATAGAACTTAATAGGTCTGTCTGTGATTTTGTCAAATCATTTTTCGAAATCAATTTTTGGCATCCGCAGCACTGTTGGCAGCAAGCTCCAGAATTTAACTATGCATTTGATTAAGTGCCTCCTTTTGTTAGTTTTGAATCTGCCACCTTGTAACTACATTTTGTGCCATTTCTTCTGCATAATCCTGCCATGTGACCAAACTGCATGGAAGTCTTTCTTCAGTCACCAAGAAACTTTTCAGGTTAGTGTCTGATCTATAGTTGCCTGCTTGTACAACTGTTCTGATTATGTCTATGCATCAAGGGGAGGTTGTTTTTCACTTAACCAGGTCCATACCAATAGAACTCCAGATTTTAAATTCCATGACACTAGCCTGAATAGGTCTGCCATTGATTTAACTCTCCTTTCTTCTTGGAAATTAAATCTTTGCCAATATAAAGCAATGAGATAGGAGTGTGACCACGCTCACTCAGTGCACAGGTGTAGTCAAAAGAACACATCTTTCAACCACAGATTTGTTTCAAACACTTTTCCAGCATTAGTGAGTTTTACCAGGGAGGTGTTTCTGCTGTGGAGATGGTGTCTCGTCAAGGCCGTGCTCTGCACTAGCCTGTAATCCACAGGCAGAAAACAGGGATTTGCACCAAGAGTGACACCAGTGAAGCGGCTCACCCCTTCACTGTCCTGACTGTTATGTAGGCCAACAGGTCCAGCCTCTGGGGCTAAACTAGCCTGATGGGATGCAAAGCTGTGCCCCAAGTCATTTGAAAGAGAAAGCACAAATATCCTCAAGAGGTCCCTTCCTATACTAGGGAATCTTCCTGCCCCATAACTGTCCTCATGACATGATGTTCGCTGAAGGCCTGTGCCCATGATTTGCATAAAAAGCTATGTCCCCAAGACTGTATCTGACAGTCTGATAAAAGATCTGTTTTTTTGAGGAACCCTAGAGTTTCTATCAAAAGCAGTGAGAGAGACTGTGAGTTCTGCTCATTTGAAATTCAAGCCATTTACTCAGGATTCTAATGATATATTGGCCTTTGTCTTGGGCTGTCATAAAGCAAATGTGATAAACTATCAACTGGCATAAAATTTTCAGTTACTTTCTAAATGTTACAGCAGCAGAGAAAGTAGAATTACCAAAGGGACAAAGGAATAGATTAGAAACATCATTAAGAAATGGTAAGAATTACTGCTAAGTTTTAATGTCTTTGTTTTATTACTTCCCTGTGTCAGTCAAGTCTACAAATACACTGATTCATGTTTAATTGAACAACAGGTTCATTGTGAAACCTGCCATTCCTAGCTCCAGTATAAAAAAATACCTTTAAAAACACCACCCCCGCTTTCTAACATTGTGCAGACAAAGAATTACTGCAATATACACTACAGGTAGTATCATCTTCCTGAAGTCTTATGTTCCCCTTCATATGTGATGTGACAAACAGCAGCCTGAGGACCTGCCACTGTGTGGAAGGGATGTCTTGCTGAGATCCTGCAAGCCCTCTCCTTCTCTCATTGCTCTCCCACTCTGTGCACCTTGTGTGTGTGTGCCTTGATCATGACCAACGCCCTGTGGGCCAGTGTCCCATAGCTGCAGACTAGGGCAGGGCAGGTGATGCTTTGTGGAAGTGTTAAGAGTGACCTTCACTTCAGGTTCCCAAAGATCTGCCCATGCTCTGGGTTATGCACAGGCAAATACACCTTACACTCCACTGAAAACAGCACCAAATATGAAGCATGTTCTGCTTCCTTTGGGCATGGGCTACTGGATGCTGCAACATTTGCTGCATATGATCAATTGTATATATTTGATTGGTCTCATATAAATAAAAAGGATTAGCTGGCTTAGAACATTTAGCCTACATTTCAGTGTTATGCTCATGGAGCTGAGCTGAATAGAAGTGTGAAAAACACAGAGCTTGTGAAAACCCTGGTGTTGACACAGTTATGTCAGGATAACTGGTTTCCTTTTGAGGGATATGTTCCTTAGGTGCTTTTAGCTGTGGCTTCCACCGCCGTACGGGCAAGCCCATCCTCGAGAAGATCATGCAATTCATAGATGTAAGGGCACACAGTCCTGCTTGCCTGTGACTCAAGCTATATGGTGCTGACAGCTACTCAATCCAGGTAGCAGTCTGATGGATGACCCTGGTGCAACTCCTAGGAGTGGTGTAACAAAGCCTAGGCTTGAGGAGCACATACTAGAGGCTTCTGACCTGCCTCCAATTTAAGATATTGCAGCCATGTGCTCAAGAATGTGTTCACCTCCGATTATTTCTGTACCAGCATACAGGTCATGGCATAGTGGAAGATGAAGTGGTTTGGAGGAGAGTGGTTGGTCCTTCAGGTCAGATGACAGACGCAAGCCTGTACGCAGCATGTCCCATGAGATGTAATACATCCCTGTATCTGCTTTAGACCGGGTGAGATTTCACAGGTCTAGTGTCACTGTAAAGTTAAGTCACTGGAGTGATCTAAATTGACTTAACCAAGGCTAACAGTGACAGTTCAGTACAGATAAGCCCTTCATTTTAAAGTTGGTTATTTACATTAGATCAGCCAGTGTGGGTCACAGCATCTGACCCAAACAGCCCATTCCATTGCCTGGGTAAGGACTTGTTTGGCTCTGTCATTTTTCTCCATTTTTAAACACCTCATGTAGTCAAGACTTAGTAGAAGGATGGAAATTTCTCTGGAACAGTGACACCTTCCCTCCTGCTCTCATTTTTAACCTTTAGTCATTTTATTTTCAGCCAAAATTGCAGAAAGGCCTTGCCTCCCAATCTGTGCACTAAGGATTATGAAAACCTAATGAGAAAAGCTAAAACTCATTTGCTCAGAAAGAATAATTCTGACACTCTCCTGTGGAAAATGAGAAAATTAGGCAAATGTGATGCATTTGTCTTAGACTCAGTTGAATATGCCATGTTTTATTCAGCTTCATGTAACAGTACTGTAATAAGGGGCTGAGCCTAAGTCTCTGACAGGTTAATGATGGCTCTGACAGGGCTTGTCAGTGTGCTGTAGTTAGATAGAGGATGTGCAGCCTGAGGAAAGGCCCAGGCACAAGAGATCCTGGAAATAAAGAAGACAGGATGAGCAGGTACCTATGGATGTTGCAAGAGAAGATCATGCCCACAATCCTCTGTCTGATGACTGTGCCAGCTGTGCCCATGAGCTTTGGCCAGATGGGCTTATGAATCAGGGTACCAAACTTACTGTAACTATCATTTGACTTCTTGGTGTCACCCCCAGTTCTCTAGTAAATATCTGCCTAGTGTGACCAAGGTCAAGTCACTTTTCCCATCTCTCAGTTTCTGCCTCAGGAAAGGGTAAGAAATAGTGCTTCTTGTCCTTAGTATCATGTTAAGATCCAGCACTAGAAAACTTCTTATACATATGTTCTGAGTGTTACTGATAATCCCAGAATTCTGAGACAGCGCAGTACGATTAAGTCCAGCCTGATAAGACAAAAATATTTGTGAATTAATTATTTACCCTATAGAGGCTATTCTCCATTTTTCTGTCTTGCTCATTGTTATGTTTTATTCCAATGTGTATTTGAATCTCTCTGCTCTGCCCAATCTTATGCTCCCATTTGGGTAGGGGAAGAGAAAAGTGAAATTTGTGGCTCATGTAACTGTCTTGAAGCTGCCCAACAGGTTTTGGATCCTGTAGAGTACCTGGGACCTCCCTGTGAAGCCTGCAGGTTTTGGTGGTCCTGTTCCAGCTGCTTTGCTGACATAGATGAACAGAGCTACTGTATGTCCTCAAGAACCTAGATATAGCAATGACAATAAGAAAGAGATATTTGAGATTAGGAAGAGTTTGCATCCATGCTGCTGTAATAATTTCAGATCCCTAGCAAGGATTGGGGGTTTTCCCCTCTTTTCTTTTTTAAGCTGCTATAGACCAAACCTGCATCTCCAAGAAAGCAATCGCTATGGATTTGCACAGAAAGGCATGTCTGTCAGAGAAGAAAAGATTAGAAAAAAGTAGTTTACTCAAAGGAAAATTGGTTTCAATGGAAAACATGCATCCAAAAAAAATCCTGGAACCATTTGGCTGCAGCAAATACCTGACTTTATGCTTCAGTCAAAGATAAGCTATCAGGCTGACTGAAGAAGTAATGAAATGAAATTACACTGTCTGTGATATGCTCGCAGGGCAGAATAAATGATTCCCAGACTTTACAGTCTCAAAGGACTGTGGCAAAATCATTAATTTTCTACAGTGTTGCCTGCAGCCAGACAAGACACCTGCCAGCTCACTCTGTCTTGCCTCTACTGTTTAGATCTGTTGCAAAGCCCAGTATGGTAGAGGTAAAAAAAAAGAGTGCAGTAGGGCTAGAACCATGGAAAACATTTCCAGTACAGATAGAAAGGTAGTGGAGAGAAAAGCTGTTTCCTTGGATGCTTGTGTGCTTCTGGGCTCCCCCACTTCCACTCCTGGCACTTCTTTTGGATGATCTTTTTCCTGTTATTTAAACCCTATTTATCAGCTGAATAACACAAACCTTTGGAGGATAGAATCGTGACAAGACCCCCAAGTCAGCTAGAATTTTGAGTTGCACTTTTTTTCTCGTGGGAAACATCCCCAAAATATCTACATGTAAATCCGTTCTTCTACATGTTAAAAGCATCCCTTCTTCTCTCTCTTGAATGGCTTCTTTACAAAGGAAAACTGAGGAAAAAAGGTGATCTAAGTGAATGAAAAGCATGAGTTTCAAATAGTTGAATCAACTGCATTAAAGTGGACACATTTTGTAAGAATTAGGGTGGGTTAAATGAAATGTTCTTCAGTTTGCTTTGGAGGTGAAGTATACCACAGAGAGTAAACACACCTTTGAGTTAAAATGCCCATGTGGGGTTTTAATGTAATTTAATTGTTTTAAAAAGTTTTGTTAGCTTGAAGAGTTCATTCAAATTAGGTTTCTGGAGTATCTCCATGTAGGCAAACCCACAGCTTCTCCCACTGATGAAATGGGGACCTTCCTACTTTAGAAAAGCGATGCTTCTGGACTCAGTTCGTTAATGACTAGAAAGCACTTTGCTCTGTGGGAGGCATGAGGCAAAACAGGCATAGTTGTCTCTCGTGAGTGCAGCAAACACAGGTTTTGGGCAGCTGCATGTGGCTCTGTGCAAGGCTCTCAGCTGCATCCCTCTCCCAGACACTTGCCAGCTAGCAAGGACAGTGCTGTCACCCACATGAAGTTGTAACCCAGGCAGCAAAACACTGTTTCTGCTCGCTCTTCTGCCACCAGCTTTCCATGTACCACACATACTTAGCTTCTAGAAATGGGGCCATAACAATGTATATGAGTTTACCCTTCTATGTGTTTGAAGCCAAGAGGGATTTGCAGGCCTGTTGTGAGCATGTGATGTGAGTGACATTGCTGTGCCATTTCCTTGGGAGAACTCAACTGCAGCAGATTCCTGGAAACCCAGTTCCTGAGATAAAGGTGGAAGAACTGCAACAGCAGTATCTGTCCAGTGCTTCAGACTTTGAGTTCAGAGGCAGGTCAGAACCTCCCTGACCTGGAACAAGGCTGTCAGTGGAAAGATAGCTGTTCTCAGTCGTAGGCACCCAGTGGGCCTAGGTGGGGGGGCAAAAGTTACATTAAACAGCCACACTGCTTTCAGAGTCACATGAGACATACTGACATGCATTTTCTAAGAGACTGATGTCATTGAAAGCTCTTTGAGTAAACTATTTGCTTTCCATTTATAACAGGATATTCATCCTACTGCTGGTCATGAGAATAAAGCACACTGATCACCATCCCAATGACCAAACATTTGACATCTCAAAAGTATTCTCCTGAAATAAAATATACATCTTCATTGTTAAATACTGTCTCATCAGTAATGCTGAGACAGATTCTTTTACAAAGGTATCAGGCTTAAGGGAGCACCCATCTTACTAATAACACCCGCCATTTTCCAGATGGCATTTTGAATACAATATAGAACAGGGCTTTGCTACCCATTATTCAATTAATTAGCACTTATAAATTAAGTATGTGCCTAGCAGACTGTGTCTTTCCATGTGTCAAGCCTCTTCTCACAGTGCAGCAAGGAAGGACTGTGAGTCAATGGGTGACCACAGGTGACATGCAGGCCATCTCAAGTTGGTGATCTCAACTGAAAAATGAGGAGGCAATTCTCGTGTGCTAGGAGGCCACATCCAAAGAAGGAGCTCAAAGTTGACAATTCAGAGCTCTTTGTTTACTCTTGTGTTACAGGCTAGTGTGTTGGTTGGTGGTGTTGACATGTGGGTGACTGCTCAAATACCACCATAACAGTAAGATGAACATGTAGCTAGGTAGCTCATCGGATATGCTGCCATGTGTCCACCGAAGTCTATGGTCCACTTGTTACTACATGCCCTCTGGGAAGGCTGATCTGTGGGTCCCCTGAGGCTTGGTGGTGGCTTACATAGCAAGAGACAGCTTCAGATCATCTTGCTAAACCATGCTGAAACCTATCACTGCAAGACTAGCCACTAGCTGTTCATGGCTGTGGCTGTGAGACCTGCCCTCACCTCTGCATAGTTGCTGGCCTCTAAAGCTCACTCCGGTGATCTCGTAGAGGCTGCAGTCATACTGCTGTGCTGGAGGGTGAGGTGCAACATGCTGGATACAAACTGCTTCTCCAAAGTGAGGCGCAGATTAGGTTTGGGACTATGCCCAGTTTACTCAGCAACTTGGGAAATCCCAAGGCAGCAGGTTGCTGGCACCTGGGAGATCACATCGGTCACTCTGTACTTGCCCTAATAAGCTCTTTCTCTAAATATCTGCTATTGGCCACAGCTGGAGAAGACATACCACATTAAATGCACCTTTGGTGCCTTCCAGGTGTAGCCACTTTTACGTTTTTACAATCATCAAAACTAGCTTGTAGTAAGACTGGTTGGCTAAGGCCATTTTGGTGTTGAGTGTTCATTTGTGAAGTGCTTTGAACATCAGGTGATAGCAGCTAACCTTTGATTAGCAGTAGTGACTGTTTTTTTCAAAAGGAAATATAGGTGGGGAGAAAAGGGAATTTCTGTTCAGTTCCTGATCCTAGTTGCCTGGGGAATGCTTTTAACATGTAGAAGAACAGATTTGCATGTGGATATTTTGGGGATGTTTCCCATGAGAAAAAAAGTGCAACTCAAAATTCTAGCTGACTTGGGGGGTCTTGTCATGATTCTATCCTCCAAAGGTTTGTGTTATTCAGCTGATAAATAGGGTTTAAATAACAGGAAAAAAAGGCATTGCCTTACGTAAATAACAGCAGCATCACTGCATGCATTGTCTTCCTCTACCTGTCCCATTGTTACACCAGACATGATGGAGCGGTTTGCCTATGGCATTCACTTCCCTCTGCCCATGACTTGTGGTGTCTTATTCAGACATAACTGATAGTTTCTGAGAAACACTTGATGGATCTGTGGACACCAGTGACACAGCACCCAGCCCCTATCATGGCTTTGCAGAACAGACCCCTTTGTCATGGGTCTAGTACAAATGTCCATGGCAAATGTATCCTGGCTATCTGAGCAGAAAGGCTGAACTGTGGAAAGTCAAAGCAGGTTTTCCAAGGTACACAAATATCTAAAAATACAAACTAAGGCCCATCCAACTTTCCAAGTCATCCAGACAGGTCAGATCCTTAACTCCTACTGATCATAATGAGAAAGATTTCAGTGCTTTTTAAACTCCTATTAGATGTGTGCCTGCCTCCTTTGGCCTGTATGTGAATGCCTCCCAGGCTGTGTGATGTGCTCTGGTCTGTGCAGGACTGGATAAAAGATAAAAGGGAATTTCATATTCCAGTGTAGCTAAATTTACATCAGGGGAATGAAGACAGTTCCCATCATGGCTACATGATGTCCTCTGTGACAAAAGCTGGATATTGAGGACTGAAGAGCGATTCTCCAGTCAGAATGTGCTTGGTTTTTACACATATTGTGTTTCTGTGCAGGTGTAAGTGCGGTGTTAGTCATCCCCAGACATTGCAGTGGAACCAGACAACACAAACCAAAGCAAAGATCAACAAGAAGCTAAATGTGGAAAGCAGGCTACTTGGTTTGCAGCATCTTCTACCTTCAGTTGGTAAGAACTTTACTGTGGACAATGCTGGAGTAATCTTTAAAATTATCACAGACATCTGTGAATTGTTTTCGGGAAAGGACCTCCCATGACGAGAAGGAGAAAGGCCTCTGGCAGGCACTATAAATCATAGAATCCCACTCTGGCCCTGACCAAACAACTAAAAGATGTTTAGGAACAAGTCAATCCCTAACTTGCCATTCTATTGCCAGCTCCCGTGTGGTGCTGCTTAGATGTCTTGCTTCTGATGGCTAAAGATAGAAATGTTTTTCCACTCCAATTTTGTTTTTCTTTTTAAACTTTAACAGAGCAGGACTCAAAATAGTTTTGGAATTTATTTAGTTCTTATTCTTCAACTTGGTTTCGTGCTGGACGTCCCAGACTGGCTAGCCCTGGAGACAGCAGAGCTCTAACCGGGGCAGACAAGCATGCCAGTGCCCAGATACAACCTGCCACAGAAACCCCTTAAGAACCACAGTTAGGAGTGAGCTGACAGTGAAGCCTCTGCTGAGAGAGAAAACTAATGACAGCCTGTTTTAATGGTGCACAGTGCTGTTATATCCAGTTGGAGCTGAATGGGGACTGTTTTGTTTGGACTGGCAGGGGTGAAGCCAGACCTGTCCCTCAGACTTGCAGCTGCTGGCTGTATCAGCAGCCCATGCAGCTGCCTGAGCTTGGTGGCAGCATACCAGGAAGTTGGCTGCTGCTCCAGTAAGGGCTCCAGGTGCCTGTTGTCACAAAACATGTGCTTTTCTTGTCAGCTTTGTAGATAGTTCCTGGGTAATGCTTCTTCCCTGTGTGGCGGTCACTTCCAGATGTGCCAAGGAAAACAGGGTAGATTTCATGCAAGAAAGTATTTTCATACTATTTTCAGGGAGGAGATGAGAATCATCTTTCCTGCATCAGACAAAAAGAGAAATTCTGGCAATATGGTTTGACTTCTGCTGTATTCACACATTGCCTTTGCCTCTATCAGAACCAGTGCTGATAGCTGGCAGGTTTTTCTACTGGTGGCTGTGCTCAACCAGGGGAACTCGACAATGTCCACCAGAAATATTTATCCCAGTTATCAAACACCAGGCACACAGCACATCCTCCTTTTCTATGTCCACCTGCCAGCCAGTCCACCCCAGAAACCATCGCTTGTCCTGCACCTTGTCTCGTTCAACATGAAGTGAATATTTTCTTAGTCACTGAGCATATAGGCCTTCTGCTGCCAGGATTGGTCAAAAACTTCTATCAACTGGTCATTGTTGCAGGGAAAAATGGTTCATCTTACATAGGTTAGAGCAAATCAGGATGGAAATAGTTTATTGATTTATTAAGGACGTGTAATTAATGGACAATCAGTGAACTATACATTCCAGGATCTATGTCAGCAATACAGCAGTTCAACCACAGCATTAGACACTTAGAAAACACTAATAAATTCCTGCAAGTTCCTAACCACACTTCTGTAATTAATCCTCATTAGTTATCATCCCACACATGGAGGCACCCACCCCTCTCTCACTGGAAGTGTGGGTCCCCTTGCTTACACTCTGCTCCCACCTGGGGTTGCAGCTGCTCCAACTCTAGGGATGTCTACACTACCCACAATCAGCTAATGCACCCACTGGTGGGAAGGCACCCCAGCAGGTCACCTCCACACAACCAAAGTGTGGGTCCCTATGTGTGACCCACAGGGTCAGGCCATATGCTGGGTCCTGGCTGCTGCTGATGTCTCATGGGTGGGGAAACTGCTGTGGCTGGTCTTGGCAGAGGTTGTGATGTGCCAGATTGGGTTTTCACTGCTGCTCTGTTCCCAGACCAAGGCCTCTCTCTTCTCCGTTACAAATTCTTATGCTTCTTTTATACAGCTTTTTAGACCAATTTGTTTCAAAACTGTCCTTGTCATTCCCTGGTTAGCATTTCATCCGTCTGATGGCTGCCATACTCTTTAGCACGATCATTTGAGGACTGATGGTTGTTTCCCTCTTCAGCAAGATCAGTTTTGGGCAAATGCCCTCTCAGACACCTTGGGTTTTCCATCCACACATGCTGTTTAAGCTCACTTGTCTATCTTAACAGCTGTTGTTTTCCACATCATTTTGCCAAGGGTGAGCTATGCAGGCAGGCACCTCCACAAGTTATATTACACAGCTATCAAACTGATATTAAAGAAAAGAATACTGGATCCAAGGCTAGATTTGACGGGAGGTTATTTCTGTATGTATTTGCTCTCCTAGTGCCTACCAGTTCATTGTTGTTTGAACTTAGTTACCTCAGCTCTATGCAATTAACCTGTTCAAATGCAGTCATAGTGCTCAGAGAATGAACCATGTATGTCTATAAATCAAATCCTTAGGGACCCCACATCTGTGCGGGGGGATGAGAGGAAGGAGGAAGATCTGAAAGCTGTTTTGGTCATACTGTGTTCTGGGAGACTACAGACCCTGCTTGAGCCAGTATAATGTGCAGCAAACCCCGAAAGGGCTCTGTTTCTCTTGAAAATCAGAGGACAGTCCTAAGGCTGGGAAGCTGGTACAGGGAACACACACCAGCACTTGCCTCTCTGGGACACTGAGAAAAGTTCTTGAAAGTCACTCCTGTCCCATTCAAGGCCCCTTGAAGATCTCAGAGGGGTGTAAAATGCTCATGTGCCATCATCCAGCCTCTCGCTTGCTGTTTGCAGGGCTGCAGCAGCTCTCTCACTCATTTTGTTCCTCACCCTCTCTCACCTGTTGTATGTGATGCAGGCTTGGTGCCAAGCTCTTGAGCAGCTGCCATTTCCCAGCTCCCGGGCATGTCAGCCTGAGGAGGCCCAGCCCCATTTGTTTGCAGTGGCAGTCCATGAATAGTAACTACTTGAGGCCATTCTGCACACTTCTGTCATCTTATAATTAGCACTTGGTCCTGCAGTCTGTGAGAGTCCCTCCCCGGCCTGTCCCTCTCCTTCCTCTGCTGCATATTGCAGCATCATCTGCAGCCACCCTCAGAGATATTTCTAGACCACGCGTTACCCAAAGTTCCTGTGTGTGACCATCGACTGTGCAATCTCATTTTCCCCCACCAATGGTACTAATGGGCAGAACAGTCACCAAGATGGACAAATCCTCACTTTGCTTTGCTCTGTGCTGGACCCTTCTCTTTCACCGTGACATCACATGTAATTGTCCACCCTCCTGCCCTGTAGTGAGACATCTCTCCTTGTCCTAGGTGCTTTCTCCCAGTCCTGCAGGAGACCCGAAGGAAGCAGGGCTTTCATTGATGGCTATGCAGAAACCCACTGGAGAAAATCAGAGTGCTCTTCATACACTAACTCCTCCAGGCATCAAGGTAAACCCTTAACAACTTCTGTCTTGCAGGTTGTTCTTTCCTAGGTGCCCGTGCACAGCTTTCCCCAGCCCTGTCCTTCCTCCTGCTGCTAATCTCGTGGACACGAATTGCTGTGCACATTTTGTTCCTGGCAGTTTCAAACGTTGCCTCGGGCTCTTATCGCCTTAAAAAATCAGATCATATAGTGGTGGCCTTAGAGACGGCCTGATTGATATCTGAGCAGCCAAACAAACAGTAAATCTGAGTAAAATTTGGCACCCCATTGCCTATTCATTCTGCAGATTCTGAGAGGATAGTTCACCAGCATAAGGTAAAGGGCATGTCTTGAGCATGCATGGGATTGAGGGGTTGCAGGAATGATGTGCAACCCTCATGAAGGGCCTTTTGCTCATTCCAGATCCTGCACGTCCCAGCCTGTGCAGTCATGGGGATTTGGAATCGCTGGCCACTGCCAACCCAACAGGACTTCTCTGTGTACTTATACAGAAATTCAGACACTTGCAGGAAGAGGAGAGTTTTCCTGGTGATCCTTGCACAAATACTGATGAAGCCAAGAGCTCCTGCAGCTCAGCTTCCACCAGCACCACCACCTTGCTTGTAGAGACAGTGAGAATGTGCTCAGGGGAAGATCATGTTTTTGGGTGGCTGTTTACCACGTAATTGTGATACAACTATTCAGATATTCTCTAGCTGCTTTCTCCAGACTTGTTCTCCACAGTCTTAGGAAGTAATGCTGTGGGAGAGTGTACTCCCATTCAGATCTTCCCTGATCTGAGTATCACCACAAACCTGCCTGAATATCCCATGGCTTGATTGTAATCACAGCTGCCTTAATTTGTAACTGATACTGTCCTCCATGCAGTGTAGATGCTGTTCACTTAGGTATCACATACTGCTGTCTGTGTTTGCTTTTGTTATCACCCACCATTAGCAGGTCTCTTTTAAAAGACCAACTCTTACCAGACACTGAGGAGAAAAGAGAGATGCTATTTATCCTCTTCCCTCTAGCTGATCAGCTCATCACCATCACATAAATGCCACTGAGAGCTGATTCTCCTACCCTAGGGTGAAAATTCATCTGGCACACCTGGCTCCATTTGATCACGTGTAATGTATCATGGAGCATTCAACAAACCAGACACTCCCAATTAAACACACGCAGCCTTTGAGGCACATGACCTCTCTATACTTCCTGCATGATACCTGTCCTCTTTCTAACCCACAAGTCTGCATGGCTTTGAGAGATGTGGTCATATACCTAAAGCTAAGAAAGCAATGCTCAGCTACTGCGATGAATGCTGGTGTGACCTTGACGTTATCTGGCCTGTGTGAACCCAGTGTGACTCCAACAGGCTAAGGCTGATGGCCTAAAAAAAAGCATGTCTCTCAGCCATCTGCTTCATGGGCTGGTTCTGGTTGGCAGCCATGGACCACTTGGAGCAGGGTGCCACATTAGGACTCGTTCTCCGACTGCTACTTTAACAGCTTAGGGATGTCAGGAGATCATGGTGGCTACTTCTTCTTGAGATCTGAGAAGAGAATGTTGGGGTTGGTTGGTTAGCTGTCTGGGTGGTCATCTATTTCAGGCTAGGTTATTCTTGCAGGCAACCTTCAGAACATGCACCTGCAAGACAGCACAAGGTTAAGGCCCATCTTACATACATGAATCCTGATTCCTAGACCAAGAGAAAAAAAAGTTGAAGTTGATAACATAGCTTAAGGGCAAGAAAATACGTAGAATACAATATTGCAGTCAAATAGAAAATTTGGAGTAAATCCAACTATGCTTGCATTTACACATGTAAATTTAACTGTCCTCTAATGGTGCCATGAGATCAAGGTACATTAGTTACCTGTGATCACGGACCAGATTAACCATGTTGCATTAAATGACCTTTTCCTTCTTTTTCCTGTTTTCCTGCAAGGTACAAGTGTACGATTGATGAGACCAGGGCAGCAGGATGAGTCCCAGGTGAAGCCCCTTGTGTTCTGGCCTCTCTCAGCTTCCCCCTTGCAGAACACCAGGTAACCCCACAGGCTGATCGCTCCCCACGTTCCCAGGAGAGCAGTGCTGGGCGAGCACCATGGGCAGCGGTGTCACAGCCCCCCGGGGCTGAGGGGGAGGCCAGAAAGTCTCCGGTTTGCTGCACGGGAGAGGCAGGTGGGCATGGTGGCTCCGCGGCCTCACTGGGGGAGCCCCCAAAGGGGGATGGGGGGAGGTGTAGAAGGGGAGGAAGATCACCCTGCACGGGCGGCTGGGGCCTGTTCCT
>VWZY01003317.1:197553-314121 GCA_013399075.1 Chloroceryle aenea
CCCGCGGGGGGTGTGTGTGTGTTTCCTTCTCCACCCCTCTTCCCCTCGCTGGGGTCCTGGGGGCGCTCCCCGGCTGGCTGGGGGTCGCTGCCTGTATGGGTGTGACTTCAGGTGGGGCTGGAGGTGAGGCAGGGTCAGTCCGCGGCTCCGGGATGGAGCCCGGGGCGGGCCGACCTTGGCGAGGGCGCCTCGTCCTTGGGTCTCCTTTTCCGGCGGCTGGCCCGGCTTGGGAGCATCGCTGTCGCGGGAGCCTGCCCTTTCAGCCGTCACCTGCCTTAGACTTCAGCGGGGGTTTTCTTTTTTCTCCTTTTCTCTGGATAAAGGCAACTGAGCTAATTTTACTTCGTCCGGGGGAACAATTCCCTTTTAGTGCTTCTGCCAGAAGGAAGTGGCTGTATCTGCATACGTGGTTAAGTAAATGCTCATGGTGTATTTATTGAGTGCTATACAAATAGCACCGAGAGGCTTATAACATTTTCTTTACACAAATAGTCTTCCAAGTTGCTGCCAACCACAGCTGGTGTGCCATCCTTGTGATGTTGAATTCAGCTTCTGTTGTAATGGATCAGCTGGAGGTGCCACATCCGGACCTGCCAGCTTTAGCTCTGGAAGGCAGACTAGAGCAGGCTTCTGCTGTATCTTTACGTGAGCAGAATTGGGTTGTGGGTGCGCATGGATAGGTATTTTCTGTTCCTGAGGCACCAGGCAACTGCGCAGTGCTTCAAATGCAGAGGCTGAACCAGTTCCTTCCTCCACAGCGCCCGTACCTATCTGCCTAGGACTGATTTCCATTTGTGGAGTTGATGTGCAGGCTGATGATCCGATTCCTCTGTTATAAACGTACCTGTTGCAGGAAGCTTTCTCCTTCAACCCTGTTGTGCTCTGTTGCTTAGACCCACTGTGTGTTTTCTGAGACCTTGGAGTGGCTTTGACCTTCAAGGTGTCTTTGACGTTGAGAGCATCCTGGCTGGGAACCTGATTAAATAAGCTACCTCCCAGCGTTTGCCTTTTGATGTTACAAAACTCAAAGGCGTTACGCTGCAGATAACAGCATTAGTGTTTGGTTTGTTACAACAGCACCTCCTATGACCGTGCTCTGGAAAAAATTTCCACACGTCCCTGACGTCACAGCATTTGCTTTACGCTGCCTGGATACCAAAGAGTGCTTTTAACTCCTGGAGCACCACATTACCGCACCCAGCTCTGCCCTTCAGCCCTGGCTACCTCCCCTGCCTCTGGTGCATGTGAGGAAGATGAGAGGATGGAGTGCCTTCCTGACAGTGTCCCTCAGCCTCCTTGTCACTGACTGTTACTGCTGCTCTTTCACAGACTTCGAAAGAATACAACCAGAACTGTCTGCTTTCCTTGGGAGGGCTCTCCAATGATGGAGTTTTTTTTATGAGGGGGCTGGGGAGTGAGGAGGAATACTTCCCCTTACTGCTTCCTCCCCTTCTCTTGGAGCTCATCACTTCAAGTCCTTCCATAAACCACCTCTTTTTTTTTTTTGGTGGTTGTTTGCAATTAGATGAGGACAATCCAAGATCAAGCAGGCTTCTTTTTCAAGTACTCTCCAGCCTCTGTGCTGGCCTCCTTGCTCCTGCAGCCTGATTAGCATATAGTTGCTTGGCATGGGCTGGCTTATCCTTCCCGTAGGCGGCCTGGTGATGCTTAGTACAGCATGTTACTGTGCAGTTAATCAGTGGAGATAATCCTTGTAAACTGGTAACTGATAACCAGAGTCTGTGCTATGCAGTGTCTCCAGGCTCTTCTCCATTCTAGTCTCAGCCGTGCTGTTTCTCTGGACTCTTCTCTGCTCTGCCTCTCCCCCTTCCCTGCCCCCAATTATTCTGGGTATCTTCCTTTAGACCAAAACTAAATTAAATCTTTCATTATTATGTAATTCACTTTTTAATTGGTATAAGCAGTGCTGGAATACCTTTGTAGACAGACAGGGCTGGTAAACGTGTGGTCCTGTGACATGTCCTGGGTACTTACCTACATTTGAGGTGGAGTACTGGAGCTCATTTGGGCCCGGATTCTACTCCCCTTGCTTTTAATGGTGGCGATAGCCTGAATTACTAGGGGAGATCAGGTTTTATAATTGCTTGTAAACCTGAATGAAAACACTGCCTGTGAAGCCTTGGCAATAACTTTTGTCCTTCAGAGCACACCCATAGTTTGGCTTCTTGCTGTTGGGCTTTTGCTTCACTCTAAGTCTGTCACCTGTGAATAGCACAGAGTGGTAGCCCTGGGTCAGCCAATGAACCCCTTAAAATACATAAGAACATGGTTTAATCTTCATGTCGTACAATCCCGGTTCCTTGATTTCTAGGTTTTCAGTGGCTCATGCTTCCAGTGCACTCAACAACTGGAATGACTTTTTTACTGTTTGCATCAGGCCATAATACTACTCTTCAAGATATGTCTCTGCAACAAGGCTTCCCGTCTGAATTCAGTGTGACACTCTTTTCCTTGCAAGTGACAAAAGCTGGAAATTTTGTCCTGAAACTTGACTGCCTTGAGGGCATGATTTTTGATTCCTTTGTTTGTCTTCTCTTGCAGTTAAAATCCTCCTCTTCTATGTCATCTTCTACGGTTGCCTAGCAGGCATATTCATTGGAACCATCCAAGTGATGTTGCTCACTGTCAGTGAATTTGAGCCGAAATACCAGGATCGAGTGGCACCTCCAGGTAAAGTAAAGAGGCCTGTGTTTGAGTTGGTGCAAGCTGCTGTGGGGAGGCGGTTTGGTTACTCACCTCAAGGAGGATGAAATAAGCGTGTCATTGCTGCAACACATATTTGTAGGGGGTGGGTATGTTCTCAGCCTTCTGCACTAACAGTACTGGGGCTTGAAGGCAATCCTGATAGAATTAAAGGTTGCATCACAAAGTATGCCTCCTGTCTGAGAGGAGACCAAACCTGGTTTGCTCTTCTTCCCTTCCCCTAAACTGAATTGATGGAATGAGCCTAAGGGGCTTCATTTGGGGATGAGATGTATGAAGAAGCTGAGTTCAATATTTCTTCATGGCCACTGCATTCCCATGGGTAAGTGAAGGGGCGAAGGTAAAATGCTAGTTTAACTGTTGGAACTGGGGTGCCCAAGGAGGAAGGAGACAGCACCTGCTCTGGGTGTGCTTACTGAATTGTTAGCCAACACTGAACTACGCTGTATGAACTAGGAGATGGTAGTGTTTGCTGATGGGTATTTCAGCTGAATGTGTCGGGGGGGTTACGATAGGTCTTGTAGTTGCTAATGCATGATGAGTCTTTACTAAGTAAAATAAGTCTCTGCTCATAATTAAAACAATCACTTGAGCAATGTCTGTGGCCAGGCTGCCCGGGGTAGTGGCAAGTGGAGTAACAGGCCCCTGCTGCAGGTTTCCAGGTCTGCTGATTCCTGCGGCAGCCAGCAGCAGCTCAGAGCTGGAGGGGGGGAGCTGTGCAACTGCTGCTTTCCCACATTACAAATGACCTTGAGGCTGCTTGGCACTGGGGATGGTAACGATCTGTCTCCAGTTGCCCTGTGAAACAGTTCAGAAGCTTTTAATAACAGTGGTATTTAAGCGACAATTGTGAAGCTGATGGCTTGTAGCTACAGAAGTTGGCTCTGGTGTCTCATGGTGTCTTACAGCTCTGCTGTCTTGCACTGATCTGCTGTGATAATTCCCTGCTCTAACACCACGGGGAATGTTACCATCACTGAGTGGTGCTGTATCTTAGCAAAGAATCTTTTTCAGATACTTGTTTTTTCACCAGCACTTTTGAAAGACACAACAGAGATGGGAACTGCTGTGTTAGTATGTGGCACTTTTTACTTTACCAGAAGCATAGCTGGGTTAGATGCTGTCTTAACAACTGCAAGTGGCTGTTTCCATCTCTGCAAAGGGCTCTGATGCTTTCAGGGAAGACTAAACTGTCAGTGATACTGCCCAGAGCCATTAGCTGCATCTGAAAAGCCAACGGTGGAGTAGTTATTTTAACCTGCTTTTCCCCAGCTGAAGCCCAGTAGTCTCACCAGACATGAAATAATTAGCGAAGAAGCCCATGGATCTTGAGTCACATCCAGATAGACCTGCTGTCTAGCCTGATGTCACATAATTACTAATTCTAGGTAACCGTTGGCTTTCTGTGTAACAGTAATTTGCAATTCCAGTTTCAAGGGAACTCTGTGGTAAAGTTTGTGTAATATTTCAGCCTCCAGAGTATTTTTATTCATGTTTTGATTGCATACTGCACCAGTTTTTCCAGGGTTTATCCTTATTTTTAGCCAAAAAAATCAACTGAATTTTGAGACTCTCCTGTAGAGTGTACTACAGAAATCAAAATGGAGGAAGAATGGAAAGCTCATCAAGGATCTTTGTATGGACTTCTGGAAATTGTACTGTACATCAGGGGGAACAGCATCCAGCTCCTTAACTATATGACAGTAGGCAGACCAATAAACAAGTGTTCAGAGCTGTAATTGCACAGGCATACAATTTAAGGAAACAACTGCTGGTTAGTAGCACAGAGTCCCTTGGAGGGCATCATGTGACAGCTCTTTCTACAGATTTGGACAAGCTGGGAGTAGAACATGGTGGAAGTTGGCTCTTAACATCAAGTCCATTCCTCATTCTGTATCATAGCAGCCCCTAGACCATAATGAGTCAAAAGTAGCTTTTTAATGTAGGCTTTCAGAGATATTGACAGTGATGTGAGTTGCTGCACTGCTGTATTTGAGAGGTCAGCAATCCCTGTGTTCCCCTGCTGTGTAGGGCTCTCCTGTGCTGCAAGCACAACTGCTCCTCTGACAACCAACACAGGTGTGGGCAGGCTCACTCCTGTGCTTGGTGAGCATCAGACTCAAAATTGTGTGATCTGGGACTTCTGCAGACTATGAACTACATAAAATAGGATGTTGTTCAATTGTAATTCCTGGTTCTTGTGGGAAGATTTGCAAGACAAATACTGGCAGCTTGGTAAGAGCCTTGGATTTTCTAGAAAGCTAGAAAACAATTTTATTACAGTGCTCTGTCCTTGAAGTTACTGCTGTCACCCCAAAATGTCTGGGAAAGGGGAAACTGTGCTACCCTTCAGGACTTGCAAGAAAATGCTGTAGGAGCTGCTATAATATTGCTTCGAAATACAACAGATTTCATAATGGTAACAGAACCTGCAGGATGGTTTTCTGAGTTACTGACATGCGTATAACATTGAAAGCCATAAACTGCTATTTTTGTAGCCAAGTGTCATTAATATGCTAATTGGTTTCTGCATTAAACACAACAGGAATGTTATACAGGGCTTCGGGGCAAGCTGAGTTTTGTACTATTCCATGAGACTTTTTTTCTCTTCCTCTTTAGCCTTGGAGGGGGGGGAGGGACAGTGTGGTTCACCTTGTCCAGCCTTGCCATTGAGACAGCCACAGCTCCCAGTTCCATGTGTGCTGCAGGCTCGGACTCCGCTGTAAGCACAGAGGACTTACCCAGCAAATAAAGAAGGATGAGGATATTGCCTCTTAAACACAGCATACTGTAAAAAATAATACTCCATTCTCCTCTTCCTCTTCCCCACCCCAATATAAATTGGGCTGTGTATCCTGCCATCTTGTGGTGTGCATCCTGTGAAACACAGCATCCCATTGCTAGGGATGACATAGGGATGGGAGAGCTCACTGCTGCCTGAGGATCTTTTTAAGTGGCAGCTGGAAGTGAGGATTCTTTCTCAGTCCTTGCTGACAAGGGCTTTCAGGTATCCCTGTTTCAAGTGCTGTGTTCTGAGGGGAGTGGTAAATAGCAATGGTGCAGTGATCATTCAGTTTGTCATATGTGTCATCTCAGGAGTGTTCAGACTCATTCCGAACCAAGATTACATAGTGCTTTGAAATAAGCATTACATGATGAAGCAAGAGTGGTTACTATGGACTTGCACAATCATTCCTAATGGCAAGCCTGACTTCCCACTTCTAGTTTGTTCCTCTTCACTCTCAGGGCACTGTTTCTTGAAGTCTTGCTCTTACAGTTTAGAATAATAAAATTGTATTTCTTAGCAATGAGAGCATTGCCAAGAGCTAACTGCAGAAACTTCCTAAAGTAGTTAGTCAGTATTCTAGCAATAATTTGATTCTTCTGTGTGCAAAGAGCTGCATCACCACATGTAATAATGTGATGCACCTCTGTGGTTATAGCATGAGGTGCAGACCTGTGGAAAATGAGGTTTGGTTAGGCTACTGGCTGTGAAAGCACTTGAGGCTTTGTTTCTTTTTCCCCATATGATTTAAGAACATCTTCCTTACGTGCATGAAGCCCCTAAGAGGCTTATTCATGCCTGTAACTTATTTGAGCCGTATACTTTGGTAGGTTCTAGCAGCCCATGGTAGGTAGCACTGGAATGGCTCAGCCCTGTAATTTTTTTTCTTACTCCTAGTTAGTTCAGCTTCCTAATGGAGATGAGGTTACCTAAGTGTTCTACCTCCTCTCACCCTACCAAATCACACTGTAAAATTTTCATTCGAATTGTTTGAGAAGGATTCAGTGATAGGGCTGCTCTGATAACAGCACTTAAGCTTTTAATTTGGCTTTGGGATGTACAGATGGAAAACTAAATGATAGATCTGTGATTAGGGCTTTGCCTGGTCAGTTGCCAACATATGAGAATGGAGGTTGTGGTGGAAGCCAGTAATGCATTTTTAATCTGGCTAAAGCTGTCTTTCATCTTCACAAAGATTTACTTCCTTGCTTCATAAGTGGGGAGATTGATCTTCACTTTGCTCTTCTCCTAAACAGTGAAAGCTCCTGTTGCACCAAAGCCTGGTCCAGTCTGGTTCATCCAGCTACCTGTAAATGGCCACAGTTAGGCTGGAAGCAGCCCAGCCATGGCCACAGGCCAAGTGTACAACATGGAACATTTGTTCTCTTCCAGTGGCCACTGCAGCAGCTGCATGGAGGTGCTGCTTGGATTTCGGTGCTGCTCTGCAAATATTTGCAAGACAAGGGATGCTTTGGGAGGGGAGTCTGTTCTTCCAGCTTTGGACTATACATACCAGTGGCCAGGTTTCTTTAACAGAAGGGGGACAGGCATATTCTACTAGGTGGCTTTTACATACCACAGCGTGTACATTGCTGATCTTCCCTTCACCTTTGCCATGCCTGGATGGGTACCTTTATGGAAAGACAAAAAACAGAGGTGTGGAGTTCCTTCATTCTCAGAGGGCCTGAGCAAAACTAATAGCTTAACTGCCTGACTGGAGCTTAATGACCCTAGCCATGCTTGCTTGAATTTTATACTTACACTCCTGGATGACACACCAGCAACTTGAACTCTGGAAAAGGCAGACCCAGGAGAGGAACCAAGGCCTGGCTTGCTTTGGCTGCAATTCCAGATAGCCACTTTAAGTGACTCTCAGCCTGTTGCTTCCCAGCTGAGTGGTAACATGAGGAGGGTTTGGCAGGATGGCGTTCAAGTCCTTACTAAAATTGAACCTAGCTTATTTTATATATATTTATAACTGTGAAGCAAGAAAACAAGTAATTACTCAAAGGGCTTGAAAGTGACTGACTCTAGAGAATAGGGTCTAATTCTGCTAGCGGAGTAGTAAGTTACTTGTAACTATCAACCTGATCAATTTGTACCAGAGGGAGTTTTGAGCTGTTAAAGCTGCTTCCTGGAATAAAACTTGAAACCCTTGAGCTACACACGGGATGTCTTGCTATCTTTGACTAGGAGCTGCGTTTAGGGGAACAAAGCTAATCTTTGTCCTAGGTTACAAATTCCAACTCGGTGGGTAGCTGGGGGGGGAGCAGCGAGCTGGCTTGAGGAGGGCCTAAGCAGAGGCACTCAAGTGGCTTTGGAAAAATTGCTGGAGTCACAAGCTCTTGTGGGCTGGGGCCAGCCAGCTAAGCTGCCTGAGTTTTGCACCAGGGGAACTTTCTGGCAACAGGTCTGAAAAGTTTCTGAAACCTGTCAAAGCAAATGTGCTGCCTGTTCCTTTTTCTTGCTCTTACTAAAATGAATATGACAAACCCAACAGAAGTCCAGCCCTCAATAAGTACACTGGGCATTGCAAAACAGCGTGAACTCCAGTTCCCGTTACTCAGGTTTAAAGTGTTAGCCATGCATCAGTGCATTCAATTAAATTGTGACCTAAACCTCACACAGGAACAGCTCTTTCCGTGTACCATAATGAAGAGTGAAGGCCTTGGCACTTTTCATCATCTGTAGGCTTTGCTTGTATCTAGTCCCTTCTTTCCACGTGTGTTTTTTCTCTTCATCCTCCCAAGCTAAAAGCAGAGCTGGTTACACTGCCCAGAATCTAGGACAGTCTTTGAAGCATTTCTCCTGTGTGGTATTGCATCCTACTCACATACTCTGTGATGAGCTAGAGAATGTGTCAGACTATTTCTGCCTGCAGAAGTACCTGCTTACTGAGCAAAAAGACCAGAGAAAGCAATAGGCTGATGATTTTCAGTAAATTTGTCTTCTGCCCTGAATACTACAAGGGAGACCACACAAGGGTAATGTGTATTTCAGCCAGCAGAGAATGACCATACCTGATTTGAGGAACCTCTCATCTCCTCTTGCAAGGGGTCATGAGTGGACAGTGCAGAGCATGTTTTGTAGACTTTCAAGTCAACCTGTTAGGGATACATATGTGAGGGTAGGTTTGTGTGAGACTATTCTGTGCAGTTGGTCTTGCACACAGACAGCTTTCCATTTGTCCTTGAGGAGGAGGCAGAAGTAGGACCTGTGCTTGACTGTGTTTGGTTGGTTTTTTTTTGAGGAAAACCTTGACTTGTAGCCTTCCTTCTGGATTGTGATTTTTATCTGTGTAGCAATACAAACAACATCACAAATATTCCAGACTGTTGTGGGAAAGAGGAGATAAGAGCCTGTCAGAGCCTCCCCTATGTAGAGCTTAAGTTGTTTTGTGCAAGTCCTGAAAAACAGAAGATGGAGATTATTAGAATGACTTACGTTCTTGGTGTGCTTTGCTTTGCCTAGAAGCTGCACAGCTCTGAGGTGTACTTAATGTTTTCTTCCTGATCTTACTTTTCTTAGGACTGACTCAAATCCCCCAGGTACAAAAGACAGAAATTTCCTTTACTGCCTCCGATCCCAAAAGTTTTGAGCCGTATGTGAAGAACCTTGAGAAGTTCTTAAAAGACTACAGTGCTGATCAACAGACTGAAAGCATAATATTTCAGGACTGTGGGGGTAAGTGTTGATTGTTTCCTGCAGCTGAAGACTCTGACCAATGCCTTTGCAGCAGGTCTGTCAGAAGCTGAGGGTGAGCAGAGGTGGTCTCTGTCTCCAGCCATTCATCACCAACAGCATGTTGGTAAACTGTCAGGCTCTGGTTTCAGTCATATGGGTGCTCCTTAAATCAGTTTGGACAGACCAGATTTGGCCAGGGATGTACCTAGAAGTGGTTATGTGGTTGTCAACTCCCAGATTTCACTTGGAAAAAGTTGCAGCTGACTATCAGAAGCATGTGGCATTGACCTTACCATCTCTGAAAGCCATGGGGGTGTTACTGATGACTTTGCTAAAGCCAGTGTTGGTCTTCTTGATGCAATGCAGATAAACATCTGGGAGGTATTAACCTTTAACAGATTATATGTAATAATGCAAATGAGATCTCATAATACGTGCTTCTAAAACCTGATGGGAACCTGCTTGTAAAAGCTGCCAGAAAAAAAACCAACCTCTGAGCTAGTGGATTACAAATGTGTGTGTTGTCGTGATGTGTGGAAGACTCTTCAGTCAAAAAACCAAAACCCCTGCAAGTGTGCTGGTTTGGGACCAGCCCACATGTGGGGGGTGGCTGGGTGCAGGTGTGTGGTGTCAGCCTCAAGAAGATGATGTCACTTACCTGTTTGGATGAGGGGGAAATCCAAACTACACAGCAAAGCATGAGTGTTGCTGTTCCTGACAAGCAAAAGATCATGTTGTATATGGTTGTCTTTTAATTTCCCCACCACAACAGACACACCTAGTGATTACAGAGAGAGGGGACAATATAATGATGTCCAAGGCCAGAAGAAGGTCTGCAGATTCAAACGTGAATGGCTGGAAAACTGCTCTGGAATAAATGATCCCACCTTTGGCTACAGGGATGGCAAACCATGCATCCTTGTCAAGCTCAACAGAATTATTGGCTTCAAACCTAAGGCAAGTATCTCTTCTCTTTCTAGGAGAAGCTCCTGATAAGGAGGAGGAGTTGGCTGCAGGTTTTCTGTGCCTGCTTGTCTGTCTCTGGAGAGAGATCAATACTAAGTCCCTTTTGCAGAGGAGAAATTGAGATGATTGGAGCAACTGGCTTTAAGAATACTTTTTATTTAAGAGCGGTGAAAACTGCACACTGCAAGTTGGTAACAAGTAGCTGTGAACCTCACAGTGCAAACTCCTGCTGACTTATCTGGTAACTTCTGAGCCTGTGAACAGATTGCTCTAACTGGGTATATTCTGCAAATGATAAAATCCATGTGAAGTCCCTGTGTGCTTCCATGGGACTGTCCCAGACCAACTCTATCTGTAGTAAGATCAGTCCATTGTCATGTCTCAATTTACTCCATCCTTTCCTCAGGCAGTGTAGAATTGCCTGCCTGGCTAAAAACAATAAATGAGGTAGTGCTAATATTAACTATCAGACTGAAACAAAGTATGAACTGTATTTGAGTGTCAGGCACAGCTCTTAGTGCAAGAAAGGTGAGGCCATCTTTAGGTTCTTTAATGCTGTTTCCCAAACACTGTAGGATGTCTGTCACCTGCTTGCTCTGCTGCACCTGAAGGATGTTAATCTGGACAGGAACAGCTTTTACTTTTTTTCCACAACACATTTAAATCCTAAAAAAAATTGTATTAGAGTAGCAGAACTCATGTCTTGAATAAGGGAGGGTGCAAAACCTGCCACTCCCATCTTCTGGATGGAAAATGGAGCAAATGGTGTCCAGCTGCCTTCGCCATCCGTCAGTGCAGTCAGGGACAGAGAATGGTGCTGTCTAGGTGATGAGTTGTGAGGGACAGTTTTTCTTCAGAGGGAGTGTGTCCTGTGCTAAAAATTGAAATGAGTTAAATTTTGGCTCATTCGATCCACAGTGAATACTTTGTATTTAAAAGCAACGAAAACTGCACGCTGTCAGTTTCAGCATTTTAGCAGGAATGTGCCCTGCTTGGCTGTGGTGGCTGTGGGATGACACAGGATGTGTGTGTGTGATCACTGGGGAAGACAAGGGTTTGGTGTGGGTTTGGTGTGTTCCTCTTGCCACAGAGCTCTGAAGAGCTCCAGGCAACATCAGACAGCAAGTTCTAGACAAGGAATGACTTCACCTGTTTCATCTAGAAATGACATCTGTTTCCAAGGCAATGTGTTTGCCTCATTGTGTGCTTCAGCTGTAGCTCTTGTGTAGGGCAAGGAGTGTGTAAACCAGATGTGAGACTTGCAAGGCTGTGCAGCAAAACTACTGCATTTGAGAGACAAAAGACAAACATCAGAGTTGACACTCCCACCTTTCCCTGGCACACTCCAAGCCTTTGTCCTTCCCTGTAGGTGGTGCCACTCTTTGTTCTTCCTTGTGTGTTTCCAGTCCTAGCTGCACACATCTGTCAGAAAAATGTCTTCCCCCAGTGTGTCTCTTCCTGCCACTGCCTGGCTCTGCACAAACAAGCCCTGCTAGCCAGCACTCTGCCTTGAAACATTCCACAGTGACATCACGAAATTAAAAATAGCCTCATCTGCTCTCCTTACTGCAATAAAGCTGTAAGAACAGACAGCAGCTCTGCTTGGGTTAAGTTGCTGTGCTTCTGGTTGTGTTCTGCTGCTCAGCTGTCCTAAGAACACACCACCAAGAGCTGCTGCTTCTGGTACTGAGCTAGAAGAGATTCCAGCTGAGGGCATGTGTTTGATACCAGTGACCTTTGCTGCTGTGAAGGTGCTCCAGTCTGCAGAGAAGTGTCTGCCGTGTAACATCCCCTTGTTTTGGGTTTCTTTTAGGCTCCAGCAAATGAGAGCCTCCCTCCAGAAGTTATGGCAAAATACAACCCATTTCTCATCCCCGTCCACTGCATTGCCAAGGTAAGTTGAAGCAGTAGAGCAGAGTTGGAAGCTGCAGGGGAAGTCAAGTTTTGTCCAAGTGTAGTTGCCACTCTCAGCCTTTCTGCAGACAGCAAGGGTGGTTCCTGGGATACCTCTTCCTTTGGGACAGGAGTTTCTCCAAGCCCCCTGATTCTGGATGACAGCGCTGCCCTCACAGAGGGGTAAGAGCAGGGCCAGATAGTAAAAGATATCCTCAAAAGTAGCCCTTTTGCTTCCAAGTGCTATACTGGAGCTCTTGGCAGAGCTGGCTGAAGAGGACTCCAGGGAAGAGGTATTTCACTTGGCAGGGTAAAGCAGCTGAGAAATGGCAAACTGGGGTTCAGCCAGAGATGGGGCGTTAGTACAACAGGAAGCTGTGGTGGTTTCTGAATGCTTGAAGTGGTTGAAGATTTTAAATAATGAAAAGCCCTCTTCTTGGCTGATGTGTGCTGGGCGGTGCTTACTGTGTAGCTGCCAGTTAGATGGTGCTTAAATGTCCTCTCCACCTTGGGGCTCTCCTCCCACTATCAAGGTGACGACCAAAGAGGGGTCACGGGTCGCGGTCTTGATGAAAAACAAGAAGTGCTGCTGGGGAGAAGGGCCACAAAAGGTAGCGATTAGGTGACCGTCACTGTTTGTTCTCCCTTTTCCCCCCTCTAGAGAGAGGAGGATGCGGACAAAATAGGCACGGTGGAGTACTATGGGATGGGTGGCTACCCTGGCTTCGCCCTGCAGTACTACCCGTACTACGGCAAGCTGCTGCAGCCGCAGTACCTGCAGCCGCTGGTGGCAGTGCAGTTCACCAACCTGACCTACGACATGGAGGTGCGTGTGGAATGCAGGGCCTACGGGCAGAACATCCAGTACAGCGACAAGGACCGCTTCCAGGGACGCTTTGATATTAAATTTGACATAAAAAGCAGCTGATTGTAAGCACAACTCTCTTCCCCCCCTTGCTCCTCCTCCTAGCCATTTAAAAAGGTTTAAAAAAAAAAAAAGAACAAAAAAGAAAACCTACTAGTCTTGAACAAACTGTCATACGTATGGGACCTACACGTAATCTATATGCTTTACACTAGCTTTCTGCATTTACTAGGTTAGAATGTAAACAAAGTGTAGCAATAGTGACAAATATTTATTCTACTGTAAATGACAAAAGAAAACAAAATTGAGCCTTGGGACATGCCCATTTTTACTGTAAATTATGATTCCATAACTGACTTGTAGTAAGCAGTGTTTCTGGCCCCTAAGTATTGCTGCCTTGTGTATTTTATTTAGTGTACAGTACTATAGATGCATACTCTGGTCATTTTTCAAGCCATGTATTGTATCTGTTTTCTACTTCTTGTGAGCAAAGACTTCTGCTGTCCAAGGTGTAAATACTCAATGGGACTAGAACTGGCATGATACTTCTCATTATTTTGTTCCTTTTCAAAGAAAGGCCCACCCGTGAGACTATTTAACAGCACTCCATCAGGCTTCTGACTTTGCTGTGGCATAGGGTACTTTATTTGGAGGGGTGGCAGGGGAAACTAACTTAAGTGAAGTTCAAGAGAATAGATGATTGTGTACTGTGCTTTGTAGCAAATGCTGTCTCTGTCTCTCCACCTTTCCCCTCATCCTCCAGTGTGCTGTGTGAGAGACTGGGTCAGACTATCACTCTCCCCAGTGATAGGCATAACTCTTTGCTTTGTATATTTTCTCTTTTTTTTTTTTCCTGCTGGAGGCATCGCACACTGTGGTGCTAATGTCTTTATTGAATGTTTTAACCATTTTCATGGTGGAAGAATTTTATATTTATGCAGTTGTACAATTTTATTTTTTCTGCAAGAAAGTGTAATGTATGAAATAAACCAAAGTCACATGTTTGAAAATAAATCTTTATTTTAAACTTTATAAAAGCAATGCAGTACCCCATAGAATGGTGTTAAATGTTGTCTAAAGTGCAAAATTCTATGTTCTAACATGTAACAGTAGCCAGGAGTACAGTGCTCTTGTTGATCTTGTATTTCAGTCAGGTTGAAACATTGGACAAATAAATGAATGAACACACCAGCCCGTGTGCACATATCTCTCTTCTACCATGCGAGGATGGAGGCTCTTAGTTGTCCAGAATCCTGAAGAAGTACTGCACCTATTTCAAACAGAAAATAAAACTTTATCCTTCCCAGAATGTCTCGGCAAAAGGAAGGTGAAACAGATGTTGGGATTCCCTCTGGGAGGAGAGGTGTTACGCTGCAGCCCTAGGGCAGAGGTGGGGGGAGGCTATTCTGCACTAGAGGCAGCTGTGGCACAGGGCTCACACCAGGCAGGAACGTGAGAATGCATCACTCTACTCACCTTACTTCATGTTCTCTTGGGATAGAGGCATGGGCTCCATCTTACTAATTTAATAATGACAGCTGAAAATGAGTTCAGTGTGGGTTAAAGCACCCACCAGCGGTGTGTGTTGCAGGTCTGGAGGAGAGCAGAGCCAGTAGCACAGCCCCAGGAACGGGCTCTGCCTGCCAGGGTTGCTCAGATGTGACACAATGTGGCAGCTGCCGTCCTGCAGACGTTGAGATCACTTTATGCTGTGTGACGCAGATTGCCAGGGAGAATTTCTCTGTGTAAAGTGACAAAACATGACTCTCCAAAAGCAAGCTGCGTGATAAAGCCTTCCCAATCAGAACCCACAATACTGAAAAAGCAAGCTGCTAAACTTTTTGCCATCTGTTAGAATAAAAAGCATAGTAACGGTTCACCATGGTGGTTAGCGTGAGCATTTGGCTGTTTTCACACTGCTCCCACGGAGCAGAGCAGGCACAAATCTCAGCTGCAGCTGTTTCATTTGCTGCTGGATGTTTATAGCCAGGCAAGGATTTAACAAAGCTGCTGTGATTAAAGTGCCCTGAAGGAAGCTCCACCTGCACAAGTGCTGCAGGAAAGCTGAGCCCTGTTCGTGCCCAGCACTTGGTGGGTCTACTGCCACCAGTGGGGGGGGGCGGGGTCAGTTCACATGGGTCAAGGGCTGGTAGGATCAACTGCCCCTAGAATTCATTTCTTAGGCGCGCGGTGTGTCCCAAAAAAGACCCAATGCCTGGATAGATAAATCAGTTCCTTCTAATTTACAGTATGAGCACAAAGGCCAAGCATGACCTAGTACTAATGGGCTTATTCCAGGGGTTGGGACAAACTAAAAACTTCTTATGGGGCCTGTGCTGAAGTCAGCAAGTCTCGCAAAGGGCTCGTATAATGTCCGAGGCGTAGCAGCATGGCCTGAAGCAAAAGCAAAGCTTTACATCCCTCCCCATCACAGTCTGGTACCAAACTGCTGAAAGATGGACACCCCATTGCGATCATTAAACCACACACCCTGCAGCCGCCCACTGAAAAGTAACAACTAGTCACAGGCCTCAGGGCATCTCTGCTAGGGCCCATACTCTTCCTTGTCCTCAAAAACCTCTTGTGGCCACACGTGTCCCCTCCTCCCACTAGACAGGCTGCTGTCGGTTGTCAGCCCTAGGAGAGGTAGTGTGTTAAAAAGCCACAGGATGGCTTTAAAAAAAAACAAAACCAAACCACCCAACAAAAACCAACAGCATGCACACACACCTCTTCACAAACCAACAACAGAAACACCAAACAAACAAAAAAAACCAACAAAACACAAAACAACCCCAACCACAACACCGCAATGAAAACACACACACACACACACCCCCGCCGATACCCCAAGCAGGTGTAGGCTTTCAGCTGGCCAGCCAGCACACGCTGTGGCACCAGTACTTCTGCTACACAACAGGCAATAAAACAGCCTTTCAGAAAATGCTGACACATTCCCTTGAACCGATGCCATAGAGGGGAAGCAAAAGGGGTTCAAGATGTGACCTCTCATCAGCCCAATTTAAAATCTGCCTTGCTTCCAAGCTCCATCTGTCTATAGGTGTAGAGTCAACACTCTCTGCATCCCTTTGTGAAATGCTATTCTCCTCAGGAAGGCTGTGCTTTCCTTACTGCCTAACATTATAAATGCCCGTTTGAACATGTTGTTCTTTCTGGTAGATTGGCTCAACATAGCTAAATATAATTGTAGCCATTAAAGTGAAGTTTATCTCCCTTCTTGTTGATATAGGAGACCTGCATTTGAAGGTTAGAGCGACACACCAAAAATGCTAATAAAATAAAAAAAGCAGAGAGACACATAAACAGCACGCACCCCCTTAAGGACAAGAACATTTAAGGCTGTGCCTGCAGGAACAATTGCACTAACACACACCAGCTACTAGTTTTACAGCTCCAAGGGCTGGTGCTTCTAGGCTTCTGTTCCCAGTCTGGTGGGGCAGCTGGCCGGCACAGGCCAGGCATGACCTTCAGCGTGGGCAGGAGTTGTGCCAAGAGCAAAGAAAAAAAGGTGGAGGGCAGTGGAGTCTGCTGCACTGTGGGTCCAGCTTCAGCCTCGCGTGCTGGTACAACTGCTGCCCCCAGAATGGATCAGGTTTAATAGCGCTGCATTGACTCCCACTGCCTCCTGTGATACCTTGTCCAGAGCTAGATGGCTGCTCCACGGTTAGGTCATGATCTGCCCCTGCAGCACACGTGGGTAGAGGCAAATGCTGACCTTGTCCCACTCCTGCTCACTTGCTATAAGCAACAAAAGGCATTGCACTGTTTCAGTCCTTAAAAGCCCCTGGGTTTGTGCAACCAAGAGGCCAGGCTGAACAGCCTCAGCATACTTGCAACAACCTATGGAAAACCTCTTCCTCCTCAATTAGCTTTTACTGGATCGTTGAAGATCCATGCAGACACCCACACTACATAATGTATAATGGGCAAAATGAGATGCTGGTAAGTTCTCTTTACAGATAATTACCTTGATGGGGGTCAGCTACCACCCAGCTCCCAGTAAAACCAGTTAAGAGCTGCCATATCTGTGGTACACAATCTTTCTCACCAAGAACCTCACCCCTGGAAGCATGGCAAGAAATGCCTAAAATAAGGGGCATACATTACCCCACTCACATGACAACACATAAGGTGTTTCGCAGAAGAACCAAGACCAAGGATTTCAGCATTACCAAGAGATTTGAGGTGCCCCCATCTTATGAGGCCCCAGCTGGAGACAACTTAAAAAAAACCAAACATTCTGAAAGCACTAGGTCCTGTTCCAAGGGGACCCAAGATTTGCAGGTACTTGTACCAAGCATCCAGATGGGGATTAGGTATTCCAAAGCACTCTGTATTTTAGGAAATAACGTTGCTTTCTTTCCCAGGCTCTGAATACAGTATAAACAATGGGAAAGTGAGCTATGCCTGTACAAAAACAACCCAACCAACCAAAAAAATCTCAACAAGCCTCATATTTGACCTAGAGCAAGGTCAACTTCTCTGACCCAAGCACACCTCTGGTCTCTTTACAGGATCCAAAGGTGGCAGAGGACATACCCACACCAGGAACTGATCTGAAACCAGCCAAATGCATTTCACAGGACAAAAATCTCTTTGCCCATTAATTTTGGTCTGTACATCAGCATGAACCTGCCAGGTGTGTTAGTAAGAGCACTTGCTAATACACAAAATGCATTTCAGCCACAGTTCACTGAGCTGACTCACACGACTCCATCATTAGATTAACACACTGAAAACTCATAGATTCATAGCATCCTTCCAGCCACAAGAAGTCCAGAAATAAAAATGGTTGTCAAAGAAGAGGGGCTACTTATTGTACTATTGGTCCTGAAAACAAAAAATATTTTCTCACATGAACCTGCAGAGGTTTAGCCCCAGGAAGTTCGTCAGGGAAAAAAACCCAAGAGTTAATCATTCCTGCTTCTCTTGCAAGCATCACACACTGCAAGAAATAAAGCCAGTCAGGCTGCCCAAGGCAGAACACTTTGTACACATGCACTTTACTGTCCAAGTTCATTTCTTAAGTACAACTGGGACAAAAACCCCTATGCACCAACAAATAAGACTTTGCAATGGAAGGTTTTATGAAAGAAACACTGCAGGGTAACGTAGAGCACACTCTGCTTTGATGCTGTGTGCTGTTAACACAGTCACCTCAAACACTGTCAACTGTGAAAACACAAGAGAAAAAGAAAGGCAAAGGAGGCTGTTTGGAAATTGTACCATAAAATAAGATTAATCTGAATTCTGAACAGGATGTAAATGAGAGCACAAGACAATAATTTGTTATACCACAATCAAATCACCAAAAAAGCAAGTTTTTGCTATTTACTTTGTAATGCTGCAAGAAGAATAAGTGAACCCGAAAAACTATTTAAAGTCTCAAAGTGTTGGTTTTACTTTGTACATGACTACCATGTTGCCTCTCAGACCACTTACTGCTAAAGTATAGACACTTGTAGGTTTAATATGGTACAGATTCACTCAACCTCTCCACTCCACAGCATAAGCCAACTGCTTTCTATCTGGGGACTGAACATATTAGACCAGGACTCTCCCATCAGGTGCTCTACTCCTTCTCTAGCAACATTTTTGTCACCATCAGAAGAGATCACTGGCCTGGTAAAGCCACTGGAATTCCTTACACTGGAAGATCCTGTCTCCCATCACACATGAAAAACTATGTGTCAGCGAGTACCGCTTTCCCCAAGATCCCAGGCAGCTCACTGAGTCATCAGGATCACCACCGTTGCACTTCACGCTCATCTTGAGGCACACGTGCCTGCCTCCCAACTGGGAGCTCCAGTGGAGCTCTGATACCAGTGCAGCTTAGGTACAGACAAGACAGCACACTCACCGCCGCAGACACTGATGCGAGCCACAAACACGTCCTGAACACTGGATACAAACACTGACAAGGGCCCCTGCTGCTAGCACATGGAATGCCCAAGTAAAGCCTGGTTTGGATGTGTTAATACAAGCCACAGACATTGTGGGGGCTCCTTGACAATACTCTCCTTGCTAAGACTCTCCAGCCTACTCAGAGAGCACTGACAGTCATGGTCCTTATGAGCTACCAGATTATGGCCAATGGAGGAAGAGATCGCAGAGAACACGTTTCCACCTACATCCTGGGTTCAAACGAGGATGGAAGCAACAAACAAATAAATGAAGTAGAAGGCAGCCAGCATTTAAAGCAATTCCTGTAGCGCTCAAAGAACCTTCTGAGCAGCATCACAGAATCTAGAAAGCTCCATCCCACAGTACAATGGGTCAGTATGAAGCCAAGAGCTCACTTCAAGTCTCAGCAGCCCCCTGCAATCTCAACACTGTGAAATTGTTTAGCTGTGTGGCTAAACCATGTACTGCCATGACAGGCCTGGACTCTTGACACCCAAGTGACCCAGTAGCTGGGGCTATCAGAGAAAGCCCACAGTTACTGCTTTGTGGCTGGTCAGACTTGGCACACTGTCTCTCCCCAGTGGAACAGCAGGAACTACTGCTGGCACCACCATGGAAGGAAACTCGCCCACTTAGCAAATCTGGCCACTTAAGAGAGCCACCTCTTGCTCAGAGACTTGCCTACAAATCCCAGTACATCTCAGATATACCTGCAGATATGTCCTTCTTGCCTATGTGCCAATGCACTGAGGGTCACAGAGGAAGAGGACGAATCCAGCTCTTACCAAAACCAGAAGATGCTTGGTGACTTCGAGGAGCCCCTAGACTACAGCCAACACTCTTTCAGGTGACCGCTGCCATCTTGTTCTGCCTATGCACAGCTGCCAGCACAAGATCAGCACAGCTGGTGTCTAAGCCCTCAGTGTTATCACAACACAAACCCAATACTGGTATTACACTACACTTTGAATAATTATTGTTACTTATGAAAAAAGAAGTGGTTTCTGGAGCTCAGTAAACTCTTAAGTTAACACCTCATGGTGTTAGCATCAGAGCAATAGGAAATCTTGTTCACAGTTTTCTATCCATATTAACACCTTTGGCTTTGTTTTTTAACTCCTATGTTCCACATACATTTCAACACATGTATGCAGATAGCCGACTTAAATTCCCCTCTTGATTACTGCTAGTTTAGAGTTGTCAGTCAAGGAGGTTGCACTGATGAGTGAAGGGGTAAACTCAACACAGAAAGTACCACTATAGCAAATCATTTGTCTATTTGACCTCTGAGAGAGAGAGAGAGAGAGAGACAGGTGATGCAACTGCCTGAGGTGAATAATAGGAATTCATGTCAAAAATATATTTGCATCCTACAGCGGTGTGTGCTTTAGGACAACAGTGCTTCTCTTACCCTCAAAAAGGTGCAGGACCTCTTGCTCAAGAAATTAAAGGAGATTCTGAGCTTCTGCATGACTATGTAACTACAGTCCCCTTATGGCTTTTCTGTATTAGCCATTCCCACGGCATTTTTTCCCTCTTCTCTGCTGTAGTCTGCACATTGTGCAGCTGAGTTGCAGCTAAATTGTTGTTATGCTTCAGCTGGAGGAAGAGCTGTAATGGAAAGAGGACCTGGGCTTTCTCGTTCAAAATGAGAACATGATGAGGGAAAGAAAGAAGGCAGCAGCCTCAAAGACAC
Organism: Chloroceryle aenea; assembly: GCA_013399075.1. Taxonomy (NCBI): domain Eukaryota; kingdom Metazoa; phylum Chordata; class Aves; order Coraciiformes; family Cerylidae; genus Chloroceryle; species Chloroceryle aenea. The sequence continues at coordinate 218,092 of VWZY01003317.1, forward strand.
AAACTGGGCCTCAGATGAGTTATCCAGAAGCGTCACGCCTTCCCCCTGCCTCTGCCTTGACCTCCCCTCCACAAAATTACCTTGCTCAGTGCAACACGAACACGTGCCAAAAGCCAAGCCCTGTTTATCACGTAGGTTGCCTTCAGGATCAGGTGAAACTTAAAGAGCTTTGGGAGCTGCTTGGTTCACACTTCTCTCTGGCACTTATAAATCTCAGAACTGGCAGAACAAGGGGCAATTGGACCTCAGAGCTTACCCAGTAGATCAGCTCTTGTGCTTCCACTATTTCACAACTCTGTTTAAACAAGTTTCTAGTTTGGGTTGCCTGCCTGGGCCACAAGTATAATAGTTATACAATCTATGTTCAAAATTAGGCTGCAGGTGACCTAATATTATAACATTTTTCTTTTTTAATATTTTTTATTAGAAGAGAAATCACCAGCATGTTCAAAATCTGTCCCTCTATTGCTGCTGTTTTTCTCTTCAGATAGGCCTAGGCAAGAAGATTACTTACTTCTCTGTATGTATATACATATCTATATACACATGCACACAGGAAACACTGTGAGACAGAATTCCAGTGCTGGCTAACATTCTCTGATATGCAAAACCACCACCAAATAAGATGAAGTTTTCCTACACTCCAGATTCTTTCCAACCTGTTCCCACAGCCGTTGGATTAAAAAGTCTCAGAAAGTTAAAACAGTGAAGTGCTTGAAACATAATAACCATTATTTGACAGATCATTTTGTACCAGAAGAGACTTGATATTTCCAACTGACAGACAAAAATAGCTACTGCTTTGATGAAAACTTGAAAAAAACCAAAACCAAAAACAACCCAAAAAACAAACCCAAAAAACAACCTCACCCAAACCCTCCATTTTTTTATTTCTTTTCACTGGAGATGATTAAAAGCATCTTACCCTGGATTATGCAGCTCAGTATGGGCCCCTAATAAAAGACTTCATTGCAAAATTGCCGTATGACTGAGTGAAACAATGGCTTCTTTATTAATATTTTAAAGACTCCTGAGGGAAATGTTGTACAGCTGAAATGCCCTCAGTGAAAGGTTCATTGCCATGCTATGCACTTCTGCTGTGTAATGTTTTACAAGCTGCGCTGCCTTGTGAATGGGGAGAGTTAGTTCTCAGCTGGTAGAGGCAGCTTGCATAATACCAGACAAGTTAATCGGTAACAAGCAATGCAGGAGACCTTTGTTCTGAGTGTGACATACACAAATTCCACACTAAGCACATTGACGCTCCGGAGAGTTACTCATTGACATGCTTTATTAAATTGCTCGGACTATACCTCGATGCACCAGAAAGATTAGTTTAACAGAGCTGGATCCCTCCGATGCCTCCCATCCTGAACTGCTGCACTATAACCTCGACCCCCGGATCAGCTCACGGCTGGCACGAAGGCTTTTCCACAGCAGATGACTGCAAGCACCGTGCAGCACGCCCACGTGTCGAGACAATGGCAGTGAGTAGGCAAGGCAGCAGCAAACAGAGAAAGGCAATTTGGCAGCCAGCAGAGCGCTTCTGGAACACCAGGACTCTGTTCTTATGGAAACGCTTACGGGAGTGTTTGCCCTGTCCCCTCGCTGCAAGGCGAGTGCCCCCCTGTCCACTCAGAACAGCTTGGTAAAACACCTCCCTCCCACCAGCCTCCCCAAATAAAGGCAAAGGGAAAGAAGGCATGAGGCGTGCCCCTGGCACTATCTGGAATGACAGGCCAAGGACAGCTGGCTTCTAGCAGGTGGAAGACACTCTGCACCAAAAGCCCAAGAACAGCATAGCTGTATTTATAGAGTATTTCGTTAATACCGAGTCTGAGGAAAATTATGCTGGTTTTCCTTGCTCACAGCACTTGTCCAGACAAAACACATACGCTGAACTGGCCAGTCCTGTCATGCTTATTGTTCAACATCACTTCCCATCTCTCCGAGGCTGGATCCAGGCAGTTGAACTTCTGTGAATCTCTGTCCATCAGCCTGCCATAACTGATCTGTACAGCTAGATGATACTACTTGTTTGCTTAAATGCCTGAGAAGCAGTTAAGTGAGTCTCACTGATGTGAGGCTGAGCAAGGGAAAGATCTTCCAGCAGCATGTTGCACAGACTGCCAGTCCCCAGCCTCACTCTCGACCACCACTGCACAGCTGAAATTCAAAGTGATAGGGAAAAAACCAACCCTCATGACAGCTCTCTCAGAAGACAAACAAAACCCACTCTTCTTTGATAACAGCAAAATCATCCCCCTTTGATAGGTTATCTTCATGTCTGCGTATGCCACAAATAGCTCTAAGGTGAGGGAAAAGGCCAGCAAATGACACTTGAGGAGGGACTTGCTACTGCCTGGCTGGAAAGCTGCCTGCAACACTGAAAACTGACACATGTCTCTCCACAATGCCCAAGGCAGAGCCTGACGGCACCCAGCAGCCATGTGGCAGTAGGCACGCAGCACCCTGAGGAGCCAGTGGAAAGAGCACCCATTGGGGATGTGAGACTGAGAAGGCAGTTGGCACATCCTCTGCTTCCATGAAAACTGGCTTAACAGCCCACCCCCTTCCACAGATTCTCACACAGCCTCCCAGACAGGCAAAGGCACATGTAAGCACGCTCCTGCAGCAATGGCCACGTTGTTGTCCGCTAGAAGGATTAGTCACCTAATGACAACATCTTCCTCAGCAACAAGGAGAAGGTTATTTCACCCAGAACTCAAATTCTACCCAGCCCACCACAAATCTTTTTTCATGCATATCTTACTCAGAGCAGCATCCCCTCCCCCTGAGTATAAGTACACGCATGCCATACCATATACAAGTATAACTATTAAGTATGTTTTAATCATACAAAGAAACCCCATGAGACTGATTGCCTGAGCACCATGGCATAGGAACATAAAGCTGGCGTGGGTGGCTCAGACACAGCAGGCTGTACCCCAATGGAGAGATCTTTCAGTTTACCCCAGATATGTGCAGTCCATCATCCCCAGAGTGTTTTGCTGCAGTACAAATGCCCTTATGGAACTGCTCACAATAAAATTATACCTTGAACTGCACAGTATGAGCAACAATTTACAGGCAGAGCATGCCAAAACCCAGAAATATTGGGCTTTTTTTGACTAGTTCTAGGCTAACATGTTTTTAATGGTTGCAGATTATGTGGATTCCTGCATAATCTGGAAGATACTCAGCTACTTGGAACCACACAGACTGAGGTGTGTGTACAGCACCACCTCCTGTGGAAAGTTTTACTCACTGTACTTCCAGTGATGTAAGGCCCTCCCTGAATGATCTTTAATTTACCTTCACTTCTTTAAGGAAGCACATAAACTGTAAAGTCTGGTAGCCACAAAATCTTGTATCGAGTACTTCAATTAAAACTACTCCAGGAGTGACTAATTTCAAGGAAACTTGTTTTGGCTAGACTATGATGATTCATCAGATCCAATGGTTTGCAAGCTTCTATTTCAACAAGGTACTCATCAGAAATGTTCTTCAGGTCAGACAGTGATTTGAGAAATAGAATCATCTTTCACCATGTGTACATGAAAGACACAGATACAAAACCATCTTTAAACTGTTAAACAGAGCGCTCCACATATAAAACATGCATGTTTCAGTCCTTGCTCTACCTGACCCAGAAGGAACATGAATGCAAGCTAAGACTGTAATTGTTTCCTTGCTCCAAATAGTATCTGCTTTAGACAAAATAGGAAAAAAAACCCCAACTGATGAGAGGTAGAGTAGTACCTGCTTTGGATGTGGGAAACAAATGCAAACCCTTGATCTGAATGAACATCTGTTGATGAGAAAAACAAAGAAACTGTTGGTTTAGCCTTCATTCGTGAAAAACCACCATCTCATGAATACTCCATCACCATCAGACTCCTTTCTCTACTTGCTCTTTTCTTTCCTCTCCCTATTAAAATGGGAAACTGATGAAAAGGCTGAGAAAATGGACTGTTCCAAGCTATTTATGTCTATGTCTTGTCACTTGTGAAAATACATTTCATACTCACATGAGGGGACACAAGTCTGTGAAGTGACTAAAAAAGTGCATGACCCAGTAGGTCAAAGAGGGCATGTAAGTAAGTGGCTTCAGGGCCACTCACTTTGATCCCGTATCACTACACCAGGAATAAAAGAAATAGTTACAACTTTACAACTGAAAATACACAGAGTCTTCCATTGTGATCAATTGTGTTTTAGGCTCAACTGCATCACCCCTCCTCTCTTGAGCCAAAGTGAGCTACGAATTCATTCTGGTATGCTTTAGTCACTGCCTAAAATGTGAAGTAGTTTGCAGAACAAAGACAGTAGTTAAGGGTCAAACTGGTAGGAGCAAGTGCTGGTATTTTCTTTTGGGGTTTGTTTGTTTGTTTGTTTGAGGGGTTTTTAAGATTAAAAGTGAAGCTTCCTTTTATCAGGTCCATGGAAAAAAGGTCTACCAAAACCACAAACACCAAAAAACCTACTGTACTACATTCATTAAACATTGTATTCTAAAACTAGGTGCACAAACTCACCCTTCCTTAATTAAATAGTCCCTGCTGTTCCCAAGACACCACTGCTCTCTCTCCTCAAGTACTCCCTGGTCATCATTTTTGGGAGAATGGTCAATACCCTTTCCCTTCCTAGTGACTGTCAACTAAGTATGAACCACCAAAGTCACCTAGAGTTTGGCTATTAACTTCAGCAAGTATTTGATCTAGCCCTCAGTTATCTACCTCATCTCCTCTAAGAAGTCTCCATTTGTGGACAGACAGCAGCTGCCTCTGCAAACACTTTTCAAATTTCAGCAAGATCATAAACTGTGGGTGATGAAAGCCACAGAGAAAGGTGAAGAAATCTTAAAATAAGCAGTATACACCACGAAGGGTAGACCTAAATGAGCCCTCAGGAAAGCACCACTGTTTTCCTTTCTAAACAGGAACACACCTTAGAGTGCTTCTATAAATACAGTGCATCTAAAGCCCACAATAGTATAGTAGGTCAACCAGGTATCTCCCTTTTCTATCTCCATTTGGTTCTAGAAGTTAAAAAGTCACAAAACCAATTAAACACACAGACCAACCTATCTGGCTTCCTATTCACAAAGTGGCAAGAGTAGCAATTCCTTTGACCATCTTGCCTCCAAGGTCCTTTGGGCACTGCTGACACTGCAGATGTCCACAGAGAATAGGCAGCCACAACAGTCAGGACCCGCGGCAGGGACCTCTAAGCTGCTTTAGCATTAACGGGCTAAGTACTCCACATGCCAACTGCAGCCCTTAGACCAGCAAGGAGAGACTGTGCTGGAAATAGGACCCGCTGGGAAAGGATGATTCAGCCATCAAGTATGGTCAAGGATGTACAGAAACTCTGAATCAAAGGCAGCAAACATCTTCATTCACAGTGTATCAGACAGGCTCTTCCTGCTTTTGGGAGTTTGGGCTGCAACAGTTCCCTGAGGTCCACCTCTCTTGTTTACCAACAGTTTCAGAAAGCTTACATCACAACATCCTCTCTCCAAGAAAGCTTACTGGGTTTCAAAAGAGTAATTGTTTTCTACTCTGGAAAAAGAAACCAAACAGCAAACAACAACAACAAAACTTCCCCCCCAAAAAGCAAACCAACCAACAAACAAACCAAAAAAATCCTCACAAAACACCAAAGCCAACCAACCAATCCACCTCCCAAAAACCTCTCCAATGTATAGTGCAGTGGGAACTGGGGGAACTGTTAGAAATCTTGTCATTACTTGTAATAATATTTCTAAAGTTTGCTTTCTAAAATTTGTTGTATTTAGCACTTCATTTTGGAGAAAAATGAATCAGAACATCTTCACACAAAATTACAGAGCCAAACACTTTCATACCCAAACCTCAAAAGTGGCTTAGCCAAGTGCAGATAAAATCAACACCAGAGTTAGATATGAAAATCTGAAGTTCCTAGCACTTGTGCCTCAACTGAGATGGCCAAACTTACCTTTTAGCAGCAAAACAAGAGTGTATGAATTTGCATGTAGACTGGTTTCTGGAGCTATACTGGATAGTAACTGCAGCAGAATATTTACACTGTACAAAAACCAATGCCACCTGAAGAAATGAAAGGGACTTCTAGGGATGAATTAATTATCTTTGGAGTTTTAAAAAAGATCCTTTATTTTTGTAGTATAAATCTAGCAGGTGAGATTTCTCTCTGAAATTTACTCCAGACTCCTCCTCTACTAATTAGGTGTCCTACAATGATCCCGTAAAGCTTTTATAGCAGCAACAGCATTAACATCTCAACAACAGCAACATCTCTGACTCCTCTCACAGAAAAGCTCACTCAGGAAAAAGTCCTTCCCCAGGATGATATTTGTGTATCCTGTATCATTTCTTTTTCATCTGTTGTGACAAGCCCTCGCTCTTAAGCAAATCTCTTTATTTTGCTTACCTAAGTTTTCAGGCAACAGAACACAGATCTGAAGATACTCCTACAGTTAAAGTGTTATCACTGAAAAGGTTCCAGAGTTTACATTATAATGCTTATTTGCCAATCCGGATGGAACAGTCATTGCTTTATTTACTCATTAAAGAACATTGATCAATGTCCTTTACAACTGCTGGCTTAACCTAGACTGTTATAGAAGAAACTACGGACAGATGAAGAGCCACAATCTGTATACAATTATGTCTAGGGTAAACAAAGACTGCAGATCCCTCTTCAAAAAAAAATGCAATCAATAAATGACTGTTAAAATTACCAGTCTGCAACGGGAACTGCAGTGTGTAGGCAAAGTCATGCTAGATCAAGAACTTCGTCCAGGAACTACTTTGCACCAGCATGAAGGAGACAGATGGAAGGGGAGAGAGAGTTCTGCTGCAATACTGAAATGCTCTGTGCATGTTGGTGAGACTTCCATTTTCCCCTTTCAGCCCATGACTTCTCTGCTGCCACTGAAAAGCCATGACTGAGGGATTTTAAGCATGTGGTGACAAATATCTGTTTCCTTGTTCAAATCCAGTACATTTGGGAAGAAACTAAAAGTTGTCAACTTCTAGTGACAGTTTAGAAATGGTTTGAAAAGCTGCAACTTCGTTGATACTGGCTGCCATTCTCAGTGTTCAATTTCACTAGTTTATTCCTTAAACTAGATGCACTTTCCTGCCAAACAGCACTTTAACCTGCAGATCTGATTTTATTTCATGAAGGGAGACGGTGACACATTTAGCTCTTCCTCTCAATGAAAACACCATTTTGGCATTGTGTAAAATTATCCAAGCTAGAAAAGCTCTTGCTGCTCCATCATTCTGCTACACACTGACAGCAAACACAAATATATGTAGGCAGTAAAACAGAAGCTATGCATGCACTGGAAAAAGATGTGCATTGATGCAGAGATCCATCCATGATATGCTTACACACTGATTCAGCCCCCTTGTGCAGACCTTAGTTTTGAGGCATGGAATTAAAGAGAGTGAGCTTGTTTTGGTTTTCATAGTGAGTATTTATATCTTTATGAACTCCCTTAATTTAAAATTTTCCCATTTTATTGGGCTTTAATGAAAGCATACAAAGTCAAAATGAGATAAAATCAGTAAGCTAATACAAAATACACAAAATATCAACGATGTGCATAATTGTAACTGTCTACAAATAAACCTAAACCCTATCTGGAGAATTTGAATCCCTAGTGCCTACAATATTCCAAGCCCCACACAAGCTCACCACAGAGACAATGCAGATCAGGAGTCATGGTGGTCATCCGAGAAAGGGATAAGAAGATGTACCTGCAGAAGCACTGTTAGGTGCTGATATCCAGTCCCATAGACACATTCAGCCAAAGACTCTTGACTTTCATTTTATTAAATACTTCATTGTACTATATTTGGTCAAGAAAACTGCATAGATTAATTTTTTACAGTATCAGAATTAACCAAGTAAATGCTCTTAATAAACCCTGCTTTTGTTTCTGCTTGATCACTGGTCTCCAACACAGCTACTCCACATACAAAACACTTCAACATCTTAAAACAGTGTCAAGTATATCTTTTCATTTTAAAACTTCCAATGATATAAAATCACATGTTTGTTTACCAGAACTTACCTCCAAAATTCCATCTTCGGGTAGGTCTGTGCAGTGGACAGCATTCTGAATCTTGTTCTTCCCAAAGACAGCACGCAGCGTTCCAGGTCGGAGATGACGGGCTATTTCCTATTGAACACAAGGAAACCAGATGACCTTTGTGAACCATACTGTTCCTTTATATCATATACACAATAGTATCTTATAAAGTAAACCATTATTGTGCTACTGATATGTGTGGTATGGTATAAAAGAAAAGAAAGAAGGAAATTCCAGCTTCCACTGCACACATACATAACTGCTGAAAAAAATGATCAAGATTGTGAAAACTAGCTGCTTAGAATTGGCCCAACCAAGCTACCTTGGATGAAATGTAGGACCTTTCAGATACAACTTCCTGACACTTACTTTAATAGATTTAGCTCATGTTAACACCTTTGCAGCTCTGAAGCACAGAATGTGCTATCCTGAGTGAGCAGACACAGGCACACCACCTTACAGACTGCCTCCCCTATCACTGAACCTCAGAACCTGACATTTGTCAAGCCCAGCTACCAAACAGCCTCTCGGCCTTCTGTGGTGCTACTCTGACTCTGTAACTAGGGACAACTTCTGATCCTCTCTGAGGATCTGTCCAGACTTTCTACATCTGTTCTCTGAAGCTGACATTTCTATGCTCTTCTTCATTACAATGGCAGAAGCCTCCTTGGCCTCTCAGAGTGTTTCTATTCCTACAGCAGCTACCACTCAGGTCCTGAGTTAGCATTCCCCCCTACCTCTTCACCGCAGAGGACTGTCTGTACTGGCTCTCCCCTCCACCATGCTCACTCTTTCAAGGTATAATGCAGTCCTGCTGTACTTCTTTGCAGAATCAACTTTCAGTGTTGTTTTTTAACCCGTTTCCTATGCAAACTGTGCTACACCTTGTTGGTCTCTCTTCCCAACACACTGGAGCTCTTCTCCAAGCCTAGCTCAAGCACAGAGTATCTCAGTTTAAAACTGAGTGGTGATGGCATTAACTCAGTTTTCCCTCCTTAAAATCCTTTGGACATTCTTCCATGAGTGCCTCCTGAGCACTGCTGCCTCCAAGGGGACAGACCAAGGACAAGCTCACACTACAGCTACTGAACAACAACCACCAATAACAACAACAACAAAAACATAAAACAACAACAAAACAAACAAACAAACACATCCCTCCCCACACCCCAACCCCCCCCCGAACAACAACAAAAAACCCCAAGCATTCTCCCTAGCCAAGAGAGCCTACATCAGCTCCTTTCTGAAAAGGCACTGGGTACATTAGGGTGTAATCACTCTGGAAGTGGTCAGTGTAGTTTCACTGTGCCACTCCCAGGTGTTTGTTTTGCTGTCACAGCTGGAAGTTCCTGCCCCTGCAAGCCGATTCACCAGACTGGATTGTCCAAGCCTTTCTTAACTTTCAGTGTCAAATGGGTTCAAAGTGACTTCAGTAGTGGCTCTTGGCTGACCCGGAAATCTTTTCACAGGTATCGATGAGAGCTAATTGCATGATGCGCACTCTCTTCTGGGATGGCAGTGAATGTTTTATGCTAGTCCCAAAAGACCCCAGAAGAGCATTATCTGACAACACCCTTCAGCCACTTTCCAGCTTCATCCACTTGTATCTCATTCCTAAACTAAGGCAACTGGACTTTAAGGGCAAGATCTTCTCTTAGGCCAGACAGTCCTAGACATTTTCCTGTGATAACAATTAACAATTATAATGTTCTGTTACCTAGTAACCTAGATTTGTTACCTATGGTGATCTGTTACCCACCTGGAAGACAAACTACTACAAAGAGAAGTTTTAGTTCCCCCTTGTTACAGCATGTATGTCATAGGTTATACAAGATCTTTGGATACTGATATCAAGGGTATTTGAATAACATACACTCAACATAAAACAAATGTTACTTCAGAGGAAAGTTCAAGAGTTTCACTTAAAAGAAAAAAAAAAAAAAGCCCCAAGGAGAGAAAAATAAAACCTTCCTCTACAAGGTCCTCATTAAAAGCTTGTGATAAGAAAGTCTGCTGGAGAAACAAAAGTCACATGCCACTTAACTATAGCTATGTGACACTTTAATGGAGCCTTCCTTGAAACAACTGTTGATTCCAGTAACAGCTAGCTGATAGGAAGCTGGTAATAGCATTAGGCTTTCAATTACTTTAAGAAAAGTTTGGGCATATTAGAAAAAAATATTGTGCCTATGAAACTGTTGGAAACACTGTAGAAAGAAAGAGCTCACAGCTAAAAAGCTAAAGCTTGGTAATTTATATTCTGTTTATTTTGTATTTTTAAACCGTTCTGCTCTCCAACAGGTCCAAAAATGCTCCTTATGAAACTTTCCCATTTTCCCTTCACCTGCCTTCTTCACTAAATCCATTTTTCTTTTTTTTTTTTCCTTCCTTCGTTTCTTTAAAACGATCTATGGCCTCCTGACTTACCTTTCTTAACCTCTCACTTCTACTTCACAACTTCCTAACAGAAAACCTCATGTTTCTTCTCACAGACTCACTCTCACTAATCTCAGCAAAACTTCCTACTGTTTCAGTATGCAGCTTCCTGTTCTTCCTTCCATTTTCCAGTGCAGGTTGCTACACATTCTCCTGCCCTCCTGAAACTCATCAGCCATCTTATACAAAAAGGGACTCATTCTGTCTGCCTGGGATTGCATTAGATCAGAAGTACACAAAAGTAGGTACTCCAGCATTTTACAGTCTTTATGTCTGATAATAAGAATCTAAATGAGCCTTCCTTGCCATCAGTTAACAAGCAGGACTAGAGGTAAAGCAGTCTCTACTTACATCTCCTTAGCCAAAAAAGGACAATACTTGTCAATTCCAAAGTTTTACTATTCCATGGATTTTTTACTATACCACTGAGGAACCCCCAGGGAACAAGGCCTTGGTAAATGATAGAGATACAAAGAGCCATATGGATCATATAGGTGTCCTTGTGTATGTATGGCTGGAAATCTTGGGAGCATTTCAGGGAAGGAGGAAGAAAAGTTCCTTCATAGCATGTATACTCTTCTGCTCCATGACAGGAAGCTTGCCATGGGTCATTGTGGGTTGGTTCCTCCACACCCTTCCATCCCCTTTTAAAACTCTTTTTCCTAAGCTTTGTGCTGAGTGTAGTTTCCTGAGTATGTGTTTTGTGTACTGACTTTCGGAAACTTTTTGAAAGGAGTTGAAGTGGGATGATGGAGGAGGTAAGAGCAGCTACAGCCTTACCATATGCATGGGAGGGGAGTAACATGCGTGTGCTGGAACCTCATGTGCGAGTGTAAATGGGGATGCACGACCCCTCACCTCACATAAAGTCTGTGGCAAAACAAACCAAGGCTGCTGTACAAAAATGCTTCATCTCCTTTGGTCCTATTTAACAGGCTGTTTGATCACTCCTTACAGGCTGGGCTTTGATCTACAGCTAGCCCTTTGAAGATCCTTGTCCTACACAAGATACAGATCTGCTTGTTTCATACTTCCTTCTGTCATATAACTGCTCAGTGCAACCTTCCTGTATGAAGTACTTAGCACATTCTAAAATCTATTTCTATACAACCGAATGAAATAAAAATGTCACTAAAGCCAGCAGGGTGACAAAATCGGACTGAAAAAATCATAAGTATATTCAGGAGCAAAGCTCATGATCTAAATTTCCTTCAAATGGCTGTTTCTTTGTGGGCTGGATGGGAATTTACATAGAACACTAACATGTGTTCTAGCCAAAACTGCAGATTGCAAGAAAATTTGGCTGTCTTGAATACTTAATTTGGTTTCTAGAAAGGCTGAAAAGCCACTGCTCTTAAACATTTCTGCATATTTTGTTGTTTGAATGAGGAAAAGCCAACCACTGACTGTGCAGCATCCATTCTCCCTCCTCAGTGGGAAACAGCACAAACTCTGGATCAAAAGCACACAAAGGAACATTTATGGCCTAAAACTTTGTTCTATTTGAACACCAGCTAGAACAAGGGAACCTTGAAACTTCACTACTGGTCCTTTTGAGTGATCCCAGGGCAGGTTCATTCTTTTAGGTTTGCTTTCAGACCAGCAGCATTCAGAGGACTTCTTGGGCTGCAACAAAGTCTGCACAGTCCACCTTAAGCCCCTAGTAAACCACCTTATTTTCCTTCTCTATCTGAACCTCGACTGCACATATGCTCCTTGCTCACGCTGGCATTCCTCATTCATCACTGTGCCTGAAGGCTTTACCTTCACTTGGTCTCCCTGCCTTTGCTTTCCTCACCCTGCACTCATGAAGCTTTTTTTCTTCTGCAGTTCTCCATGCTTTGCTGCTGCCATGGAAGAGATGGTCCCGCTTTCCCCTTGAGGGTGTTAACTGATCAAGAAGGCAGTAGCAGCCACAGGCAAACAAGCAAGTGCCTTTCTTCTCTTTAAGAACCAGCTACACCCTTATCAAGGGAACAGAACACACATTAACTCTGAGCAAACAAAATAATGTAAATTCCACTACTTAACATGGAATTTGTCTGGCTGAACTCTAGTTATGGAAAAGCTGACTGCCTCATCCAAGTGAGACACCTGAGCTTCCTCTGTAGTGAGCTGAGGGTGACCAGGCCTTTCAGGAAAAAAAAACAAACCACAACTTATGCAGTAAACCAGCTATGTAAGGTAGGTAAAGTGCCTTTCTCATCTCTTCCCACCATCACAGCTTTTCAGCTGACTTATTTTCAGATGATTTCAGCAGCAAACATCACACACTGCTGGTTGCAGCATGGAGCTGCACAAAATACTCATTCCCACACAAGCCATCAGCAAGAGGTAAAATGATAAAAGCAGCACAGCAGAATACAATACTAGAGAAGCATCTCCAGTAATGCTTATTCAGGCTAATAAACACATTAACATTACTGTGGGTACAACCTCAGCTGGTAAGTCTGATATATCCTTCACAGAAGCTCCCATCCAAAGACGAAGGCTCAACCATCAAACTGTTAAAATGATCGCATATCAATTGTGGCCACAGATGGTCTTGTGCAGGTACCACAAGGGCTAGTTTGCCTCAGCTTGCTTTGCATGCTTTTTTTGCAGCCCATATTCCTTCCAGACTCTAGCCAACCAGATTTGATATATGTGCTTTCCCCCTAGTCAGCTCAGCTCTGACCTGGTCTATGTTCCTCAGTTTCATGTGATAAGACACATCAGCTGCTGCAAACACAACAATTTTCTACTTCTGCATCAATCCGATGTCAACTGAATCATCCCTAAATGTAGTGCTAAGCCTTCTGTCTATAATGTGGAGAAAAATCTACATAAAATGGTGCTGTTGCTGCTGTAAAGTCCTTAACGGGGGGAGAGCACGTTTTGCCCTGAAACCTGGGGCATGCTTGTTGAAAGTTACTACAGAAAGCTTCTAAATACAAAACCAGATCAATGTTAAAGAAAATAGAATAGGTTTCTTCCAGTTTATGTTTCATAAACCAATCCAGAACAGAAGTCTCTTGTTGACAAAGTGACACCTGTCCTCTTTCTTTGTGTTCCACGCAAGCTGCAGTGTTGTGTACCTATATGGGGTTACTATCAACAGCCTTACACACACTTCCAAGGGAGTCTGTGTTATCAGAAAGCCTTTTGTACTTTCCACATACTGCAAAAAATAATCAAACAAGAGCAATTCCCTCCAAACTAATCCCCTCCACACTAAACACCCCTCACATTTTTATCACAAACTAAACATACACAGATTCTCAAGAATCTAGAAAGGTTGCACTGAAAGTCTTTATAATCCTTAGCCTAATCTAAAAAATATGCCTCCAGTCACTTACTGGCTGTCCTGACAAGTTTCTCGACCTTTAACTAAGCCAATTCTGTGTGCGTATAGTTATGTACTTGAAACTGTGGCTGTTAAGTTTTGTTTAGCAAAGTAAATAAACCGATCCTGGCAACAGCAGCCAAATTTTCCATCACAAGTCTGTAAAAAGTGCATCAGAGGAGGCTCATCCCCTTCCAAAATCAAACACTTTTGCAACAAGAGCAGCAAGTAATGAACCAGAGTTTACTTTATTACCAAAGCCTACTCTGATCTAAGTAAAAAAAACAAGGACAGACAGAAAACAAAGACAAACAAACAAATGAAACAACAGCAAAAAAACAACAAACCAACCAAACCAAACCCAACCAACCAACCAAAACAAAACCCCAAACCAAACAATCCATCTGCTTTTCTGTTTATTCTTAAATCAGACTACCCTTGAACTACCAGTATCTTTGAACTACCCTGTATCTTTTAGAAGTTTTCTTAACAGACCTAAAATTATCTTCCATACTCCAGTGTTGGCAGTTATTTTGGAAGATCTCAAGTCTCTAGAAGTTGTTACACTGTCTCCTTCTCACCTTCCATCCCTTGAGGCACTTTTCATTCTCTCTGCTTCACTCCCACACATTCCCTGCCACTCCTCCTCTCTGGCAGCCCAAAGGTGCTGCACCAACTCTCCACAGACTCTCTCCTGTGGGCAGCAAACATGGCACATTTGCCAGCCTGAGATAGCATTTTTACCGGTCGTGGAGCTGCTGGTTGATGCTTAAGCAAGTCTAATGACAACTGCCCTCCTCAGAAACTTACTTACTGTCATATTTGTTTGCCTATCTGCCATTGCCCGTGGGATGAATTTAGAGAAGAGCAACCAGCCACGCTTCTGAGTTAAGTGTAAGCTATGTTGGATGGTGAAGTCTTGAGGATAGCTGATGTACCAAATGTAAGTTGGTCACATAATAAAGATAAAATATCTATCTGTCTATCTCCTTCTATTATCTGGGTGCAATAAAGGGTTTTTACATTACTTGACAAGTTGGAAAAAGGAAGCATGTAAAAACTGAAAAGCAACTAACCTCAGAAGAAATCAGAAAACACAGTATGAGTGTAAATTTGATTACTAGTTGCTTTACTTTAATCTTTAAAGGTGTAATACTGGTCCTACTGATGCTTTTCCAGTCTCTTCACTGCATTCAAAATTTCATTGATTCATTAATACACCTTTAAAACAAGGATTTAAAAAAAATACTAGGCTGTAAGGAATATTTTGGGATTTAATTAATTCATGCTAGCAAAATAACTGGAGAGCCTCTAGTAAAAGAAACTATGAAGTTGCAAGACATTCTTTTTAGTCTGCAGATACCTTGGCTGAATTTTCCCCTGTAAGAACAAGGAAAATTAGAAATTATCTTTTCCTCTTAAGTTTTTTGCCATGGAATTTTAAATTTGGAAAATCAGTCCATATATCTGAGCTTTATACTTTGCAAAGCAGAAAAAAACTACTTCAAAATTCTTCTGAGACTTCCCTAGCCAAAGCAACTTTGGACCATCCACTTCAACAGAAGACGTAACTCACAAATGTGTTGTAAGCCCCAGAGACCTTTCTCATGTGGAGCTTATCATGGGAGAGAGCTTTCCCTTCTCCTCTGTGCCCTCAAGTCTCTCCAATCCAATCAGAAGCTATTCCCTGGAGGCGGTAGTGCTTCCATCTCCTACTGCATAGTTATGAACAGCCCTGTTCTGATGGAAAGAATCACTCACCATTTCTGTTACAACTGTACAGCTATGTTCAGAACTAGCTGTACTAGTCAATGTTCCTATACATGTGAAGAGACAGTTCCTGGACTGGAAAACTTGTATGAAGAGACACAAAGAATAGAAAATAAGAGCAGAATGGAGCCCATATTTTGGAGTGGGAAACCACAACAGGAATACAGTAACTTCCCAGGGGCACAAAGAAATGCACATTTCACAAGGATCACAAGCTCAAAGTCTATTTTTTAGCTCAGATCTTTTGAATGTCAGACCAGCTCCTCAACTACTCACTCTCTCTGACTTAATGCTGCTTTAATTCCTGTGTAGCACTCTGAAGATAAGCCACAGTCTTCAAAACTCAGGCTACAGCAGGTCATCTATGGGAATTTGAGAGCTGCCATGGGAACATGAAGAATGGCTGCTCACCCATCTTCCACCCTGACCCCAATCTAGTCCCTTGATCTGGGAAGTCAAGGAACATAGAGAGAGGGGAAACATTTTAGCAGAAATGTGGAAGGGAGGTCCCATGAGCACATCGGATGCAGTCTATCATACCGTAAGCAAAAGAAGCTGCTAAAAATTCTGCTCAGGTGGCCCTGCAGTAGAACAGAGAATATCAGCTTAAACAAGTGGTGCAAGTAGCACCCCAAATTATTCAGCAGGTTCTTAGCATCTGAATTAATCTTTTTATATCCAGTCCTTAAAATGCTTTCATTTAGTTAATAATGTCCACAGTCAATAAGACCAGAGGTATAGAATGAAAACTAGTTACTGCAGCTATTCTAATTGCTGTCAGCGATTGCAGAGAGGAAGATTTAAAATTAATAATAATAATGCTACCCATCATCATCATAAATGCAAAACCAGACTACCTACTTCTTTTTGTTACAGAACGGAAGGCTTCTTGCAGTACTACGATGGTATGCAAAGCACCCCGGGAGTTTCTGTCCCTCTTGCAATGTACAGTACAAGGATACCACCTAGAAATGCAACTGATCTGTCTTAGTGGAAATCCACTTGAGAAACTGATAGAGTTCCTTCCAGCAGTGATCAGTTCATCTCAGATGCATCTCTTTTGTGTACCAATTTATTATCAAGAGTGCATACTAGAATCTGCAGCTTCTTTTCTGCTTGGTGATTATTAGCTCTTCCACCAATTTATTAACCAAGAAAAGCCTGAATAAGCAGTCCTCCAGGATAAGAAACAAAAGAAAACAAAGTCATGTGCATCCAAGAATTGACTACTCATAAGATGCTGACTGAAAGACATGAAACTTTTTGGAATATCTACAGCCAACTTCAGGCCACTCAAGATCACAACATCATCATGGTTACATGGGAAACTGCCCTTTTTCTACACATTTATTACTTCCTCTCTCGCACATTTTCAACCAGCTCTGTTGTGTGTGACTCTTGCTAACTGCCTTCTACAGTGCTCTAGAAAAAGCCCTTGAAGCCTGTTCCACCAAGTTCTACCTTAGGTGGTTTTTTTGTTGTTGTTTTTTTTTGTGTGGTTTTGTTTGTTTTTTCTTACTGGAGATATCATTACTATTACTTCATAACTTGAAGTATACATAACAGCACTACAAAATGACTGTGTTCCAGTGGCAAGTCAGGAATAATTCAAGCAAAGTACAAGGCTATCTTTTGTCAACAAAAATCTGAGTCAGCCATGTAGACAAATGCTGTTAACCTATTCAAATCAAAGATTCTGCAAATACACAAGGTCACTGTGACCAGGATGCTAAGAAACTGGAGAAGGAGAAAAGTGTTTTCAGTGCAGTTACAGTATAATTTTCTTGTTGAGCTAGAGTGACCTCATCACTCCCCGTATCTTCTGAAAACACTGCTCCCTTTTTTCCAAGGAAGGACTGAGATTATAGAGAATTTGTTTTTTGCTTGAATGCTTCTTTTCAGGAATAAACTTTTCCATGTTCAAAAGCATCACTGTCTAATATGAGTGATTTGCTGTCTGATGTAACCAAACAGAACACAAGGGAAGAAAACAAGCACATAGACTGAAATTAACCCAGAACCATCTTGTTCTCAAAAAGGCTCTTACCTAGTGCCTTCAGGGACTGAATCATAGAATAATAGAATCATTAAGATTGGAAATGACCTTCAAGATCACCAAGTCCACCCATCTACTAAACATTACCATGACCACTAAACCATGCCCTGAAGTGCCACATCTAGACATTTTTTGAACATTTTGAACACAGGGATGGTGATTTCACTACCTCCCTGGGCACTCTGTTAATATATTAATAAATCTGTCCTCAGAAACAGCAGCAGCTACGGCAGAACCACAATAGAACAGTCCAGTGGAGGGGAGAGGGAGAAAAAACAAAAGAAAAAGATAAGGAATCACTAAGGAAGGTAGACCTCCTGTGACCACAAGGGGAAAACACAACTTATGAATCCTGGTGTCCAGCTCTCTGTCTTGCTGAAGATCGTATTTTCACAAGGAAGAAGAATACTTTTATTTTAAAAAAGGGTTAAAATCCTCCCACAGGAGAGGGAAATCACATTTTAATTGGTGTAGCTGGGAGAAACAAGGCCTGTAGACAACCCTGAGGATTACCTTTGATCAGCCTACTGGTGTAAAGTTATACCAGTGTTTTTCTATACCACTCTGGTGTCACATGATCACCTGATACATTAGAAGCCTAACTCTTTTTCTACAGTAGTGAAAATAAACCCACCTTTTCTCCTTAATCCATCTAAGCCTGGTAAGCAGAGATACAATAAAAATATAATAATTGCTAACGTTATTTAAAAAAAAATCAAGCAAATGCTAAAAGAAACTAGGCAAGTAAGCACTTCTAAAACTTTGTGTGGTCACCCTTTAAATAAAATCTAATCCACCTATATGAGATACTAAATCTGTAACACCACTCTCTAAAACTTGGCATATACACAAAGCTTGGAGAAACCTAAACAGGAAAATGCAGTGCAAACAGAATATATAAGCATTCATTTTGCAAAACAAAACAGACAGTTATAACCAAAACTCAGTGCAAGCCAAAAAAACCCACTTCCTCAAGTCTGAATAGACAAACATATGCAACTCACAGCATTTATAAGAAACCTGTATTCATCATACATGCTTAAAATACCACTTTTTTAATAATACCCACTGACTACTTTGGGATGCAGTCAGTCTGAGTGCAAAGGGAGCCTTTATGATCCCTAAGCTTCTTTCACATTTACCTATAGTTAGAATTAGTCTTTCTGATTTCAGATTAGGCTAAATGACTTCATGTATCTGAGGAGTTGAATGGTACAAAGTCCTTGACCAAGAAACTGAGTTTTAATAAAAAGTAAATATTCTAAGTGTGGCTTAAACCCTTACAAAATTGGCTAGCCCTACGATGCTTTGCTGGGAACGGCCTAAAAGCCTAGATCCTGGCACATTAGGCATTCTAGGGAGCAGCATGGAAGTGATGATGCTCCTGTACTTGGCACTGGTGAGGCCACACCTTGAATACTGCGTTCAGTTTTGGGTCCCTCACTACAAGAAGGACACTGAGGTGCTGGAGCATGTCCAAAGAAGGGCAACAAAGCTAGAGAAGGGTCTAGAGAACAACTCTTATCGGAAGCAGCTGAGGCAACTGGGGTTATTTAGTCTGGAGAAAAGGAGGCTGAGGAAAGACCTTATCACTCTGAAAGGAGCCTGTAGTGAGGTGGGGTCAGTCTGTTCTCCCAAGTATCACGTGGTGGGACAAGGGAGAATGGCCTCAAGTTTCACCAGGGGAGGTTTAGGCTGGACATTAGGAAAATGTTTTTACTGAAACGGTTGTTAAGCAATGGAGCAGGCTGCCCAGATAGGTGGTGGAGTCACCATGCCTGGTAATTATAGGTTAATGGCTGAACTTTTCCGTTGGAGTTCTTTTCCAACCAAAACAGTTATATGATTCTATGGCCACTCAGCAAGTTAAGGAAGATCAGTAACCAGTGCTGTTAACACCTTCTGGCACATCCTTACTTTCCTTCAGTCTCTGTTCAGCTTCCCTCCTCTTGCTAAAATAGGGCAAGGTATTCCAGCCTTGAAATAGGCATGAGGAGCCCAGGAAAAAAAACCCAAAAAAACAGTTCAAAGCCAGAGACGGCCTAACGTAAGGGAAAGACAGCAACACAGATGGGAACCCTGAGGCTTCTGAAGTTGATGGTAGTTTCTAGGAGGGCACACAGGATTTTTGATAAAATGTTGATAACTTCCTGAAAATGTTGAGAAATTGCAGTTAAGGAGGTGCCATGTCATGAGGGGATGCAAAAATATCATAGTGACAACTAGCAGCAGAAACTACAACAATCCCTACATAGGTTAGAGGGGCTTTGTTGGCCAACTGGGGGGTGGGGTGGAAATCACTGCAGCAACCAGAAACAAGACACAAATGTACTTCAGTTTCAGTCCTCTTCCACAAGTCCCCAGAATCTCCCATCCAGAGGATGAAAGCAGCAGAATGCACCAGTACCATGCTTCTGTGGTGGTAGTGAGCCTAATATCAGATGATGCAGTATCTTTTATTATCTACTTTACCAAATGACTGTAATTTGTGACCACAGAATATAAATTCAGTGACCTCACATACAAAATTTATTTAGGCTCTGCTGACATATTCAAGTCTGGTGGCTTTGGAGCCTCAAAGGAGTGGTAGATAAAAGTTTTTTTCCAAACTGTAACCTTGCTGACGTGTCGCAGTCAAGTTGGATTTAAAGTAGAGTTTAGTCTTGAGGGGTCTGTCAGTATTCACAGTCTCCCGATGGAGACTGCCAGTCCCCACTACTAACAGCAATTTTCAACACATATGCACCTACTCATCACAAATCAAAGTGAGCCTACAAATTCCAGCTCCACATGACACTGAACAGCCATCATATGGCAGCAACCTTCCAGCAATAACAAGCCACATGTAAAGCAAGTCACTTTCAAGAAAAAGGCTCCTCCACCACTACTGATGTTTGCTCTAATCTCTGCACAAAGACATACTTCAGTGACGCTGAAGTCCCTCTTCCTGTCAAAGGACTTCCTGTCACCTGCAAAGGATGGCTTGGAGAAGATGGCATTCCAGAAACAGAGCTCTAGGGAGGACACCTCAAAATTGCAATCAGATCACTGGTTGACACTGCAAAGCATGCAGGCACACACAATGAAAGCAAATGGGGTGACAGGGGCTGGGAGACCTCTGTAATGTCCATTCGGAAGCAAAAGAACCACATCAGGAGAACTTACTATCAACACTGAATTCACGCCTGTAAAAATTCATTATTGGATTCTGGACTCTTACCTGCTCCCAGGGCTACACACAGCTTTGATAGGATGAACAAACATGACATTTATGTATCAGTCTTGTTTCTGGTGCAGGTAGCGCTGACTCCCCCCATTTTAAACCAAGGAAAGCGCCTCACTGCCACAGGTGTAGTGTTTGGCATCCACACAGACAGAGGTTTGTCTCTGACAATAAGCTGTAACACTTTTGGAGGTAAATTGCAAACCATACACCAACATATTGACAATCTAAAGCACTCGTGGCAACTCATGGTTACAGTCACATTACAGCTATGGGTCATTAAAGCACAGCCGTCTTAACACTTCCTTTCTTCTAGATCTAGTCTTAATAAGCCCCCTGCCCACACACAGAGGGGTGACACAGAATAAGGTAGGAGAAGTCCCAAACCCACCAAGACTTTGGGCTTCATGAACCAGCAGTGTCAGCTCAGCAAAAAAGGGGCTGCAGTAGAGGGAAGAGTCTCCCTCCACAGTCAAAAATTGCCATGTCCCGCAACTAAGAGGCCTTGGCACTCTCTAGAGCACATTTTCATTAGATCTGCAGAGGCTGATGTGGAAATTAAAAACTGAAAGGACAGAGTCAGATGACTGACCCTAAATAGCATCTAAGCAATTCAATCATGTCTTTCCCATTGCAGGCTTAGACAGCAGGATATCGTAACTGGTATCGATCGATCTGTTTGCTACTCTAGCTGATAATGGTCTGGTGCTGAATGAAAATTTTAATTATTATTACATGACTCAGTCTATCTGAACAGATAATCAATTATATTAAAATCTTCTTCATCAAAGAATTAAATTACTAAATCTTATTTCTCTTGAAACACATTATATACTTCACTGTCAAGACTCTTACCAAGCCACACTAGGCTATAGAGAGAATCTATATAATACCTATGAAGGTATTATTAGAAAGTGAATACTTAGGAGATCAAAAATAGTCTTTATTTTTCTTTATAACTTCCACTGAACTATTTTTTTATGTGATGTAATCTGAAAATGTCATGCTGCTAATGTAGTTCTAGGAATGAACATGAACATTTTTTGCCTCACGTGTAGATATTTTTCAGTGCTGGAGATTCACAGGAGTTCTATACAAACAAAAATCTTACAGCAACAGTGCTCTTTGGCTCATACTGTTATCTCTATTTAACTGATGTGATAACTGAGGCAGAAACATATTGAACTTTTTGTCCAAGGTCACACAGTGAGGTCAGGAATGGAGCTAAAGCAGACTCCAGCTCTTTCAGTTCACTGCTCTGTTTTAAACCATCTAATCTTCCTTTTAGCTCTTTGGTGTCGATGCAAAAGTACAAAAGACTGCTAATACACTGTCACCTTTAAAACTGCAAATCTACAATGTAAAAAGAATGCAGGTTAGGATCTAAAGCAAGCATATAAAATTCCCTTTTCAGCCCACAGAAATATTGCGACATGTCCCATCACTGTAATAGTATCTCACAGCAGAAGGTACTTTAGTCACTTTTAGTGCACTGCCAAACCTAACTAAAAGCACTTAAGACTCCTAAAAGTTATGTAATCAGCCAGGAACACGTAGGTGATGTAGAATCCTGGAATCATCCATTATAACCAACCTTTTCATCTGAGTATAAGGAAAGTTCAAAAGCAAGTTAAAAATAAAATAATATTAATAAAAGCAATATATCTAGTTTCTACAGCATTTTACAAGTGTCTTAGGAATACTAAGTAATCATCTCAACAATTCCTTGACAAAATGTTGTCAGTAGCTATTTCAACACAGAAGCTGTACAAAGATGTGAAAAAAGGAGCTACAGTTTCAGACCTAAGTAATGTCAAATGGCCTCCAAGTGCTCCAAAGGCCAACTAGACAGTAACTCCAGTCAAATGGAACAGCACCAGCAAGCTCAAGTACTGAGAGGATTCCCTGGCTACCATCCACCTGTTCCAAGGTTTTCCATTACAGCCTTTGCTACCAGATCCATGTGTAACGATGTCAAATCAATGCAGAATAGCTTGTCCTTTTTTTTTATTTTTTAATTCTTACTGCAGTTAGACAGTTTTCTTGATAACACATGCTGTGCTGCATTTACCCCTACTTTAATTTCTTTATGAAGAAGAAACAGCTTCTTTTCTATTGAACTTTGGTTGTAGCTAGAAACTCTCATTTCTAAGTGATAGGGTGTACTGGAAGTTCAAAAGGTTTCTGTTCCATAGGAATCAGATTTAGTTGACTTTTTAACTCCTCCTAGCTTTCTAAAGCAGTGTTCTCTCTGACATAGGTGTATTTTTTGTTTTGCCTCTCTATGTCAGAACTGCAAGAGTAGAAACAGTAAAACAGCACCCAACATAAAAATCCTAATTTAATACCCTACATAAAAAGATTTGATAGTATTATTTGAGAAAGGGCTTAAACAATTCAGACACACCGTGGAAAATCAGTGGAACTCAGAGTAACTTCAGAACTCCCATACCTATCTGAAATTTAAATATCTAAATAAAAGTGCTTGGCTGCTAACAGGATCTCACTCTTTCAAACCTCCCAGCTTTGGGTGCATAGCGGAGGCTGTGGGTGTTTGCCCTCCTTGAAAAGCTACTCTTGTGTAGAGTTCAGAGATGTTTTTTAAACAGCCTTTATTAACATTGTAAAGAAACTTTATTTTCAAGATGGGCATCAAAATGGCTGATGGCTTTCTATAAGGATGCTACAACAATAAGCAAAGTTAAATACCACAGCAGATGTGGAGAGAGCCTTCCATTTCTAACCCTTATATTTATCTGAAGAGATATATAAGGTTCAGGCGAAGGGTGCTCTTGAGGCAAAGATCACTCTTGAAAGGTTGGACACGATGATCCCATGGGTCTTTTCCAACCTAGATGATTCTATGAGAGTAGTTGTAGTTACTGTACATATGATTTGGGTCTTTTCCAACCTAGATGACTCTATGAGAGCAGTTGTAGTTACTGTACATGATTTATGTGCCTGAAGAATCAAGTAATTTGCAAATCCTATAGAAAACAGTAAACAGAAATATATAACACAGCTGCTTGTCTCCCTAACATACCACTAGTGTAACTGGTATGAAGTCAGTGTCCAAAATGTACCATTTTCACTTCACAAGTCACAAGAGTCAACCATTAAAAAGGATAGGTAGGTAGGTCACCAGCAAGAGATCTGGGAGACAGGAATTTAGTTCCCTCCTTTGCTGTTTTTTGCTACCCAGAGAAGCCATCAGTTTATATATTCCTCGGTTCCTCAGCTCACCAACAGTTCCTTTGTTCACACACATGTTGTACAGCTATGGCAGAACTTTCCATGTAATATAGTAAGGGAAAATAGAGAAGTTTCCCATGTACAGATATACTTGTTTCTAACAACCTAAAGCAGCTGTGATATTTGCAAGCATATTTTGATTTTAACATGTCAGGCATTAAACAAGCAGAAACGTGGAAAGGATATAATAGGCCCAAATAAAACAACTGTATCTTTTAAGGTTTAAAGATCAGAAACCTTAAACATGGAATTTGAAACAAAACTGAAACCATCATATTGTGCACATTACTACTTATATGTCATCCTCCAGTTAAAACTGCCAGATAAACAGATTATGCTGTGCTTAAAAGATACTAACCCAGCAGAGACACATTTAAATGTCTACCCAACAGAAGGGGAAAAAAAGGTTTGGATAATGCCTTTAACTTGTGCTTTCTGTAATAGAAACCCTGCATTTGAAGAAAAATATATCCTGAACAATGTGTTCTCCCCTTCAAATATTAATCCGTGTAAATTTTTTTTTTCCATGGAAACTGGAAAACCCACTCATTCTCTAACTAAAACATTGACTCATAACCATAAGAATACAAAAACCCTGACCTCATTGTCTCCATCTTGATAGTTCATCTCATGGCTTCTGTGTGGTATAGTCGTCCTCATTGTTTAACAAAAAAATACAAACTTTTTCAGACAATACTTGTCTCCAATTTGTACACAGTAAGACATACATCCAATTAGTCACCTCAAGAAATGAAAACTAAAAGCTAGAAGCATTAGCATAGCAAACAGGTACCAGAACTGTTACACCTTTTTCTGTTCTCTCTCAAAAACATAGGAACCAATTCTCCTTTTGTAGTTTCATCCTAGAAGAATGCCACCATTGCAGTGGACTAACATCTGATTGCACTGATTTTTGCCTAGATAGCCTTCTTTTCACAAAAATATCATCCCAGTATTTTATCATCTGCTTTAGGTAAAATCCAAAGAGTTGCTAGAGGATTTGCAAATTGGTCCACTACGAGAGGCATCTGAACTCCATATTAAGGTAATACTTATATGTCTGTAAGGAATGCAGCAGCTGTGTGGCAGCTATACCACACTGTGATATTTTAATTCACACAGACAGCACATCAACTTTTTCAGCATATGTTATCACTCAAGTACTTACAGGATCAGAAGGACCACAGAAATCTCTGAACACTTTTGGAGGCTCAGGTTGTATAATCTCCATTGCTATGCAAGGGCCTGAACACAACTCTGTAACCATCTCCTGGAAGAGAAAAAGGACAAATCTGAGCTTCTCTGAGCATTAGCAAGGGTTGTATTCCTCCCCAAAACTAGATCCAAACTTATAAGAGAGGAAAAATTTCAGTGCATTTAGGAAAGCAAAATACAGAAGACAAAGATGACATTACTATTCACAACAAAAGAAATGTTTTCCATTTTGCTACTTGGTTTAGAAGGTAGAGACTGAGGTAAATTGGATATTCAGCTTCAAGAGGATGCTGACTAGCATACAACAGCATCCACAATATTTTAAATACTTTCGTGGGTACATCCTTATTGATCTGGACCTGGATTACACAGAAGTATCCCATAACTTGTCAAACTAGACTGAATCAATGGAACATACTTTGCTGGGTATAAGCCTGCAAAATCACACTATGTTCAGCCAGTTCCACAGGCAGCAATGTACTTTGCAGTGCTCCCTACAGGGAACATGGTACATAGCCTATATTTGTTTCCAAATATACATTAATTTGTTGGGTTTAAGTCATTAAAATGCGTGGTGTACTGTTACCAGAATCTCTGATACACCAAAATCATCTGTTTCCCTGGAGCCTACTGGACAGTAAAGAGACATCACGAGTTCCAAGTGGGTGGTGGTAGGTAGGTTTAGACTGGACATTAGGGAAATTTTTTTCACAGAAAGAGACACTGGAATAGGCTGCCCAGGGAGATGGTTGAGTCCCCAACCCTGGATGTGATTAAAGGTCGTTTAGATGTGGTTTTGAGAGACACAGGTGAACTTTGTAGAGTAGGGCTAATGGTTGGACTAGATGATCCCAAGCGTCTTTTCCAACCTGAATGATTCTGTGATTCTGTGAAAAGGAGACTTAGTTTTCATAAGCTTAAATTACCTCTGGGCATTAGTGCCAATCTGGAGTTTGTTAATTAGAGGTATAGGTTTCACAAGCACAAAAAACTTATTTTGATATTCTAGTCTGACTTTGTTTTTTAAAATGTGCCCTCATAATTGCAAACTTGTCTAGCAATTTGTGCAGACAAATCTTAAACAAACTGGGACAAGTAAAACCAAATCCAAATCAAAACCAATGAGGAAAGGGGAAGGGAGAAAACATTCACAGGAAATAAGGTAGGACAGGGAAGGATAAAACTCAGCAGTCACAGGTAGGTCAAGGATGAGCAATGGCAAAGTATAAAAGCCTACAGAGTGGGAAAAAAAAGCAGTAGGAAAAGGATAGGTCCTTTTCTGTCTTTTATGAATTGTGATGTAAATTAAATACACAAAGACTCAAAGTCAAGCAACATTGTTATAAAGAGTTGATATTTTCATAATGGATTCCATGCTGAGAGCATGTGCTTAATCTCCCCACTCTGAAATCAATGGGACAGTATTTAAGCCTGATCCTAGGAAATGTAGGTAGAAGTATTCCTGAGAGGACATGAAAAGATTAAAGAGTAGTTTCCTGCCCTACAACTCAAGTAAATATTTTAATTCCAAAACTGTCTTATCACCAACAGATCCTGTTAAGAACAGGTCAAGGGTCATTCTGTTAACAAATAGTAAATTGCCACAAAGTCACTATTCTGTACAATTTCATTGAATTCTGTCATCTAAATAACTGTTAACAGGAACGTGGAGAAAAAAGAGGCTTTTAACTTCAGTTGAATTAATTTAATTTCTCCCCATAAACTGTTTTTTTTCTGATGTTTCTGTATCAGCACTGACATCCCACCAGCAACAGTAAACATGAACAAAGTTACTCCTGACTCCGTTACAACAGAAACTGAGGACTGAAGAATGTCTGCCATCAAAGACAGCACAAAGGCAATGTGGTACTGTGTGAGACAAGCTTGGTCGACCTTGCACAGCCTCATCAATTACAGAGTTGAATTTAAATAGCAGACACTGTTTCTCTGGTAAGACTTTCAGTTACAAGGTTCAAGGATCAAGATCAAGCCCAAGCATTTTTGATTAACAAAGTGGAATCTGAGCTCGCCCAAAATAATGTCCTTTCTCTTTTTCCCCATCTTCTGTTCTGGCTACAGTAGGAAATACAAAGCAAAACAGCACAAAACTAATCTATAGTATGCAAAGTCCCATGCAAGAGATACCAATAAAACTAATACTTTGGGCAATTGGTCAGCTTTCTCTTGTCACAGAGAAGTGCTTTATATACAACGTCAAGCCTTTATCTGACTGACAAGGGATAGTCAGAAGAAACAGAAGCACAGGTTTTGAAAATGATTTCTGGATGCCAAATATCTTCTGTGCTATTTTGGAATAATAAATAAAATTCAGATCAAAACAGACGGTCATGAGTCACAGATAAAAGAGGTCATATTCCTTCCCCAATATCCTGTTTTGCAACATTCTTCTTCCTATTTGGCCTGCACTGACAATATCTATATGCTGTTCCCATATGTGCCTTCTCTGGATCCCTTTACCACCATGATTAACTTTCCCACGTTTTCCTGTTCCACAGATATCCTGAGTGCACAATGACATTAATTTCATTTTAACTGAGTGCATCCAGCACATATGGCTTGCAAGGCAAAGCCCTAGATTCCCACTTTTCTTCAAATCCCATCTAAAATGTACCGTCTTTATTGACTTACCCTGTTTAAATGTCACTTTCCCTTCTGAGTAACTCTCAAATTATATGACTAAAATTTGCAAATTATTAGGAGGTCAGAGATTGTACAAAAAAGCTGCAAAAGATGGTATAGAATTTCCAATTAGGTTCAAAGCAGAGATTTCTGCACTACCATGAGATTCTTCAGGACCTGAAATACTGGTAAGATAATACTATACCTGAATTCTGCCATATACCTACAAGTCTGCCTGTCCAACTTTCCTTTGGACACTGTCAAAAGCAGTTATTAGAGAAGACTTTTAAGAGTATTTCCCAATCTGAGAGTGAACTAATATAAAGACAAATTTACAAACCCTGTTGAAGTTAGACAGAACAATCATAAGGGGCGGGAAGAGAGAAGAAAATGGGGGGAAAAAAGGATAGAAATTATTTTGGGTTAGCTCAGAATCCACTTTGTTAATCAAAGTAATTAAGCATTTAAGTATAATCTGCATAGTACATAGCACAGCACTGAGGCTAAACTCACTGCTATATTTCAAATGAACCAAAATCCTCTGACAGAAGGTGATACAGAAATACGAGCTCATCTTCTTACATTCCTGTTCTATGTGCAGTCAGGAAGTTTCATGTGACAGTACAACAAGGCATAATAATATATAGAGCCTTAGACATCCACTGGGATTACAGCATACCTTAAACTCCTGAAATTTTCAGAAGATCCACAAAAGCCAGATCAATAAACTTCAGAATAGCTCCAAATGTCATGAGTAAAGCATTCACATACAGCAGCCCCATTGTAAACAAAATAATATATTCTGGTCCAAGTCACTATTGCAATATCGAATCAAACTAAGAAACAGACATGACACATTCACATAGCTTTACCACAAAAAAAAAACCAACCCAAAACTTATCTGAGGGAGTTTTTTCACTCTGTTGTATTTTACCAATTCCTTGGCTGAACAATTTTCACAGGACTCTCCTTATGTACAACAAAGATAGCACAGTTTTCAAGATTAGTTGTTCTGAGAACAAACTGGAATTGGTAAATACCAGGTTCCTAAAAGAAATCCTACAACAATGTCAAAAAAAGAAAGACGAAACTGCCTCCTCATTTAATCGTATTTTATTTTAAACCAGATTATTCCCAAACTTATGCTTACCATGTATTCAGCAACGACACCTTTATAAATCTCATAAAATTCTTCCACATTTGCACGTTCCATGTTGAACTAAAAAAAACAAAAGTGTTAGCCAGTCTGCCTCAAACAACAACAACAAAAATAGACAGCCAGCCCTTCTTATCCAGTAAACATTCATAATTTTCTTCTGGTAGGCAACAGGAATGTACTTTGTCAACAATTTAGCCACTGATGCTGCAGACAACATAGCACACAGTATCTTCTTCTGCCTTAAGCCTAAGTAGACAACAAAGTGTTGGCTGATGCACGAAGACATGCAAGAGGACCCGTTTGTTGCATAGTAAAGGAAAGGGGTTAGTCTTCACTTGTGGCGGGGCATTGAGTCATAGGGGGATTTCAGTTCTCAAGACTTTCACAAAAATCAATGGGCAGGATTTGCAGTACTACTCTTGGGAACAGTCTCTGTGCTAACTTCAACTGCCAAGAGTGATCAGGGAGTCAAAAGTATCTTTAAAAACCTTCCCCTAAATTCATACTAAATATATGTTTAAGAAATTGAGAAAGAATATGAACAACCATTTCTCTAATCTTTACTACTATATTTTTTAAAGATAATCTCAAATTGCTTCAGAAAAGACAGGTATCATTATCCCCCTTCTAGCTACAGGGAAACAGATACAAAGAGAGGTAAAGGATCTTGACTCAAGGTCACTCAGCAAGGAGAAACAGATCAGCTGATCAATCACACACTAAAACACAAATATCACAAGGACAGTGCTGATCTCAAAACACAGTCTGCACAAGGGTTTTATAATGATGGAAAACACCCGTGCATTGCTGTGAAGCTCATACAGCAGTTCTGCAACTTCTGTTTATCAGAAAAATGTGCACAAAAGGAAACCTACCATCTGCAAAGCCGAGATCTGAAATCCTTCAGCGATGATGGCTTTTATAATCTTTCCAGCTAGCCCTGAAGAAACACACAGAAGGCAGTACTCATTTTTAAAAAGCAGAATTTACAACTGGAAGATATTTATGCCAATATACCACTTGCTTTCAAACAAAAAAACCTCACTGTTTGTCTAATGCTGTGAGAAGAAGCAGAGGGCAGAGCTGAGTTCACATACTCTATGTTCTGTCTAAAGGGATACGCTGATGAGTTCAAACAACCACATTCCATGCAGCTGTTGAAAAGAATCTCTACCTAAAAAAGGTAATTAGTGAAGCCTTTACTTGCAAAACAGCCAGTTGCTTCAAGATAAAGATTTTTATTTTTAATTAAATTCCACTGGTAATACTGATGCCTAAACAGTAATCAGTTCAGGGCACAGGCTGCATAGTTTCCTGGTTTTATATAATGTTCACCAGAGTGGGGGTCCTACTTTAAGGTAGAAACAATGCAGGATGATAATAAATATTCCAAATAAACCAGCACAAAAGTTTATGTCTTCTATAAGAAAAAACATTAGGTAAATATATCCTACTGCTTCTAAGGTTGTAACTCCCAAATGTGATCAAGTGACTGGCTGGGGATCATTCAGGACATAAGTAGATGAATAAATAATCTGTGATAGAGCATAAGCATCTCCTCATTCTTGATTTTCAGATACTCTGGTCAACAGCCACTGCTTCACAAGGAACCAACAAAGCAGGAAGAAAGGGCAGTGGTAGACAAAGGACAAGCACCACTTGCAGCAAAAAGGCTGCCTTGGTATGAGAAAGCTGCTTTGCATGACAGGTCTCAATTTTACACTTTAGCAGTCAAAAATGGGCCACTTGCATAGGCCTTCACAGCTGGTGAGAACCTAATTAAAATACTCATCAGCTATCAGGTTCTGGGGTACTATGGACATCTTACAGAACTTTTGTCCTCGTCAGTTTCATGAGCTATAAGCAAAATCTATGTTTTGAAGAAACAGAGGGACTCAAATACTCAGCTTTGTGGGGTGTTTCTCTACTGAAGTCATTAAGAACTTTCTTCTCTGTAGAGAGGAAACATTCTCCTTTAATGATAGAAATCAAAGCAGGGATCTTTTTTGCATAAAGGTCTTTAATACAAGAATCATTTAATATTTAACTGAGATTTAATTATTAAATAATAATAATTAACTGATTAACTTTTTATTCCTGAGTTCACTGTCACTTGTCACTGATCAGAGCAACAGAGCACCTTGTTGCACTAGACTGCCCACGACTGCAACACTCAAAAGGTTTAACCAAAGGAATTATTGTCACCACTGTAGACAAATGTTTTGCCAAAAAAACTTCAAAATGTCTTGAGGAAGAGGCATGAGATTTCATTTATGTTTGCAAAGCAGGGTGCTAGCTCCACTTCCCAGATGTGGGAATTGAGGCACAGGAGAGTAAGCGATTTGCCAGTATCAGCACAGATCTACAAATCCAGTGACTTTGCTTCCCTTGTCCCAGTTTAGGCAACACACGTATCAATTCTCCTAGGGAGACTTTCCTTTTGAATTCTACCTGAACCAAAATAGAAACAAAAAGTGCAGAGGCAATCCCCAAGCAACAGAAGAGTGGAAGCTCAAGGCTCAGCTTGAGATCTGTTTCAGGCTTTCAGCCAGTTGCATGACTGAATTGGGCCGTGTCCTCTCCTTTGTGGGCAGATAAGGCTGAGGAAAAGAACTAATTAGATAAAGTGCCATTTCAGCAGCTTTCAACAATTTGTTTTTAACTTTAAAATCCAGATCTGTAGTGAAAAAACCCAACTTTTTAAGGAACCTTCAAACAGGGCCAGTGCATGTTGAAAATGTGATTACAGTAAGAACCCAAATCAAAGCCACAGATTAGGCGTCGGTTATGATGAATTTTCAGTCACAAAGCACAAAAGAATCACAAGCATTACTAAATACCAGCAGGGGAATTTAGCACTAATCCTAAGAAATATGACAGTGAGAGTGTGCACACGCTTTATGTCTCCTAGGCAGCATTATGTTACTACACACTTAATTCAGGTCAGCTAATCTTCCAATGTATTTTAATCAGATAAAATGAAAAGGCACCAAGATCTTATCAATGACATTGACCTTCTACAATTTATTGTTTTACAATACATGATATTTGAAAACTGTATTTCATTAAGAAGCAGAAAGTATCAGGGAAGACATCAGACTGAAAAATGATACTGAAAACCTTTTAGCAGAATTATGGATTAGAATAAAAGAGTTAATGACAGTAACTTTTTACCTAACAGCACATTAATTCATGGGATGTAGTAGCTGTGTTACCAGGACCTGCCAGTCCCAGCGCACTACAAACAGCCAGCCCTACGACCAGGGATGTTACATTCTCTTCCCTTTGTTCTTGGCCTGTTTTCCAGTTTAACCATTCCACCATTAAAAGCTTATTAGGCAAGACAGCAGACTGCCTTCAAAGCAAGTCAAGAACTAGCTTCCTCATCTCAAACTCTATATGTCATTTTTAAAATATCCTTCCAATAATTAAAAGGAATTCCTGTGGAACAAGACAATTTTTTTTTGGACAGGAATACACAAACTGCCATGACTCATTAGATCAATGATGCAACTAATCCAGTAACATATTTCTATAAGCAACTGGTACCAGATGCTTAAAGTAGCACTAACTATAACTAGCAATTTAATTTCATGTCTATTTTTGACATTTTAAAATGCAATTTTGCTTCACAGAACAATGAAATTATCTGATTCCTCATTGCCAACTGTTAAGGTACTGTCCCAAAACTCCAGAGAATCACGATCAGGTTTGGCTCTCAGCAAAGTTATATTTGAATTCCACATGAGGGAAAAGTGGGACTGAGAGCTGGACCCCACTGCAATGTATTTCAGTTGAAGTTCTCACTAATCTTTGTTTTGGGCAACATTGTAAAACAATGTGCAGTAGGAAGCTGACAGATGTCTTTCTCAAAAAGTGAACTTCTTCTCATCAGTTGATCAACCTATCCCCTGAAGAACAATGTTCTTCCTCTTCTCTTAGAGAAGGGAGTTTTTTCTATTTAGAAATAATGCATCTCTAGGCATTCTTACTATTCAACATAAAGACACCATTTCTAGACTCCCCAAATGTTTGGCTATAGTGATATTCTGCAGCTACTGATCTCCTGGCCTTAATGTGTACTCTATGAAAAATGATAACCAGTAATTTTTGTATTTGTGCTCTGGAGCACAAAAACGTGAGCCACAGAGGGCCAGAGGGACTCCTGAGTGACACATGTCCAAGAGAGGAGAAGGGAAACTCAAAAGCTACCAAGCCTAACCATGAGATGGAAAAAAAGACAAGTGAATGAAGACAGATGACAAAGAGGAAATGTGAGGAAATGAGGAGACAGTATTGTTCATAGTGATAGAATCCCAGATTTTCCATTATTGTTCATTTCTCTCTAGGCATTATATTAAAAAAGAACCTTAAGAATTCTGAAGGGCAGCTTTACAGTTACTTATGGAGAATTATCAACAGTGCAGCACTGGTGAAAATCTTTACAAACAATATTAATTTGAAAATACTAGAAGCATGAAGACAAAAGATATCACCTCTGATTTACTGGAGAATAGAAGTCAGCATTTTGCTAGCACAAGAAAAATTAAGCACAGACAGTAAATCTTAGGGGACCTTGAAACCAAAACAGCCGAGTGCTTGATGTGACTGTGAATGGGAACCAACAGAAAGATTCAAAGGGGGTGGAAGGTTCAAAGGCTTGATCCCAGCTGCAACATTCTGAACCATTATGAACAAAGCAAGACCACAGATGTGAGTGCCAGACAGGGCATTAAGGCAAAAAAAATGATGAAAACCTATAGGAAAAAAAATCCTGTTCTGGGAGTTGTTGTATGGGAACAGATGGGAAGAGTCACATTTAAAATTCAGGTACAAAAAGCCAAAAAGAAATTCAAGTCAAGGTTCACAACCAGGTTACAGAAAGTATATGGCAATTTGTCAGTGCAGTGTGTGCTACCTGAGAAGGGAATTTGATGAAGAAAGAAGGATTAAGAAAGAAAGATCAATACCTCTGCAATAGTTATGCTGAACTCAAACTGAAGGCTGTATGTTTATTAAAAAGCAGAAAGGCTTAGGTTTCTGTCTTTTATTGTTCCTGTGCTAAGGTAAAGCTTAAAAAGAAATACCTGGTTTATTTTTCTTTTTACTTCTTTTGAGTTGTTCATTACCTTGAACTCCTTTAGCACATCCACTCTGATTTTTTATTCACTTGAAAAGAATATGGTCAATCACTTTGGCAAGTAGAATGTTTCCATGGCTATAATGATTTTCATTTACTTTTGCTTCTTTCATGAGTATGAACAAAACTAAACATGATATTTGAGTATCACTGGATTATATGATGGCATTCACTATTATAATTCAAACCACTTTCATGCTTACTACTATTTCTTTATTTTTTGTGGTTACCCCTAGTGAACACTGTGCATGAGACTTTTCATGAGTGGCTACAGTTGCAGAGAGGAAATTACTAAAATTATGCCTTGTAGTGTGCATTAGCCCATACTTATATACAGTAATTTTAATCTCCCATTGCACTGTCAATTAACTCTGGAAGTTAAAACCCTCAGGAGATCCTCTATAATCTGCTCCATCCTTTACTAATTTTATATTTGACTTCCTGTGGAGGGTTTGCCAACTCACTGTCCTAGATCAATAGTAAATATACTGTAAGAGCTATCATTTATTTTCAACTTGGCAAAAAACTGTCACATGTTCCTACATTCTGTGACTTAGCTCTTTTCAGACCCAATATCTTGCCTTTATCCCAACACTCTAATTTGAAATGGGCAGTAAGAAAAGAGACTTCAAGCTACTTATCTTTTGCCCCAAGTTACAGAGAAGTAAAATTATTCATGGCTGCATTTAAAAATTTTTTCTAAAATGGTCTCAAAAACTTTTGGTAATGAAGGTTCTATTGCATCCCTGGATACAACACCAGCGATATACTTTGATATACACTTCCTTAATGATTAGATTAAATCTTCATCAAAGTTAGTAAATATGCACACATTCTCCATATTTTCACATAGAAAGCTGTCTATCCTCCATCTCAGGTTACATAAGTGAACCCTTCAAGTATTCACTGACTGAATCTCTTATTCCTTTGGTCTCAGCTATTTTTGAGTGCCCAGAAACTGGACATGTCATAAAAGTTGGGTTCTCACCAGCACCAAACAGAACTAGTTACTGAAAAAGAATCCAAGTGTGTCCAACATTGTGAACATTGATTGTGCTTATGATACATAGGCACATACATGATATGCTTATGATACATCACTATTCCAACCATTTCTCTTTTCAGTGGTATCCTGCCAGTTCTTCTCTATTTTATATTTGCACATTTATTTTCCCTCCTCCGTGGTATTGCTATGAAGTTGTTTACATTCAGTTTCTTCTTTGCACTGCCTCACTTCTGCAGTTCATGAGGAATGTTCTGAATTCTAATCAGATCCTCCAAAACTGTAGTAGGTGCTTGGTACCATGTGCAAACACTGGAAGCATGCTCTGTCCTTCCCCATCCAAGTCATTAATGACAATACTGACAAAAACTGGCCCAGGGACAGGTGACAAGACTTCACTTGTAAAGCTCTTTTAATTTGACATGCTCATGTCCAGTCCAATGCTCAGGAAAACATTTAAAGCTATGCAGATGCCTGTGCTGCACAGAGCTAAATGCACAAATTACTTCACTGAAGGAAATTTTTCGTTTCCTAGCAGCAAGGGACTTTGACAAAGGTACTGATGTTCAAGTGAATTAGACTATCTGGCTCTGATTTATCTTCCTTTATGGAAAGCATACTTAAGAGATTCAGACATCAGCAAAGCATATTTTCCTTAAAAAAAAAGACATGCTCATAAATGTCCATCATATCAACACTAAGTAGTTTAAACAAAATGATAGACTCTTGATTCATCATTTTCCTTGGTATGAAAAAGTTTTATTAGCCTGATATTGCCCAAACCTCTCTTAGAATTAACTTTTAAGAACAGAATTAACATAATGAATGTTAATTATGAAGAATTAACATTTAAAAAAACTTTTACAGATATGCAGTCCCGAGAATGATGACAGATTTGCATCTCTTCTTTCCCATCCTCTTTTTCTTTTCCAGCTTATTTCCTTTTATAACCATATACATGTAAGTAGACTTAATAGATAGCACAGAAATAGCACACTGCAAAGGTCAGCTGGACGTTTTCACAATAACACCATCTCATTTTCAAAGAGCAACAACTATGTTTTATGTCAGGAGCAGCTCTTTAGTTGTTTGAGGTCAGACATGTAATCTACTAAAATGCTGGATTTTAGTCCTCTTCCTGCTCTCTCTTGTAAAGTAACTTCATTTGAGATCCTACATAAGTAAACCCTGCTTCTGTACCTGCTTGAGACTGAATTACTGTCCTTAGTATTCTTTTTGTCAGAGTTAGGTTTGTCTCTGGAGCAAGCAACTACTCTAGCAGTTAAAATTTTTCTAAGTCTTTGCATAAATGAAGAAATATGATTCTTATAGTTACCTCTCATGCAGCGTTTTGTTGATCAATTTAAAGGCCTATGGATTTCTGAAGCAGTCCGGTAGGTATGAGGTTAGGATAGGAGCACTCTCTAACATTGATCATCCACTCAGAACAGGCCTAAAACCACTTTTCCACAGAATTTCTTTTAAACTCTGGGAAGAATCCGTTACTGCTCCTTTTCTTTTCTATGAGACTTAAATTTTAGCTGAAGTTAGATGTGGAAGACACTGTTACTGCTGACACTGTAATTTGTCTTAAAAAGAAAATAAATTAAAAATATATATATTACGAAGGAGGGATGAGGGTTTAACTTACCAGCACTGTTAAAACAAAATCTTGACACATACTAGGAGATCAAATCTATCTGGGTAACCAGTCTCACATCTAGGAGCCTTCAAGACCATAGAGGCTTCCTTATCTCTAGGCAGTTCTTTCAGTTTGCATAAAAATAAATAAATAATATATAATGAATTCCTGACTAGCAGTTTTGCTGTTTAAATTCATGGCACAGTTCTAGCCCCAAGTTTGTTTTTGACAAAACTCTGACTTGAGGAGAACCCACGTCCCAGCTTAGGAGTGCAGAAAAAGGGGGTAGGATGTCACCTTTCAAGCTCTGTGCTATAACCTAAGTACAAACTGTGAAATGTAACAAATTTCTGACCCCAGCCTTTATAGTCTGATCATGACTACTTTCATCATATTTTCCCTGCTCATTTTTCAAAGGAATTAATTAAAAGCCACATCAAAGAAACTTTAAACCAATCATGAAATACCAAATTCTAATTCCAACAGCAAACGTCACAGAACTGTTACACATAAATACATTGAAGTTAATCCCACCCGATGGTCTATAAGGTGCTATTTCTGCCGACAAAACAGTTGAGTCATAACTGTCCTCGGGGCATTAAACTGGAGTTTATCCATTTTGGTGCATTTACAATTTTGGCTTCTGAGCACTACTGCTACAACCTCTGGATCTAATAACATGAGGGGAATTACAAAAAGAGAATGTCTAAATTATTGCAACTGTGACCCTGTAAATGAATTATCAGAAGAAACAAGCAGAAGCAGCAAGTGGGTTACAGAACACAGATCCACACTTAAACTCTCCAATTGTTAAACAATTAAGCCTTACAAACCGAATCTATACACTGAGGAGCTGTGCTTACTAGTTACCATCCTCCTCAACTGAAAACTGGTCTCAGGAGAAAAAGAGGACCCTAGAACACACTGAAAAGCATGGTAGATTCTAGAGGGGTCAAACCACATTGTGTCTCCAGAAACACCCCTGGTCAGAGCAAGTCTGCATGGAGTAGCATCAGGTTCCTTTTGCATCCTTTCAGCTCCCAGTAAAGAAGGAGCTTGCAAACCCTCTTCAAGTTAAAATACAACCACCTTGCCACTGCCAACTTCCCAGCCAGCCAGGGAACTGCTTCATCTCCACCAGGAGTAGCTGCTAGAGAATGAGCTAAAACTGTCTAGTCCAAAGTGTTGGGCTACATAGCCTTCAGTGGCCTTCCCAGCTGGTTTCCCATCTCTGATCCTCTACAGAAGACATTATGCAGACTGCCAAAACTGCCATTGCCTTATTTCTTTAAGAGGTACATGATACACATTCCTAGAGGGCTGGCAACACCACCCCTCCAGCATTACCAGCACCCTTGGCAGCTGAAGTTAAACTTCACGTAACTCCCCTGACACCCTTTATCAGCTCCCAGGGCTCCTCTGCATCCTGACAGACACTATTGCTAGTCTCTCTTACAGGACTTATCACATGTGGGAGTTCTGTGCCAGGGCCTGCTGCAGGTGGTCCGGCTGTGCTGCTGCGGCTGCCTAGCAACAGATGTTTCTTTATGCCTGTCAGAAGAGGGTCAGCAAGGCCAGAGATAAAAACAATGGTGATTTTCCAGCGCTTTGTGACTGGGTAGGAGTCCTCTAAGTCCTCTATGGTAAACAAAGTCAGTTTCTAGGAAAGGACTCTGGGAATTAATCAGTTTAAACTAGAGACTAGATTCAGCCATTTGTCAGCAAGGTAAGATTGCTGAAAAGCCTCCTAGCTTACAGCTGTGGTTAAAGCAAATCATCTTCCAGGGTGGAAAAATAGAATGTTTTTCCTTCTAAGAATGAGTTATGCAATGGACTCTGGAGTAAGAAAGAAAGACTCAAATCATTAATTCAGTCAAATGGTACTGCAGAAATAAAGACTAAAGATCCATATAAGCTCAAGTATGTCAGTGAAACTTCACATAATTGTAAATGTGTAATGAGCAGATTATATTAATGGTAATTAGATAATAAGTTCAAAGCCTCAGCAGTGCATAGGAAATGGCAAAGATTTATTTTTAGATAGTAGATACTGAAAATTTGTGGAGCACAAATCACATCTGCAATTCATAAGAGGCTCTGCTGCTTTGACCCACATAGATTCCCCTCCATGCTTCTGCCAAACCATCTTTTCACAGTGACAGCCACACAAGATTTCCTTTCCTAACCAGCTGCTGTGTCTCCACTCACATTTGCCCCACCAGAAACAGCACAGCACAGCCAGAAGTGCTGTTTCTGGGGGTAAGTAACTTGCTTATTTTTAAGACCACATAGCCTCTTCCATGCAGTTTTGCCAACAGGGCAGCTCACCAGTTGCTATAGCACCTACTTTAACTGTGATACAGGAGATGTTGCTGGTATAAGCAGAATGTGTCGGGTGTCACTGAAGCACAGCTGCTAACAGACATTAAGAGATCAGATGAGATAAGATGAGCAAGGCCTCCTTGCTCTGTCAAGGATTTCTGAGCCCACACTGATCAGCCCTTCTTTTCTCAAACTTTCTGCCTACAGATGCACAGTCCATAAGGCCAACCTGCTCCACTGCAATGTCTCTGCTCCCTAATCCCCCAAACCAGGCTTTTCCCTTCTTGTCTGCCTCTTTCTGACAGGCAGCTTGGATTTCTCCTGGGTAGATTGATTGGTCCCCCCAAACTCTTTTTCAGCATGTTATTTCCTGTCTCCAAAACAGTTTGCGCAGGGAAGGAGGAACAGTGGCATTTCCGTAGAGACAGCTTTCTCTGCCACACAACATGCTCAATACTTTAAAAGCTTTAAAATCTACAGGCAGCAAAGGCTATGCTTCTTCAACTTTAAAGCTGGCAGTTTAATCATAAGAGAGTAATTTCAGGATTAAGACTTCCAAAAATTGTTGCAAAGCTAGCACATGGCTTTCTATTCTGTTGCGCATGGTTCTTCCAGCTGTGATGATGCAAGGTGCTTTATAAGAAGACCAAGCATACCAAAAGAGATGCTACTCAGTGATATTTTAGTTCTTACTTAAAAAAATAGGTTGAAGAATAATACAAGAAAGACTAAGGAAGACAAAAAGGGACAGGCTAAGAAAGCCATACCCTCTATCCTGCAACAGTCCTGGCCCAGTAGGCTGATCACAGAATCACAGAATGTTAGGGAGTGGAAGGGACCTCCGAAGATCATCAAGTCCAACCCCCCTGTCAGAGCAAGGCAGAACTAGAGCAAATCACACAGAAATTCATCCAGAGAGGTCTTGAAAGTCTCCAGAGAAGGTGACTCCACAACCTCTCTGGGACTCTATTCCAATGCTCTACAACTCTTACAGTAAAGAAGTTCTTCCTCATGTTGAGGTGGAACTTCTCGTATTCTATCTTGGTCCATTGCCCCTTGTCCTATCACAATGTACAAGTGAAAAGAGGTTGTCCCTGCCTTCCTGACACTCAGCCCTTATGTATTTACAGACATTAATTAGATCTGTTGGGAAGTTTTTGCAGTCCTTGTGAAGAAGAACGCATCTCACCTTAAACTGCAGATGAGAACCAGTTTAGTTGCAATATGAAACCACAGCCAAAAAAGGGAGGCCACCATCCAGCCACAGCGACTCTTCCCTTCCCCAAACCCAACTCCCCATCAGAAACCAGACTTCTGGAAAGTTTTGCAAGACCTCCTCAGTCTCACATTTTCCTTAAGAGGTGCAGCACCTGTGGCTTTTGAAACATTCAAAGTAACATTGGAGAAAGCAGGTAGGAATAAAACAGCTTAGTAAGTTAAAAGCATAGCTAGTCCTGAATTCCATTATTCCTTATGTTCATTTAAAATTTATAAAACACTCTGACAACTTAGAAAATTGCATTTGATTTCTTTATTCTTTTGAGGGTGGTAATCAGAGCTGTACGGATGGAGAACACTCACACAAGGTACAGTTTGTCTTTCAAATTTTAGTTGTTGTTTGGCAGCTGTGGTCTGCCTTTCCAGCCCTCTGTGGTGTGTGAAAAAGGACTGTATAGTGGATATTAAGCTTAGTTTTAGTCGAGTCTTTCTAGCACTTACACTGTAAAGCTGCATGTGCATTTACATCCTCTGTTTATCTGTACCTGTACCTCCTGTCTCTCTCACCACCTCTACTTCCTCCAGTTGCTCACACTCCCAGAAGGGAGTGCAAACAGGGACAGAATCTGTCCTTTAGTGATTCAGAAAAATTCTGAATAGTTCAGGAAAAAAGCACTACGAAATCTACAGAAACTCTGAAGATTACAATTAGGAAGGGACAACCTGCATTCAGCAAGAGTGTCTGAGTGCCCATATGTAATAGAAATTGTATTTTAAGTATAAAAAAGCACAGCCCAAGATATTTTCAGGATGAAATTAAGGACCCTAACAAACTTGCCATGGAAGTTTGTCCTTTGCAAACATTTAGCTAGACAAGATGATAGTCCCAGCTGCTGCCCATACTTCTGTAAAAGGAACATCATTCTGTCTTTGCTGTATGGCAGACTTATCAGTAGCAGCTACCATGCAAGGCCTCAAAGAGATAACAGGCATATTATCAGCAGTGAGTGCGAGACTCTTGTGAAAGCCTTTTTTTTTTTTCAGCAAGCTCTCCAGACATCCCACTTGATGTGTGAAAGGCCTGGAAACTGCTATGGCCACTTCTGCTATTTCCATTTCAGCTATCCACAGAGAAGTGATTGAAATGTTGCAGTGTGCTCTGAATCTTACTAAGAAAAATCTCAATGCTCTCACATGGCAGTATTTGTTCTGCATTCAAAAATACTACTATTGCAGAGCCAGAGCCAAAATATTTTACTGCATGCACTGCTCCTACATAAAAGACAGATTATTTTTTCATGGTAACAGTTGTGCATTAAACATCTCTAATACTCATATCGTGAGTTCACAGGACATTCTCCTGCACAGAAAGCATCAGAGAAACCAACAAATGCTTTAGGTCTTTGGCTCACTTTCATAAACAAGCCTTTTCCACTTCCCATCCCCACTGCATTCAGCAGAACAAGGTTCATATCAGTAAAAGCCTCCCTTTGTGAGTAGTTATTATTGTCATCTGTTACTGTGGAAGGCCCTGCAATATGGCCAGGTGCTCTGCTTTCACTCTGCTCTGAGATGCTAACCTCCAGCAGATGAGTGTCGTGGGCAGACAGGAGCAAGGACATGGTATACTGTCACTGTAAGATTCATCAAATCTCATGTATATTTTTAATCTTTTTTTTCCCCACCTTTCCCTTCTTATTCTGAAATTAACAAGTATCTATGTGAAAAACACACAACCCACCCTTTATGGAATGAACTGCAGAAATACTAAAGGTGTGTGAAAGACAAGGTATCCGCAAAATTTTCCATGTACTATAAAATATACCCTGTGCTCTTGCAGTCTCATTCTCCCAAAAAAGGGCACAGGAATGATCACCAATGTAACAAAACAAACGTTGCTTTCATCTGTAATATCTTCATTGCATTGCTTACCTTCATTAACTGCATGAGGCTTAATAATGCAACAGGTACAGTTTGTAAATTTTGCACTGTTGACTGGTCCACGACCTCCACTGGAGGGAAAGAATAACTCCAACTCCTGCAACAGTTGTAATTGAATACAGTTTAGATTGATCTAGCTACGTACATCAGCTTTTATCATAAGTAACAGGATCTGAAGTATCCATAGTTACAGAAGTTAAACTTTAATTATAGATTTTTGTGCTACAAATACTTTATAGTGTTCTCTCAAACACATCTTTCGCTCTCGAGTACCATTGCCACAATCATAAACCCACCATTTGAATATTACTTTTAACTTCTGCAATGCAATCCGTTTCCATTCCGAGCACTTGGAATGCTGCTGCCACAATCATTTGGTAAAAGCGTTCCCAGTTGTTTGAATTGTCTCCCTTTCCTCAGTATCTTTCCCAAGTCCACTCCTTCCCTCTTTTTACATCTTTTCCACTATATGGACTAAAATGCAAATACCATCCATTTCTCAGTATGTTTTTTTTTTTCCACATACAAAACTGACCTCCATCTCATTTGTTTACCTTTTCCCCCCCCCTTGTCTTAAACAACTAAACTTTGTCTAAAACTGTGGACTCACTCCTCATATCTTATTGACCCTATTTTTTTATTTTTATTTTTTTTTAATCTTACTGAACTGAAGCTGATGAATTCAATTGCTCTGATTTCTAGGATGAATCAAAAGAAACTCTTTGCCTCTGATCACTTCCTTTCTTTCCACCATTGCTGTTCAGCTATCGTATAGCTTGGGTCTTAGACCATACTGGAGTGAGCTTAAGAGACAGGTTTCATTCCTCAATGGCATTTTTTTTTCATTGTTTACTGCCAGCTTCACACTTTTTCCATACATTTATTGCATATGTTACACAATCTGACAATTAATGTTAGTCATGTGCTCAAAACACAAATACCATTTCAGACCTATTGGTCAAATTCAGTAAGAGAACTGATAAATTTCTACTTAAGGAAAATAATACAACTGATAAATTTCTACTTAAGGAAAATAATAATACTCTGGAAATACTACTATTGAATCTAGTAACAGTACCAGTGCTAAAGTCCATTTCCTGAAAATTTCTCATTATTTTACTAGCTCAACTCATATGGAATAGACTTTGCTATCTTCCTGTCTTCAGCTCACAGCACTCTGAGGATTCCTGTAATCCTTATTTGAACAATTATACAATTCAAACTAATGTATCTTTCAACAGAAGGAAAAATGGGTGGTTTTTTTTTTTTGTCCTAGCAAATAATCCACATTTTAAGTGGGCAACAAATGGGTTCAATTTCCTTTGTCCTTCTATTGATAAAATGCTGCATGCTTCAAAGACCTTGTCTCAATCTGTTAACTAATGTTTATTCTAAAAGAAGCAGGTAGAAAAGGCAAGACAATATTTAC
The DNA here is from genome assembly GCA_013399075.1 of Chloroceryle aenea. NCBI lineage: Eukaryota > Metazoa > Chordata > Aves > Coraciiformes > Cerylidae > Chloroceryle > Chloroceryle aenea. The sequence goes on from VWZY01003317.1 coordinate 261,967, forward strand.
AATGTTTAACACTTTGTTTCATCCATTAAAAGCCATACAAGGAAAGTAACTAAATAATGATGAAGGACTAGGATAATGAAATACCAAACTATAACCAAGTGGAGCCTTGAAAAGAAAATTCTTTTCCTTTATTCCTGATCTAAAGAAGTTCCAAAGTTCGGCCTGCAGAGACAGACCAGCTTAGAGTATACCAGAGGCAGAGTTTCACTTGTCATTTAGTCCTCAGAAGAACAATGCTGCTTTCCACTCTAACTGTTCAGTTTACCATACATTCATTAAATGTGGTTGAAACTTCAATTCTCTTTCAGAAGAATTTGTTTAGGTCCCGTTTATCTCATATTTCTTTCTTTTCAGGGAAGCTTCTGCAAGACACAGCCAACTAGTTTCCATGGCAACTGCTACACAGCCATATAACACTGGCCCTACTAAATTAAAATAGGCTCAGGGATATTAAATTCATAATTTTGGTGGATTTCTTGAAGACTGGTATCAGTAGCACCACAAAGATACACACACCTGGAAAAGTTCCCACAGTCATAAAAATGCCTCAGAAGAATGGGGCCTTCGAACTGCCTTTCAAAAATAATGAAATGTGACAAGAACAACAAACTTAAGCCAAAGCACGTATTTATGCTTCTAATCAAAATTTTATGCTAATAGATACTCTCCTACACTCTTGGTTCAAAAGCTTCCACAGTTGTCATAGCAGTACACAGGAATAAAGAGAAACTTTCACCCTTACATGTGAAGACATACAGCTATTTAACCAGAACTACAAACAGTTTTCTGACTAGAATTCACCATCAGAAAAAATCAATTTCATCCAAGCCCCTTCTGACTTTGTACCATCTTCATCCAGTCTTCCAGAAGACAAGGATGCAGGTCCAGCAAATGATTTCTTGTCAAAACCAGAAGCTCACCCAGAGGACCCATCAAGCCCAGACACAGCGTAGATAAGAGAGATGAGTGCTTGACCAGCAGAAAACCATGCATGCTTTGCAGTTAGCTTGATGTGCCACACAAGCTAACAGCCAGCCAGAAGAGGCTGACCAACTCTGCCCTCACCACCAGGATATAATCTCGATGTATATTTTCTAGTGTACAGTACTAGGTATGCCAGGGCAGGTCTCTCTCCATCTGTGCTACTGTGCCAATTTAAAAAGCGGCAAGACTAGAATCAAGGAAGCAACAACTGGTATTTTTTTCCCTGCTGCTCTAGACCTAAAATATATCACAGTGCTATACCAAATTATCAGGAGGTAAGCTTTATTCTTGTCATCATTTACCAGCATATTACCCCACAATTCTGTAGAAGTGCTGATAATATCTATCGCCCAGCCCCAGGGCTTTTTCTTAACACAGAGGGAAACACTGTGAGCGAAGCAAAAGAAAGCTGAACTCCTCAAAGCCAGGCCCACTGTACTACCTCTCAAAACACAACGCACTACAAAGTGACCTGTTTTCATAATTTTTCATTCTGAACAATAGCAGCAGAGGAAGTAGGCTACAGTCAGAGGACTAGGACGACTGTGGAGGAGAAGAGAAAAGCAAAACACAGGAGGGCATAAAAGGATTTGTTTAATCACTTTCTTTTTATGACCAAGATTGGTACGCTATAGGTAGATTATGCAGACTATGCAATTAACTCAATGTTTGTGATGTATAGAAGATATCAAAAATGACTGGGAATGCTCTCCTGATCAAAGTGCCCAAGATTCGTCTTTGTGACACAGATAAACAAGACTTCTCTTTTCAGACAGTTCATTTTTCCATGCTAAAAAGAATCCATAAGGAATAGCTAAGATAGTTCTGAACTCAAGTGTGGAAAAAAAATGAGGAATTCATGACCCAGCTGTTACCAGATAAAATAAAAATAAACCTCAGTCAACAAACAGTCAAAAACTTACTTGAGCAGCTGAAGCAACTGAATCTGGGCCATGAGCTGCATTTCTTAGGCCATCATGTCCAAAGTTCACTCTAATGCTCTCTGGTGCATCAGTCTGAGCTATTGCAGAGTTCGCTGGCCCCAGTAATGTCTTCCATTTACAAACTGCATCATCTCCTAAGATTTCCATAGCAACAATGGGACCACTGGTTATAAACTGGAGAAGCTCGCTGTAAAATGGAAACAACACACAGTGATACATGCTACAAATTAAAACCAGCAAAAACATACAATCATCAGAGATGTTCAGAACTTAACAAGGCCTGGAGCAACCTGATCTACCTTTGAAGCTGGCTCTGCTTTGAGAAGGAGGTTGGACTAGGTCATGTGCAGACATTCCCTTCTTATTATGGTTGTAGAAAAAGAACTGGATAATGCAAATTCACTCACACTACAGTGCCACATGTTAGATTTCAAAAGAATTTTGGAAAAATCGGCACTGGCCACAGTGAAAGAGACCCTGCTAATCATTTGTCTGACAGGAATAATTCCTAAGCATGTCTCTTCTTCACAGAAAAAAATCAGGATTCTCACAAATCACAGAAATCACAGAAATGTCTGGGTTGGAAGGGACCTCTAGAGGTCATCTAGTCCAACCCCCTGCTGAGACCCTTGTCAAGCCTCACCTTGAATGTCTCCAGGGATGGGGCCTCAACCACCTCCCTTGGCAACTTGTTTCAGTGTTCTACCACCCTCATGGTAAAGGATATCCTCCTTACATCCAGTCTAAATCTGCAACACTGCTTACTCTGCAGACTATTCCTGAATACTAAATCTTTTAAATTAATTTCTTTAATATCAAAAAACATTAATCTCCAATCAAGTAGAATTGTTAATTTTTCCCTACTGTTCTCTAGACTTACATTGACTAGTGAACTTGAAAACTATATCTGAATTTAAAGACAAGTAATTCAATGCTAAATATCAATGAGTCATTTCACTGCCTTAAAATTTCTTATTCTATTTGATTTTTCATGGTTTATAACTGTTTCTGATTTAGACAAAAATCCTATACAGAAGATGCAGACAGTAGGACTGTAGGATGGGAGACAAGCACATCACAGTGGACAAAGTCTACAGTTCCTCAGACAATTACTGTTAGTGGAGATAGACATCTGTGAAATAATACTACAGGCAAAATTCTTGCTTATTTATCAACATATTCAAGCAGGCTTACTCAGCAAAGAAAAGGCAATTCTAAATTTTCCTCTGATCTCCAATATGGTCAGACATAGCCTGGAGCCATGTCTCTGAAGAAGCTGAGGTTGGACCCGCAATAAATCAGTTGCTATTGCAGGAGAGCAGCTGGCAGATCCTAATACTCAAGCACTTCATGACAGTACTGAAACCAGGCCTTTGATCAAGTAAAAACCCAGGTTCCAAAATGGCTAAAAAACACAAGGTAGAGTAAACAAAAAAACCCACAAATCCAGAGTAAGGAAAATAAAGTTATTTGTTAGCAGATTCAGGCAAAGTAGAAAAAATACAATCTCTGGATCATAAGCATCAATCTCATCAGTTATGAAAGGCAAAGGTTCTCTCTGCTAGGTGGAGCAGTCTAGTATTATGTAAGTTTGACACTAGCAGTAGAGCAAACAACTGCCCCATACACTATCATTTCAGTTACTTATGATTTGGGGTATTTGCTACCAATCACTTCTCACAGACAAGCATTCCCCCCTAATTCTAATTACCTGCAAGCTCTGCTCTGATCCTGAAAGATGTTGCTTCCCTTGGCTTTGAAGTTTTGCCTCGTTACTAGCATTTTCACTTCTGAGAGACCAAAGACATTCCCCTGATATCATCAGGCTGTAAAGAGTGTGAGTTAAAGCCCTGGATAGCTGAAATAAGGATCTGTCCCTGCAGGAAGACGAGCAGGGTGCGGACTTTGCAAAGGGCTCCACTCAACTATGACAAGTTCTGATTTTCCCATGGTCCTGAACTACCAAATACAGTAAACAAATCCTGCACATTCAGTAAATAAGCTTAATACATGTCAAACTGCAACTGATATACCTACTTATAAAAAGGTTTTGATTGATGGTCTACGTAGAAATCAGCTGCTTCTTTTCTGGAAGAGTAAAATGACACAGATATATAGATATACACATAGATGCACATATATACATATACATAAATCCCCCTGAAAAACACAAACTATCATTCATCAATGAGTCTCTACAGGTAATGTCATCCCAAGTGGATAGCTTGTGGGGTGTTCATGCCCTGTAATAGAACCTACATTTAATTTTCTGTCATATTTTGTGTAGCTACAGGTGTAGCTTGTAGCTGACTCCTCCTTACGCTTATGGAAGTAATTACTGAAGCCCATAGCATGGACTTTCAGGGTCACTGATGGGCCCTGCATTCTCAAGTTGAGAAATAAATGCAGCAGTCACCTTCTTGCCAAACCATGTGCTGTTATGTTGTTTTCATTTCACATCTCAGTTTGAGTGGGTATGTCAGTTAATGAAGTTTTGTTTGAAAGCACAAATAATTTATCTATTTCACTGGAACTTATTTCCTTATCAAGGCTAGTGTTTGATTACACTGGTGCACAACAGCATACTGCATAACCTGGTTTCTATTCAGTATCCTCAAATGCTACAAGTCACATAGGCAGCACAATGACCTCCAGATTAAAACCTGCTTTCTCTCACACTTTCCCACTTGAAAACTTCATTTGGTCTTCCACTTCCCCTCGGGGAAAAGAACAGTTACTACACACTGCTTTGTCCCAAATCAGTGGGGGCATCTTACATTGCCAGGCAAATACAGGCCAGCAGGCATAGAGAGTGTGCCTGTAGCACAGCTGATACTTAGCCTTTACATAAGTACCAGAAGCAAAAAGATACTGTTCTCAGACAGGTGGTGAACTTCTCCAAGCTCTGCATTGCCACACTCACGCTGCTACCAGCACTAGGCTCAGCTACCCAGCTACACAAGTTTCAGGGACCATGGTTCAGTCCAGCCATCCATCCACCGATGGGCTTACCATTCTGTGGCTTTTCACCCCACTACCCTCTGCAGCTAGCCAACCTACTCTCTTCCTGCTTTTTCTCCAGCTACTTTTCATGTTTAACTCTTGTTTACTGCACTGCATTTTCTGCATGGCAACAGCTAGAAAAATCCATGGAGGTTTTCAAGTTATTTTGCAGCTTCAAAATTTCAGTTCAGGAGTGCAGGCTTGGTCTTGGTTTGCTCCAAATCCATGTGTGTACCACTTCCTGAAGCTGGAATTTGTGGAGAAGGACAAGCTCTGCAGGAGGACCAACAGGTGAAAGGAAGCAATATTACTCACCCCTAGCCTGGGTACAAAGTTCATAATCAAAGCAGAGTTGCAGGGAAACGAAAACATTTCCACTTGGAAAATTGTTTTGACCTGCAGAAACAGTCTTCTGATTTTTTGGTCTCCATCATTTTGCTTACTTTGAGCAGCTCCCTTTACTGAAATAAATTACCTGCATGTTTTTCAAATAACAGATTCCACGTATGAACAAAGGTGTGGTTCTGTAATCTATGATGGAACTTTTAAGCCCAGTACTGTGACAGGAAAGAAATAATGTCAAGAAGAAGCTAATTTTTCTAACCTTGACAAACATTTGAACAGTCACATCTTTCTCCGGCTTTTTTATCGAAATGACCACCTGCTCACTGGAATTGAATAATTCCAGGTTTGTTGCTTTCAGTTCAGTCTGAGACATCAAATATTCAAAAGATTTCCATTGACCATACAGCTAATATGCTTTCCTTCCATTTCATAACCAGGGCAGAAATGTGATTTAAAAATGATGCTAGTCACAGGAACTCTTGCAATCTCAAGCTTCAAAACTACACTCTGCAAATAGCCCAAATTTTTTGCTTACAATTCACTATTTCATCAGAAAATCCTTTTTGGAAACTAATTCACCATATAATTTTGGAAAGCAAATATGAAAAAAAGGTATGCTAACAGATTAAGTATTATCATTTCTGAACATAAAGAAATGGTTGAGGGATATACTTCTGAAACGGACTGAGCTCTATTGCTCAGTTAAGAATTCATATTGCAATAAATATAAAACTGCAGTTGTGCGGTGTAACTTAGTTCCTTTTTCATTTCCTCCCTCTCATTAGTGCTCTGCTTTTAAGGAATGGAAAACAGTGTTCATCTGGGAATAATATACTGAACTGATTATATGAAGAAATGAAGAGACTAGAGAGCTGACCTATCAGAGCAGGCGCCTGCCCTCACTTTCATATCTTGGCTACAATTTTAGAGAAGACATGAACCTACTTAACAGTGATTGCCAGGCAACTGTCAGTAATAATCCCTATAAAGAAAGCAGTAGATGATGATGTTCATTTGAACAAGCATGCCTGCAGAGATCTAAGGGTAGAAGACTTTGGCAAAGCAGTAGTTCTATCATTTTGAAGTGGCACAGTCCCAAGAAACAGAGTATATAGTATGCAGAGTAACCACAAATACTCAAGCCATTATTTTAAATATATCCAGTGCTTATTAATAATTATTTTCAATTATACAAGACAAGCAGAAGTTCAAGCCTCAAAGTTTCTCCACTTCAGTGTGAATCAACTCCAAAGCACATGAGTTGGCTCAACAGTTCTTCCAGTTCTCAGACAGACACTGAAATAAAGAACCACCCAACACAAACAGCTGGGTTGAAGACACTGTGAACTGCAGATCAGCATTAGAAACTTGATTGAGCTCATGAAATGCAGTTGTTTGAGGGAGGGTCTGGGACCAGTATCACCAAATACTGCAGCAGATGAATGCAGAGACAAGAAGAGGGAGTCACATAGCTGTTTTACCAGTATTTCAGAAAGCCAAAAAGGTTCTGAGGTAGGGGAAAATTGTTCCTGACCTCACACAGAAACCATAAGAACACATGAAAATGGTATTATATAAAACAGATAGCTTTTCTTTTCAAAGACATGTATATGAACAGCTTTGGCAAAGCAGCAATGGAGAAATAATGCAGTAACTCTGGGGAAGTCTGCTAGGGTAAAATAATTCTGTTTTCTTTCTTCTGCAGCATACCTCTTTTTAAATCCTATCGTTCAATAAGCGGAGAACAGTGAAGGTTGGGAGGGATTAGGAAGATGCCTAAGTAAAATCTGTCCAACCTTGCAACATCAGAAGATCATCTACTTTGCCTGGGACTTCCAGTCATTAATAACAAACAAGTCTGGGTTTTGAGAGCACAAATTAAGATGACAAATTTATTGAGAGTGAGCAGATCAACTGCTTTCAAGACAGCATTGTTATAATCAGCGGTATGGTTTGTATTAGGAAGCCATGAGGTGAGGACATAGAGACATGCCAGTAGTAAACACTGCTGGATTGCCAAAGCTATGATGATCACCTTGGATTCATACAGAGATATTACATATTTAATCACCCATATTCATTTGCATAGAACTTTTTAACACTTAGCCTAATTCTCTACATGCTTTCAGAAATCTACATGATTATGAAACTGATGAGTCTTCCCTCTGTTATTCACTGGAGTGGATTTGATGTTTGGAATAACACGGGATAGTTTCAGGGCATGTTCTTAACTGCAGAAATAATATTTAGATATGATAGAACTAACCTTAGCAATTCCTTACCTTGAAAGCAACATCATTTTGGCTTTAGTTATTGTAAATCCTGCATTAATAATTATATCAATTAATTCTCCAATCTTGGGCATTGCATCAGGTTTAATCAAAGCCAGTGTTCTGAAGAAAAAAAAACACAAACAAAAAAACAAGTTGAGAGATACAGCCAACACTGCTTTCCTTAGAGGGTTTGGCATGCATGTTGAGTTTATATTTAAATAAAACATCACATCAAAGAGAGAAATTCTGTCACAGTCAAAACACCCTAGTGCCAGTGTCTCATCAATTTCCACACTGTCCTTGAATGTCTGTGCAAGGCATTATTCTGATAAGAACAAGCTTTGCTCGTTACAATTTCCTCGGCTTTCTAACCCAAGTCAGATGACAGTGGTCCACCAACTATTGTTATTTACTGGCTCCTTCCATCACTCTAAGAGCAATCAATCTGACCAGTTCTTCCTTAACTGGTGTGTATCTATATAGCTCCTCACTCACACCTTTGGGTTAGAATGCAACTGATTTGTTAATGTCTCCCTATGTTTGCTCAGCAATTTTTTCCTAAATGTACTCATTATATACATTAAAATAAAACTATTTAAATTCCCTGTTTAAAAACAGTACTTAAACATGTGCCTCTTCCATAATACTCAAAATGAAATGATTGTTTTATTATTACTTTTAAAATATTTGGAGGCTTCAGTGAGAAGAAGGTCCTATTATGCTTGCTACAGTACAAACACTTAATGGTGTACAATTTGCATGCCAAATAGCTGACACTGTTAATAGACACAATAAAAGGATGGCAGAGGAGTTATTACATCTCTTATACTGACTGACAGCTATATTCTTAGGAAGACCAATCCAAAAATCTCTATACTCTCCCCCATATCTTTGTTTCCAAGTACGTCTTGTCTTGATAATTATCTTTTTATATTGACATCCCCAAAGGCCAGGACTGTTTTATTAGTGCACTTTGCATAGCACCGAGTACACCATCAGCACTAAACATATTATTAATCAAAAATAACAAGCAGAAAAAGAAGGTCTGTAAAATGGCATTTTCTATTTGCATTTATCTTGTGGTGAGTCAGCTTCAAATGTGCTCAGCTTACAAATCAACAGATTTATTCAACCCTGTATCTCAGAAACCCCACGTCTCTGACAATCCTAAAGAGCTCTTTCCACCTTTTATACTGTTTCCAATAATGAAGGCTACCCAAGACAGTATTTTTTATTGCAGTACTTCCCTAAATGAAAGGCAAATAATTGCAAATTTCTCATTTTATATACCAGCATAGCATGGAAAGCAGCCTTTAGGTTGGCAGCAATATATTCCAGAGAGGGTAAATATGATGAGGTTACAGGAGATGGATGAACTTCCACTACATTTACTTTGAACTTTAAGTGACCTCAAATTGACTGATGCTTTGGGAGCAGACAGACTATCTATTTGACAGCAAATCTAAAGGAAAGGAGGTGCTAGGACCAGGAAATGTAAAGAGGAAGATTTGAACATATGTGGCATTTCATTTGAAACTAAGGGAGAGACACAGATGACCTTCAGACCTCAGAAACAGATTTCCTCAAGCATCAGGAAACTCATATACATGGATCGACTTAGGCCCAGATCTGTTGAGAAATATGACACAAAAAGACTGATGTACTGAGGGTGTAGCCAGAAACTGCATGAGAGGAGTCAGCCAAGCCTATGCTTCAATCCATTGCAGTGCAAACTAAAGTTGGTTTAGCCCTATCTTCAGATCAGGAAAGGCTGACCTCTGGCCAACGTTCAACACCGTTTGCCAGCATACTCCATGCAGCCTACAGGCCTGTTCCCTGCTTCTCCGAGGATTTTGCAGCTCCACCCCATTTTGTGATATTATTTATCATAGGACAGGGTGTGCCACGTGCATGGAGGCACGTGAGGGGGAGCAGCTGCATGCTTGAGCGATGACAGGTAGCCACCCCCCGCACACAATACATGACCTGCATCTGGCATGAGAGGTTCTCAGCAGTGCCTTTCACCACAAACAGTAGGGATCAAACCACTGGAACAAGATCTCTAGTGCCATTTGCATTTCCATGAGGAATGCTTTTTTGAATCTATGTTATTACACAAATTATTTGAGACAGACTGCTAAAGCTAGAAATAAATTGTCCCTTACTTTTCTAATTTCAAGCTTTCTAGTAAAAGTGTAATTTCCTACCAATATGTAATGAAATAGTGCATTATGAAGTAATTTACCTAGAAGACATTAATACAAACTGCAATGAGCAACTCTTGTAACACATTTTTTCTCTAACACTGATATATAAACTTTAACATTTCAGTGCAAGCTTCTCGGAGGTATGCAGGTTAAGAGAAGTATAATTGAGGATGCTGAAAATTGTTTCTGAGATTGGATTTTGATTCATGTGCCCTATTTTTAGTTTTAATTAGTAATATGTTTCCTTTGGTTTGACACGATGCAGTCCACAAAGTACATTTTGAAACAGTTTCATGTTTAGGAACAAAGGAGAAAGAATGAAAATGAGGCTTATTCACGTACATTTTCAGAGGGACTGTATGACAGTATTGCAATGAGTGCTGAAACAACAGAAGAGGGGAACTGATCAAAGAAAGGGTGCACAAAACATGCTGCGGCTACACTTCTGAGATCTACTTATTTCTAATAATAGGACTGTTGCACGTACAGTAGCTTATGTCTTGTAGGGGAAGAAACACTGATTATGTCAATGACTAGAAGCATAAGAATAACATATCCCAATCAAAAAAAGAATTCAGATATTTCTGGTTGAGATACAAGCTTTCTAACACAATTTTCAACACCATTTATATTAACTGAATCTAAGTATAGTCTACTACACTTAGACATGTAAGTCAGACAAATATTGACCTGAGGTTACAACCACTCAGGATCACAAGTAAAAGCCTACAGAAAATCCCTGATACACACCAGTGATTACTGATGTGATACACTGTAAGTAAGCACATGCTTACTCATTTCAGTCACAGTTTGTGATTATTTCCTTATGATACACTGGAAAGGGAACAGGGAAGAACATGGCTGTATTTGAAAATTGACCCAAGACTTTAGAAAACTAAGTAGAAATTGAAACTCCATAGAACTGTCTTAATTTTAGCCTAATTCTAGAATGGACCCATGCAAATCTAGCCAGTTTTTTTACACACTTATTTTGTGCCTCATGTATCTAGTCACATTCACTTGCGTTACTGACAAAAACAAAGGTCCCTAATTTGAAACATTCAAGGGGTTTTTTTATATCCATTCCTCAGTTTACCTCAAAGGCCTCTGCAGAGCCTGTCTCCATACATATTCAGTGACCAAAGAATGCATTGCCAAAGTCAGACTAAACTGCTGACAGTCCTGTAGAGCACAAAGGCAAGAAAAAGACAGGGGAAACATTCCGCCTTCTACAACATCCTGAAAATTATTACTAGAATTCCAACTACAGATTATTTTAGGAATTGTTGTGTACTGCAGAAATGTTACTGTATCTTTTTAACCAATAACTGCTGTAAAAGCTGCTTTGAACAGGCAAAAACACAAATACCTCACAGGCAACTGTTTTGCCCAAGGACATTTTTAATATGACCCCATTTACCCAGTGAGAGCTTTTGTAAAGAAACAGGATTTTTAGGATCCCTTGCTTGTTTAAGACACCTTTCACTATGTTCCTTTAGGCTATTCTGAATATGTATCACCACTTGCATATCTATGTTATCTTTCAGCTGACATTCCTAAAATGTTTTCCAAACAGCTGACATGTCATAAATTCCCTTCCTTCCTTTTGCAGAGCAGTACAAAACTCTGCCCCATCTCAGGACCACTTCATTGATCCAACTGCTAATGCTGCTGTATAGATGGCAACTTCCCTTAAAAGAAGAAAAGGTAATTTTATCACAAGCTGCCTTTTCTTGGTATAACTCCATCAGCACCATTTATGCTAGTTTAGGCAGTAACTGTAAAAAGCTGCAGTGATATAAAAACCACAAGACAGATGTAATCTACCCTAGGCTCCTCTGAGAAACAGAGAGTAGCCCCATATACAGAAACTGTCCTCTGGTGTTCTCCACCTCCTTTGCTATTCTTCCACCATGTCCAAACCCAGCTTGGAAAAAAGGTACCAAGAGAACTAATTCTGGAAAGAGAACATGGCAGTCATTTCCACAGCAATGTTCTTTTAAGGTCAAGAAAAAAAGGTGCATTAAAACTTGCAATTCTTCTTCTAGGTCTGGTTGTGTACAAGTCTCCAAAAAGAGTTCAAAATAAACCCTGTTAGTGGGAGGGAGGAAGAAAGTAGGCAAATAGGGCTCACTGGAACATCATACCTAAGAAAATATTCTGTGTTCTTTTCAAGAAAAGGTGGAGCAAACTATTGAAGTGTATTAATTTGCAAACTCAGATATTACCTGCACTGCAGTCAAATCAGATTTTAAATCATTGTAAATTAAACTTATTGTCATTTTATTAAGTTTCTCCTGATATTTTTGTTCTTGGATGTGCTCCTAAAGTCTTTTCCAGAGCAAGTCTTTCAACCAAAAAGAGATGGATCTTACCTTCATCCATTATAAACGAAATTTGTCTTAACAAACTAGCCTACAGGTTTTACTGACATTCTCACTCTGTACTTCCCGTCTTCCTGCAAATGGAGTTTAGGAGATGCTGAAAAAACTCTCATAAAAAAATCCTTCAAAGGGGAAAAAGCATCTGAGAATGGGAATGGGCCTCTCACTCCTGTTCCTACTGTTTGCAATTACTACTACTAACATAGAGTAATCTGATTGGCAAGGCACCAGGTTTCTGCACAGATCGCAGGGAGACAGGTGCTAGTTTCACAAGAGCCAGGCCTTTCAAGTCCAGCACACATCAGGGTTACTTTATTAGTTCTGCCCCAGGAGAATCCACAAAAATCCTACCGCTGCCTGCCCTGGGGCAGTAACAAAGCTGAACAGGATTCCATTTTCCTCCTCCCCTTTTTCTCCTAACACACCTACAGGAGGCAGCAGCTGACACCACGGAGAAGTTGGCCTTGAAGATTTATCGGGTAACAATGGCAGTCTCGGCTTCGTCCAGGAGCAGGGCCCATCTCTCCTTTCCAGCTCTCAGTATGCCAGGTCACTTCAAACTGCACACAAACTTCTATCCCCTCCTCTCCCTATAATGCAGAAAAACTATTTCCAGCAAAGAACAATTATTTTGAAAATCCATCCACAAAGGAAGATTTAAAAAAAATGTGCTTCCTTACCTCTCCTTGCGGCTCCCCAGCTTGCGGGCTGTATACTGATCCCCATAGTCCACTAAGGACAGATGGCGGGAAAAAACAGTGATTTTGTTGCCCACAAATAAATCCTCAAGGTGTAAGCTCTCATACTTGGTGCGCTTCAGAAAGGTGCGATGGTTCTTCACATCGTACTGCAGAGAAAAGATTATTAAAATCTACCATAGCAAGAGATTAAAGCTGTGGGTGAACTCGGTGTAATTTTTACTGTACCTTCAGAAATTTCCACAGTACTGTGGGATAGAATCTGATCACTACATTGTTTTAATTCGTAACTCTTTGAACTTACAGGTGTGCCAGGAGAGTTTAAGAAGACTGAATCACAACTACTAACTTACTCTATTTAAGTAATCTCAGGCTGACAGCTATCTTGGCTTTTTGTTTTTTTTTTTATCTATCATTTGCTTGTGCTAATTCAAGCAGTGATAACAGGTTCAGGTGCCTAGCAGATACCTCTGTCCAGCCTCACTGAGAGTTCCCCCTAGCAGATCTATGCTGTTTCACAGAGCAACGGCTCACACCAGGAATGATCAAGACACACACTGCGGCACATCTCCTTTTCAGGGCACCGTTACAGTGATGCTGTGCTTTACTCAACTGCCTAAGACTCAGAATTAGGGACAGATGGATGATTGCAACACTAGGTTAAGACATTCTCACTGCCTAGAGCTGCAAACTCAAAAGCCTGTCAAGACAATTCAGCTATTTATCATCATTCCAAGCAAGAAGCGAGACGTTAACGTGTAGTTTTCTGGGTGGGCTGGCAAAGCACAAAAGGCAACCTGCTGAACAGTTTCTTTACTGCATGTACATGTTACAGATGTCTTCAGTTTCCTGGGGAAATGGAATCCTGCAAAAAGAAGTTTTATCCTCCTTAGGCCAAACTTCCCCTTCTCTGTCTTGAATCGCATGTACTGTCCTTCATTGCAATGGTACATACAAGAGAGTAGCATTGAAAGAAAGAACATAATTTCTATAAATATTGCAGGAAAAAATTTTAAGAGCAAAATTATATATTCCTCCATGTTCTGAAATGTGTACATATTTTATCTTGTTAGAAGACTAGAAGAATTGTGTTTTCAGAATAGCCAAAACTTTAAAAATCAGAGAATATAAATGATGTTGATACTTCGTTCTGCTGAGGCAGGATTATAAGGAATAATCCTTCCCTACTAAGATGTCTTTAACTCCTCATATGTGCTCCTACTAAGTGTCCTCTATTCAAGTGTGGTAGGGAATGAAAAGACAGCATGGTAAAAAAATAATAATAATTTAAAAAATCACTTGAATTCAGATACTTGCTTTTTCCTGGACTTTGCCAGGAAGTCCAGTAACTGTCTTGACCCTATTAAAATTCTTCAGTATCTTAACTAAAAATCTGAACTTTTTCCTAGTTATTCCACTAACGGTTTCGAGAAAGGCACCCCAAATAGTTTCTCTCTTCTCAAGCAGGAAATAAATGTAGGTGGGAGGCATCTACCTGTACTAAAGATTTATTCTTTTGAGTGGAATTTTGGATCTGTTTAAAAGACCATGTTATAAGTGAATGATAAGCCACAGCAGAGGAAATGTAAGACTGTTTGGACTGTTCACATCCTGTCCATGTACCGTAGAAGTAAACTACCAAAACCAAAATAGTTCTCTGCTAAGAATCTGTCCTTCTTAAAGATTTCTTCTCTCTTTTTCGAAAATCTGCTGTAGAAAGAATAGTTGTTCAAAGCTTTAAGAGTTCCCCATAAAAGTTATTAACTATGGAAGATTCAGAGAATGGGGCATCTCTTTGTCGAGAGATCCAGTTTGAATATAAGGGCTGCTTGCAGTCCTTGGACAAAAATCTGTGTTGTCTTCTTCCAGCTGCAAAGCAAGCCAGAAACTTTTCTTATTATTCCACACTGTCATTTTACTTCACAGGAACCAGGACATGAAGAACTGAGAAAGAAAAGGAAAGCTGAGGACTTCACATAAGACAAGCTTTCAACAGCTCTGTTCCACCCTCAGCTGAGGTACGTGACAGCTATTGTCAAGCAGGTGAGAAAGGGGATGAAACATCTTTCTCATAAACATGGAGAAGCTGTCTCATATCAATTACCTCCCTTCGCCTCAGATATGTTAGATGAAAGAGCAGGCTGTCACATCCTCAGGAAAATATTAGAAGATGCAGTAATAGAATCATCAAATTCTACAGTAATAATAGTAAAAAAAAATAAATCCAGAAAAGAGTTCTAAATTTAATGTCTGTCCACAAACTCACCCTCAAAAGTGATTTTGATATATTCTTTCTATAGAGGTGTTACATACATTTTTGCTTTTTACCTCCTGTCCTGATCATATACACAGTCCATATACACTCATGACTGTGTACACGTCATTCTACCTTAAACTAAAAGCACACTAGCAAAATGTAAAAGTCTACTAAGCCATAGGTATCTGATGCTGAATGCATTAAGAAGCCCAAGAACACCTTGAAAGCTCTTGGTTTTGAGATGTTTAGGTGAAATGAACAACAATTTCACCAGCCTACACATGGTTGTGTAGGAAGATTATTACGGCTCCTGACTGATTAGCTAAACTGTCTCCTGGAAATAAAAAATAAAAATCCTCACATTTTGACAGCTGTGCACACACAGACATCATACAAAGAAAGAACTGAAAAAGGACATCATCATCCTGGTGTTTGTTTAAAGAGACTATCAGGAAAAAAGTGCAAAGAACATCTCCTTGCACAGGTGAGTACCGTGGTTTCACAGAGCAGTAGTTTATGTAAAAAAAAGGCAGATTCCATTAGTTTTCTTATTTCTGCATTTGATATTTATAGCAAGGAAACTAAAGTTTGATAATAAAATTACTAAGTGTGAATATCCAGTTCCAGGCTACTCTCAGACCCTTAGGTTCTTCACTAAAAAAATCAGAAAAGACTAGTACAAACCATTCACTCATTTCTGAAAGGAAGAACAAAGTATTGGTTGGCTTATCTGGATTATCTTTACACTATCTGTTACATTCAGCTATATATTCCTGCTACTGCAAAATGCTTGTTCTAACCTGCTCTCAATGAACAATGGGGATCAGCTGTATGAATCACAAGCCAGAAAGGTCTGTGCAAGCATTACTGATGGAAAAATGTAGATGCCCCTGTCTGAAACAATGGCAATTTGCCATTTCCTCTACTTTGATAAGACTCTCAAATTTTACTCTTCAGAGACTTCTGGAATTCCTGCTGAAGCTTAATCCCCTGTTTGGAATCAGCTTCAATTTATGTTTCAGTGTTGCTAAGTTTCAATTCTGAAACCCAAATAGAGATTGAATGAAAACAGATTTGTGAAGATTGATCTCTCCACGCCAAAGCAAGCTTTAAGAAAACCAAAACAAAATAAAAATCACAGATGTGGAACCTTTTCCATATGCTTCACTGTGAACTTGTATTTTTGCTTTTCTTTTCATCTGAGAAACAGAGCAAGATACATCTTAAATTACATTTTCCTTACCTGGAAAATTAATAAGCCTAGGCAGTGGCTTGTCATTTTACAAACTGTTCAGTTGGATATTACACTTATGGCAATATATTTTCTCTTTTATTCTTACCATTTCAACCGACCCATCTTTTGGATAATACAGAAGTTCATAACGCCGAAAGAGTGAAGCATTTGGGTCATACCATTCAGCAGTGAAAGCAAATCTGTCATCTTGACTCTGGAAAAAGGGGAAAAGGGCTATTACAGAAAACATACAATTTTTATGTAAAAATTCATAGATAAAAAAAAGTTCTTGCATTTTTTATCAGACAAGTTTTAAAAAAATCACTGATTAATGCACTTGCATACTCTGCATATCATCTTCTGCTTACCACAGCTGGTGACATCTTTTCACTCGTTCGCTATCATCTTTTAAGTATGATGGAAAAGCATGGCAGTTTTCCAGACAATCCCAAAACTTATTCTGACTTCATCACTTGTGAAACATAGATTGCTGTAGAAGTTGTTAGACTACTTAACTTTGTGCAAGTATTTGATTTACTTTTATTTGTTAAGAATGTGTTTGCTCACAACTAAACCATAGAATCTTAAGATATTTTCTACATCTCCTTAGAGATGAGAACTGAGCAGAACTCCTGTTAATGATAAGATAAACATATTCAAGTTAAGGACAACATTAGTTTGATCCACTACTTAACTTCCTGAAATTTACATAAGGTATAAATGCCTGATCTCATTTACAACTCATTTTCTGGCCCTGAGGAATGTGACAAGAAAGCTAGACTGCAACGATTCTAAAACTGTAGCTACATGCATAGCTTTTCTCCACTCCTCATCCTTCAGAGGATAACCCCCTACAGGAAAGTAAGCATGAAGGGGATGCAGTGCATGGGGATGTGCAGTTCTAACACTTCTCAGTGATCTCTGTTAATTAGCTATTGATATTGCAGTATCAGTTATTCGATAATTACTAGATGGAGTTCTACATTTTTATTTTCCACACCACCTCTAAATCTGATTGCTACTCCTGAGGGTAAGCACAGTCTTGTCACAGGCTTCTACTATTCAGATGTATCTGTATTCTTTTTACCCATTTTCAACACCACCAGGAGCTCAAGTGGAAGCCATGTAGGCCTTTTTAATCCTTCAGATTTTAGAAAACATTGGCATTTCACTGGTTTCACAGACTGCACTATAAGCAACAGCGCAGAAGAAGTTCTCGTGGGCTTCCATGTCTATTCTGGAACACCAGCAGAAAAAGAACCATAATATTTTTTCCTAGTGAGGGCAAGAATATAGACATACAGCTGTTAAAAAAACCACCCCAAAACACTAAAACAACTCAAAACATAACAACCAAAACAGTGATCTTGCTTTTCTTGTCAGTGCATTTTTTCTTGCAGCATCTGCAGCTTAAAGCTGATTTAGGACTAAGTGCTTTTGCAGGTTGAAGACCTGACAGAAGCAGCATCAGGAAAGAATTTTGCAAGGTGATGAATACTTGTACCTCTTGAGTTAAAAGCACTGTGGCAAGTGCCCCACCCTCCTGTCAGCCATTCAGGTACCACTGCAAAACGAAGGTGGGATTCTATCACAGAAAAACTTATGCAGCAGGGGCAGCACAGGGCTCTGTGAAAGATGAAAGGCTTTGATTTTGAAGTGTAGAAGTCTATACAGCACTGAAGGGCTTATTTACATGAGCCACTTCAAATTCTGTGTTATCTCTACACTACACACTGCAGCCTCTGGCAATACCTAAGCTGAGGTGCAGCACAAAAAATCCCTAGAGACTTAGCCCGACTTCCAGCCCTTCCTTATGTTAGAAGCTAGACGTGCTTCTGTCCTCATTGCTTCTGCCCTCATTGCTTCTGCCCTTGGCCTGGAGATAGGCAAGTCAGAACAAACTCTTCCTTACGTCAAAACTTACACCTTGATTTTTCAATATAGGCGTGTCATTGGCAATAAGCAACAGTAAGGGTTGGCAGGCAATAATAAATGACTGACTTCAACCTTGATCTTAAACATACTCGTACTCCTAGAAGACAAGACAAAACATTTGATTGATCAGTTTGATCATCTTGTCAAGGATGGATAGTATAGAGAAGGAGTTCTCCACCAAAGAAGTTGTCTAAAAAGAATAACCTCCAGAAGTTGACTAGTGATGCATGAAAAAGAAAAAAAAGATGCACCATCCTAAATCAATGCCTCCTGATAATTATCAAGATCTATATAATTATATTCATGCCACTTCTTTTGTTCTATAGCATCACTTTCATACATAGGTAGATTTTCCAGCGAAGCTACTAATTTTCATTTAAGGAAAACTCCTAAATTTCCAAATGCTTAATTGTCTCATGGAAGTAATGTGTTTATGTGAACAAGTTAAAAAAACACCATTAAATTTTTCACTTAGTCACCAGTACCAGTCATCTGCACCTTCATGTTCACAGTGAGAAAATACATAGTACATCTTGTCTTGTGAGGAATTGGTCGCTTTTTAAAAAAAAAAAACAAACACAGAACCTTAGCTTTAAGATCCATTTGAAATTAATACTATAAGATCTTATTCGATGTCTGAGCTATTCATATTTGTTATTCAGCAAGCTCTGCTGGACACTGCTTCTTATTCAGCTAAATGGCAGACATGACATTCTGTACTAGCTTCTTTTAGCATTGTAAGCAAAGGCAAGGTAATAAATGCTACTTAGACTTCAAAAAACACTGTAGAGCTAACCCCCAGATGTCTAGCAATGTTATCAGTAAGCATGAAAATTTGAATCTATTATTATTTTACATCTGGAAAATATGGAGAGGTAACAGTCTTCTAAAATGACAAAAAGTCTGTAAAGTTTTTCCTGGGCCATAACTAGAATTTCCTAGACATTTTTATGGGCAATTTTATGGACATAAAATTATCACACTAGGAGATAATTTCAGAGAACCATATCAGAAGAAAACATAAGAGCTTATGGGAAGCACTGCAAAAATAATTGGAAACAGATTATGTTTGTGAACAGGTAGATTGCTTCCGAGGCATGCAATGCAAAGTGCAGAAATTCAATATTAAAAGCAATCTGAAGACCAAACAAGCATGATGCAAAATACAGTAGGACTCCAATTTTACTATTGCAGATTCATGCAAATACTCTTAAAATGGACAGAAGACAATACTGAATAAAAACATGGCATGGAGTATGTGAACATGCTCTGTGGAGCCTTTGCTACATATCACTGCAAAACTGCTACTCCATGTCAACAAAACCACCAACCAACCTAAAATAAATCACTTTTAAAAAGTGATCACTTTTAAAAAGTCAGTACATTTTGAGCTCATAACATGGCTTTTTAAATGAGAACTGAGACTTATTTACCTACTTAATGCAGGAGTAGGATTTTGAAGGTAAGAATCAAACACAAAAACTTGTCCACTTCCCATCAAGTAAAGATTGCAATAACATTTTACATCTTTACTGCCCTGAAATTATCTTTCCTGAACACTTACTTTCAATCAATTTACTGGTCAGTCAACAGAACTGGTACGGCACACAACTTTCTTACATACCCTCTGACGAGTGTGGCCTAGACTGCAATGCGGGAAGCAGTCTCAAAGAGGAGAAAATACTATGGGAGACATGCTAAGTCTCATCCTTAGCCTCTCTTCATCCTCCTAACAAAGTAAACTCAGACAGAAAATAACTGTCCAGAGCAGTGATTAGAGAACAGTGTTGACCTGTCACATTCGATGCACCACACTGCTCTGGACCAGCACCGAGTGCTGAAAGGGGAAGACTTCACTGGCCTTGACCAGAGAGCCCCAGCACCTCATTCACCCAGTAAAAGGCTAAAACACCTTAGTGAGCAGTGAAATCAATTCCGTGTGAACACCTCAAGTAATAACATATCATGTGAATCTACAAATACATTGTAACTCAGTAAATACTTGCTTTAAAGCATTAGTTTCCATTCATTTCTGCACTGCACTCCCATTAAAATCACACATAACCTCTGCTCTCATGACTACACAATTAACCAAGCAATATTGAATGGGGGACAAATAATTTTTCATAAGTTTTCACCATCAGTGGAAAAATTACCAGCATTAAAAAATCCAGCAGTGACTGTGCACTTTATATTTCCATACTGATAGTTTTAGAGTAGCTGTCTTTAGCTGCCATTGTAAAATCTAAGGCTGCTGAAATCAGTGATGTCAAAAGTTCACCTACTGTGAATACAGAAAGAATTATCTTTTTCTTTCTTCCTCTGTTTACAAGTTCCATGGAAAAACATTTGGATGCATGTGTAGGTTTTGCTAGCTTACGCATTTTTGTTTATATTAGAATGTGTGAATATGCAGTAGGCTGGCTCTGTGCACATGAGAAACATCTATTGAAGTACAGCTGAATTAAAATAATCAAATTTTGTATATTTGCATATTTTGTATAAAATGTGTACACAGTTCTGAAAGTGATGATGGAGCAGTCATGCTTAGATAGCATGGGACTAATTTCAAGAAAGTAAATGCAAGCATTTGTGAAAGAACTGCACTCACAAAAGTCTCTGCTGCAGAGGGAGACTTCATCTGGAACATAGCTGCCAAGGAAGCTCATAATCAGAAAGCAGAGCATTTACCAAACTGGACAGGAAATAATCTCTTGTCCTGGAAACCTTTTAGACTTTCAAAGTGCTTCTGTTCTGCGGTAAAACAGAAGCAGGCCTTCCAAAGATTTTCATGAGAAACACCAGTGGTAGAACAGTAGCTCAGGGACTGAGGAACTTGCATGGGAAAATGGAGAAACAATTTTATCCCTCCAGTATGAACCACGTAGAACATAGATCTGGAGTTGGTTTTCCCAGCTCCAAAATGCCTCCTGACTGCCATACTATTTTACTATTCTGGATGAATACTTCTGTCCTTTTCCTTCCTCTAGTTTTGACTAGGAATTTTGCCCTGGAGTTTCTCTTACAATGAAGAATACAGGGAATAAGAAGCTATTGAGATTTTTGTCTGCTAGCCACATGCACTCCTGAGACTTAGCACAGTCTAAGGAAAGGACAGCTTAGATTGTTCCCCTCACTATTTTATGGGCAACATATTTTTACTAAGATCTTACCTTTCACTCAATTTTCTTCTTTCCATTATACAGATAATTCTGACCCACCTGTAAACTCAAAGTTAGTATTCTGCCAGTTTGTCACTTCATGCTTTTGAGCTGTAACCTCTGCGATCTGTAGTTGACTGGAGACAACCACCTGTGCCTAAACTAGTTATCAACTTGCAATAGATCGTAACTCCTTTAGCTTACTGCTCAAGAAAACTTCCCATGAAACAGCTTCTAATTTTAAGAAATATTTTGATAAGCTCTGAGGTATCTAGAAAGTGCATCTTTACATGCTATCAGCAGTAACCGGTCTGTATGAGGTTTGTACACACTATAAGGAACTTCAACATGCAGAACATCTTTGACACAGGCTCACAGCTTGTTGCCCACGTTTAAAAGTTCATGAGTCACGAATAGTATTACTACATTTTAAGTGGGCAGCTTTGTGTCTGTTGCTCCTTTGATTTTCTCAGTGACTCAGTGACTCTGAAAACAGGCTGGAAAGAAAAAGAATCAAAGGACCTGAATCAACTCCCAACAAAGCAAGAAAAAGTCTGCACAAACCTCAGTACAAGCTAAATTAGAGCTAAAAGGATCCACCTTGATATCTGTATTCTATATTTTGTAAAATTCTGTGCTTTCACAAGGAAACTGCTACCGTGAGATGCGTCTCAGAGAGCAAAGGAATGTTTAGCCAAATGGAAGGTGTCACTCCATCACAGTGCAAAGCACTTGATTGTTCATCAAACATGTCTATCTTTGTAGTTTGCAGGCACTGTATGCCCTTCAGTCTCATTGAACAAGGACAGCATGTTTAACTACAGTAGGCAACAATCTTAAGCAAATAAACTTCAAATCCACTGTTCTCTGCCTTTCTTTAGAACTACTTGTCATTACTGAACAACATGTACTTCTGCAAGCATGAGAAATAATGAGGCCTGGTTCTCTATACTCGTGTTTCTCTGACTGTTTTGACCACAGGCTCAGACCCACCTGGATTCTCAGATGTCTAACTAGGGTTGAGTTCACAATGAAGTGTTTCTTTTAAAATGCCTTAGAGGGTCTCTTCCCCCTCCCCATTCTTCTGAAAACTGGAGGAACATCATTACCACTCTGCCAAACCCGACTGAAATCTGCAAGTAAATTTCAAACTTCCTGGGGGAAAAAATCTTGGTGGTCAGATACAAACTAACAGACTGGGATCAATCAAACTTTGGTTTTCTGAGGCAAACAGGTTGAAAGAAGCCATATGAAAAAAATTCTATATACATTACACAAGTAATTTTCCATCATCAATAATTCCCCAAAAGAAAAATCTCCACATGTGAAAGAAAAGGGAAAGGAAAAAAAGTCCAGAAGTAGTTAAGCCATTAAATCTTACCAGCAATTTTGCAAGACAAAAAGGAGACTTCAGACATACTGGTGGTACTTAACAAATGACATTCTGAGAGTGGCAGAAAGTGCTCTCATTTTCAGCATTGTTATGCACCTTAAATCCTGAAATGAATCTTCAGCAGCGCACGCTTATTAAGTTGTGTTATTCAACTCATCTTCTACCTTCACAGTTCCTGTAATACAGGATATTTTCCAGGCAAAACTTAACTCCACAACACTGTGATAGATAGAGCACTCAATTTGCTCTGTCTCTTAAAACTCATTTTCCTCCTCCTCCTCTATTCATGTTTCTGACACATGAACTGTTATAATTTCGAGAACTCCAATTTTGCAGCCCCCTCGCTGCTGTTGGACCTCCCACCACTTTCTCAACACACTTTTCTTTAGTCAAAAAGTAAAATCAAAAGATCACTTTTCAAATGGAGAAACATCTGGCAACTTCAATTTCCATGACAATGTCTTGACTACAGATGTATTCAGAAGCTCACCGGCAAATTCTGTAAGTGTACCTCTTTATCCTCCCCTTGCAGAAGGTAAATCCTGCCTATTGAAAATTTCACAGAAATTCAAGACAACCATTTCAAATTCAGTAGTGGTTTACTTATTAAAACTTCTAATCATCTTTGGAAGTCTACTAAGTGAGTCAAACACTCAACTGCATTTACATTTACCATCCTGCAAATATATCCGTTATATCCACAGCTATGACTCCCAATATTACTGGTACTTAGGCTTCTCAGATGCCTTTTGGACTATATATGTTCATATGGTTATTGCTTCCTGGACCATCTGTTGCCAAGTAACATGGGGATACTTCTATCTCAGTAACACAAACCAAGTGAATCTTCCTCTTTGATGGGGATCTCAATACAGTAAATCACCCACATGTGCTCAGGGGTTATGATGAACACAGATCTAGAAAGCTGAAGGCCCCAAATTTTCTTAGATTTAGCAACGTGCAATCCCACCTCACCTAGCAAAATTATCTTGCTCTTCTGTCAATTTACTAAGCAAGAAATCTTCTTTTACTACTAGATTATGTAAGTAAGTGTGTAGGCATGATTAGCGTAACCAATTTGTTTTTCCCCCAGTCTCTCATATAAGAGAATCAAGAACTCGAATCCTCAACCATTGATTCCAATCCTCTGCAATTACATGTTATAGTTAAGTACTTAGTTAAAGGATTCATTTTACTTTTCTCATTACAGAACACATTTTCTCTAGAACACCTGAAGGATGCCACACTGCTCTGTGAACGTGGTTTTAGCTTTAGAAGACCAGCTAAACCTTTTCTTTAGTGGGCTATGTCCCCCTGTAATGCATGATCCTAAGTTATATTACTGTACTCTTAATCACATGATCACAGGTAATTCCCCTAAGAGTAGTCAGTAGTGCTCAGCATGTGCTGATCTGCCTCCACTAACTCAAGAAAAGTCTGACTGTGTTTTCAGAGAGAGCAGAGCTGTTCCCTGACTCAGACCAGCGTTTGTAACACAAGCCACCTCACATAATTACATCTGAGCATAAAGTTTAGGTGCTTTGCACCATATCAGTCAGTAGTGGCAGAACTAACCCTGCCATGGTCAGCTGCTGAGTGCTGGGTCTCTGAGCTGTGAGGGTAACGTCTGTTTGCATGTGATGGCTGTACACACATTTAGCTACCTGCACACATTCTGTTACAAGATCCAACCTGTACTGTACTTAGGAAAAGTATTTTTGAAAGGCTCAAAACTTGACCCAACTTTAAACTCGATGCCAAAATTCCATGGTAGTCTCCTTTTATAGAGACCACGCATTCATCTGGCAACCTTTCAGCTTTCAACTTCCAGTCTTTGCAGAACTAAAGCTCTTCAGAGGACCAATGAATTTTTATTTTTTTTTTCAGTAGAATTCTGAAATGTTTTCAATATTTTTCCCCCTACATTCTTATTCATGTCTTCCATTAAATTTTCAATCTCCAGTAGAATATGTGTGGAAAGATTTCAAGCAGAATGGTTAAAACTTCATAAAGTTACAAGCAGCTGGAAGTAGAAGTTTGAAAGGAAAAACCTACAGATCCTGAATGAAAGCTGTCAACAGCAATTTAAAGTAGTATAATGCTTACAGCACCTTCAGTTTTTCTCAGTTCATAATAATCTTCTGAAAAGCATTTTTAACAAGAACCACTTGTTTGCCTTGGAATCACAGCTAAGGGAGAGAGGGTCACCCAGCTACCAAGAGCATTAGCACCCAGGAGTTTGTATGAATGAAGACCACACATGCTGCATCTACCTTGAACAGTGAGAGCTTGTAACAGTAAAGTAACAATTTACAACCCTATTATAAAGTAGACGAACAACACTTTTTAGTCACTACTATGGGCACTTAAGCATTCTGTCTGCACTACTGTTTAATCAAATGTTGATATTAAAATACTATTTTTTCTCAGATTGTGTCAAATATTAGTCCTAAGAAAGTTTGACTAAATCCAGATTTCAGCTAGTACAGATGTTGTAGTCATGTATCATTTACTCTGAAGTCAGACAAGCTACATCTGAACATAAGTTCTCATGATAAAGCTGCTGAGCAACTTCCCATTAGGAAAGTTGTCAAAAATTACAAACTTCTGTAGGGTAGAGTAAGCAAAGTAGGTAAGTATAATCATGTCCTTAAACTCTGCCAGCCCCAACGGGGTTATACAGATTCATCTTATGAAGATTCTTTCTACAATTCAAAGAATTCTTTCTCTCTCAGAACATAGGACTTCTGTCATCACAGTTGTGAGCAGACTGCATTATTCCTCAGAGATGCAAAGGTCTCTGTTGAGTGCAAATAGTGACTAAGAGATTCCAACCCCATACACAGTTTGGGCCAAGTTTCATAGCTCCACCTTCACAGCTGCCCCCTGCATTAGTGCTCTTAATGTTTTTTTTGGAAAGGAGGCTGTATTTCCACATTATCCATTTGTATAATGGGAGTAATCATCATCATCATCATCACTTTCACGGCAGGATAGCAAGATTTAATAGCTAAAATATCCATACTATTTAGGCATTATAAATCCCCCTTGGTTTTGCAGAAAGCACAGCAGAGGCATCTCAGTTAGTTCATCCTCATTTCCTGCTTCTGTAGACCCTTCATTGCAGCACAGGAACCAGACACCTGAGGAAGAAGGCAGAAAATGCTGCTAATGCTGCTCAGCCCACTACCTCTGCAGCTGGCACCAGGAACCACTTCCAGTCCAGAATGTCAGTAGCTGCAAGGATTGGATCCAGACCACAGTTCCCCTCCTCCTCCCCGGTGATTTGGGGATGTTCAGCCTTAGATGCCACAGCTCAGTTATCAGGTATCAGACAGTCCACCATAACAGACAGGGCAAGGACAGCATTGCTATTATGTAACTGGAAAACATACAGCATAATACAGTCCTGCTCCTAGATACTTTAGTATGAGAAAGAAACAGAAATTATCATAGAAAGGATAAAAATAGAAGGGATACTAAGTTTAGTGAAGTATCATACTTCAACGTGCATGTATTCATGTGAAAGAACACATCCACAGCCTCAAGCACACATGCCCACATCTCCCCCCTTCCCACAATGAACACCTCTCTTACATGTGCCTCTCTTTCCAAGTCTGTTAGAATATTCTGCAGAAAAAGGGTGATTTTTCAAAATAATTAAGGTAGTTAAAGTATTGAAGAATCTCATGCAAGCAAAGAACACGCAACAGGCTCTCTGGAAAATGTATCTGGAGAAAGCCACTTTGCAAATACAGGAGCACCCTCTGGTGCTCAAAGGCAGGTTGAGAATCATATTTAAACAAGAATTTACTTCTGAAATCATCAGTAAGAAGACATCTTTCTTCCTAGTGTACTATGTCTCAAAATTACTAACCTTGTAAGAGGAGGTAGAAAGGACTAAACTATAAGGCACAGACCCCCACAGCCTGGGTGATAAAGTCTTTTCACACAGAACTGCTGACACAGGGCACGTGACCTTTTTCAGTACCTAGTCTCCAAAAATGCCAGTGCCACATGCTTTAAAGTATCAGAGTTTTCCACTCCAGGACAACTTAGAATGACCACTTCACACAGTTTACCTCAATACTGGGAACTTACTTCTCTATTAGGCATTGGTGTGAGAAAAACAGAATTTCTAACTTTTGTATGTACTCATCTCAGTTGGGGATATTCTCAGTATACCTGCAAATACTTCCTAAAAATCTTCCTATTAAGCACTGTGTTCCACAGCCCAGATATATAAAATTTACTCCCTTTATCAAACCTTACACTGTTCTTTCTTTCCATTTTGTTGGTTGTGAGACAACTACTGGGTTCCACACAGAAAATACTCCTGGGTGACCTTGGCATGTTGCTTAGGCACCGGTGTCTCTTTGTTTCCATCTGAGTGAGGACACAGATGAGCACAAAATACCCGGGGAGGATCAGGCCACACACAGTGCTTACTTGCAGGAAACAGGACTTTTGGTGATTACTCCTGGTAGCCACAATCATGGTTAAATGTCAATGTTCATGGAAAAAGCCCGCATCAGACTCAGGCAACAGGTGTTCCCTACTACTCACTGTTTCTCACCAGCTAGTTAATGATTACCAGAGTATCCCACCCGGATTTACTAGTTCACAGAATATTTTAGAAACTGACATAAATATGCTTAACCAAACAGCCAAAACCACTTTTCAGTGGGACATTATTCCCTTGGCTTAAATGAAAGAGATGCTATGGAATAGAAAACGTAAAAAGGTTCAGTTTTTAGTGTTTAGCCACTGGCCACCCAGACAGTCAGAGGCTGGCAGAAACGAGTGTGCTCAGCTTTGGAGAAGAAAAGGCTGAGAATGACCTTACTGCTGTCTACAACTACCTGACTGAAAGACACCAAATAGATGAAGCTAGACTCTTCTGAAAGGTGCAGAGCGATAGCAAAAACTGCAAAAGACACAAGTTGAAACATGGGACATTCCACTCACATATTAAAGAAAAAAAAAAAAGAGATGTTCAGGACTTGCCTGCATGTGGCCTGGAGCACCCTTAGTGTCCTGGTTTGAGTTAGAACAGAACTGTTCAGTGATTCTACTTTTCAGCTCATTCTCTTCTAAGTAACTGCACTTTCTGAAGTTAACAGCACATTTTTGCAGACAGTGTCTGTTTCTGGCAGTGATAAAGTTCAGTTTTTCAAGTTACTACCAAGGATTGGTGTATGCAGAAAGGCTCTTGCTTATACACAAGGTGTTCCATGTATTCCACCCCATGTACGCCACATTCAGTATAAAGCTGAGGGATCATGAGGGTCAGGATCTTCTTCAGTGGCCAGCATCCAAGAAGGACTCTGTGCATTCTGCCTTCAATCCCAATTCATGTGTTCTTGAATCCAGTTCCTATCTGCCACTGAATCCAGTCTGGGACTTCCCAGTGCCTGCTCCACAGCATCAGTGGGATGGTGATGTAATTGCCTCCAGAGGGGTTGGGGTCAATACTAGGTTTGTATATATTTCGTATTACTATTCTTATTTTCATCAAAGCTGTTTTAGTTTTCTAATCCATAAGCCTGTCTCCCTTATTCCCTTTCTCTTCCCCTTTGGAAAGGGAAATAGAGAGCATCTGTTGTTGGTCTAGTGGTCAGCCAAGCTCTAAGCTTTGACAATTAGGTAATGCCAGATCCTACTGTCAGCTATTTCGGACACTCCATCAGAAACAGCCATCAATGCATCTAAATTACTTTGAGAGAGATGACAACTTCTGCAGGCCAAAGCCAAGACTTGGCAACAGTAGGAGGCAATTTATCCCATTAATTCTGACACTTGATATTCGTATGGGCATATTTTATATAGCACACAATGTCATAAAGATAGCAGCATCAAACCCAAAATGAGCTCCTGGAATAAAGGGAAGTCACAATGTTCAGCAGTTTTCATTTGACAGACATGAGGGACAGAAATTCTACCAGTTACATCTTCTGCAACCTACATAGCCTATCTGCTCAAGAAGTAAATTAGCAGCATTTGGAAACACTAGCTCTAGAAGAAGCTATGTCATATTTTTGATGCTCATAGGAAGATTCACCATGCAATAAGCATTTAAAGGCTAACTAATAGCATTTTGCTTATTTTCTCTCCTCACACTGCACACAAGTTAACCATTAAGTAAGGAAACTTGTCTTTGTGATTGGTTCTCTCATGCAAACTTGCAACTGAAAGGGTCAGGCCACTATGCAGCTGAAAGGAAAATCGGTGTCATCACCACTTGGCAGCCTGGCGAAACTGACTCTTGTTGAAAGACCAAAGCAGCAAATCCTCTCAAGCATTAGGAAAGTGTCTTTTGGGAAGATTTTGCATCTTTTCCTGGATGAGTTAAAAATTCCTTTTTTTTTTTTTATCCTAATGACAACTGTTTTGCAAGAAAAACTACATAATTTGAAAATTGTTAAAGAAGAAGTTATTTTAGAAACATGAACTTGCTCAGAAAAGTCTATTAGGCAGAAACAGTTTTGTCTATATGATCAGCTCCAAATGACAGCTCTTCACCAAAGTTCTCTCATTTTCCACTATGGATGAGATTACTGGTTCCCAAATTAAACTTCTGTAAACTAATATAAATTCCACGGCTGCCCCATGAGCTCTATTGCCTTCCTAAAGAACTGAACATTTTCTCTCACTGTGATATGCTGGACCATGAGGAACCCAGCACTTACTGCTGTCGATTTCTAGACACATCTGACTCCCTTCCTATTGTCTAAAATCCATTTTCCAAAACGTGAAAAAAGTATTTTACACTGATGAATCAAAGCTCTTTAAAAAGTACTCATTTTTCTCCCCTGTCTAAACTTAGGATTTCCATGTTGATATTCTCTAAGCTGGAGGTTTTGCCAATGAACTGATTATTATAACAACAATCATACAACACAAAAGTCATACAATTTTCAGTTGAAATGAGTGAACTGCTCACCTCCTGATATATTCAGGATTGTGGTCAAAATTAGCAGACTGCAAGCTCTGGCAGCCTCCCCCAGGAGAACCTACTTCATATATATTTTCCCACAGCTCTGCAAAAAGAACTAAGGTCGGACACTCAACAGCCACGTGCTTCTAGGTCCCCAAAATCAAAGCCAGAAGGGCATCATATTAGACAAGTCACCTGGTTTTATGTGCCGTGATTTCTTTATAGGCAAGACAGAGTAGTATTTGTCTGTCCTGTTGTTTAAAGTGTCTTTGTGATGTAGACTGCAGTTGTCAGGTGTGCAGGAGCAAGAATAATTGTTTCAAAGAGTGGAGGGAAAGGAAATCATCCAACTGCACCTAGGTACAGCCTCTGCAAGTGCAACAAGGCTCTGTGTCACAAAGTGTGACAAGCTGCTTGCCTACAGAGGTCACTGTTCTCTGGCAAACACTTTATTTCCATAACTGGAACACTTTCAAGTGTCAGGGCGCACCACACTCATTAATAAAAAGAAACTGATGTTAAGATGATGGTCCAATATGTCTTTGCTTGTAATTACATGAAAGACATAATTAAAGAATAATGCATTCCAGCAGTCAAGTGAGACAGCACGTCTTGGATGGAGATAAGCTAGTTTCCCTTTGGGAATTCACTGCTCACCATCTACAGCAGCCATATGTCACACATGTACAATCAAGATGCCAGAATGCATTAGAGTGGATTTGAAATCCTGTCAGCTGATGAAAATGAAAACTGTGTTTCAATGATTGACAGACTTTTAAGCCAAACTGCTGTCATAGAAAGAAAAACAACTGCACAGTGATTCGGAACATTTCTTCCCTTACCTTAGTGTCCACCACAGTTATGTGGCCAGTTTACAATACACACAACTATTTCTAGCATGCTGCTTCCTTGTGACTTAAGTACAGTATCTAACACAAATACACTTCAAACAGGCTCCACTAAGAGTTACTACATTTTTCTTTCCTGTAGCCTGGACTGATTCTGACTTGAATCAGTTTTTTTCTGAGTAGGTATATTAAATCTAATGCAATCTATACAACTGACTGGAAGCAACACAGTACTAAAGCTTTCCAGCAGAAAATTAATTACTTTCAGAATATCATTATGTTCCTGAGGCTAAAATCCAGCCTGTAGATCACTATCCACTGGATGGAGTTATTTTTTGACTCAGCGTTCCTGAGAAGAGATGTTCTGAAAATGTTTGAGATGTACCAGGTGTGTAAAATCATAGTGTCCAACAGTCACTTAGCATCCCTTGCCCAGGATGCTCTGTCCATACCTAATGGGGCAGCACATGTTCCCAAAACATTTATTTTCCTCTTGTCTTCCAGTTACCAAATTATTCATAGAGTATTTTAGGAAACTGTCAGGAGGAAGGGTACATGAGCGGCAAAACTGATGGCTTTGTAGGTACAAAAGAAAAAAAGCAGAACTCTGTAACATTTGAAAGGCCAGAGAAAGCAAAAAAAGAGAGAGGTCCTGGGTCACTGGAGAAGAGCAAAAGAGTCAACCTAACTGCAGTCTTAGGAAGATAATGTAACAAGTTATTAAGCAGTCTGCCATTGAGCATCTAAGAAGACAATATGATAATAAAAAAGCAGGTAATGTGAATTTGTCAAGAAAACTGTTTGTCAAGAACAAATCTGTTCCTGACACAGTGAACAAGGGAGAAGGTGACAAAGGAGGGAATTATGGCCTGAACTGAAGAGCAGTTATGACTACCTTAAGAACAAGTAAAGGGGAATACTTCTCTTGCAAACTGGGAGTCAAATGGGGTTCCACAAATATGTGCCATGCATAAAAGACAAAAAATATTTTTATACCCACCAAGGATAGAACAAGTAATCACTGTATCATTTGCAGTACAGAATATATTAGGAAAAAAACTCAGTGAGCTATAAAAATCATTATGCAATGGAATTAGGTCAGTAGGTCATGCGGTTCTTGTCACTGAAGGCTTTTCCAAACAAATTAAATAAATTCACTTAAAATATTTTGTTAGAGGCTGCTGTAAGATTCAACATCGCTGTAATTAATCAGTTAACTTGGCATCACCTCAAAAATACAGAGGGGTTAGAAATACACCACACTCACAGGGACAGTCAACTACAAATAAGTGAACGTTTTACCCAAGAGACACGTGTGTGAACTCACATAGCAGGGCCTCTGCTGATGTGGATAAATTCAACGTGGTAACTGAAACCTGCAGTTTAGTCTGGATTAAACACAAGATATGCAACTCCTGGATCTGAAAACGAACAGTGGAATTCCTACTTAATGGCAAAGGCTGATGGTGAGAGTTTGTGTTGGGAAAGTAAGGTGCAAGCAAAGCTGCCACGCAGGCTGGAGGAGCTGGGACACAGCTGAGTTGCTGAGGTATTGAAAGCTGAGCACGTTACCAGGTGCAGCAGCCAGCCTCTTACACGTGTCTTGCATATGGGTTTGAGTACAGATTTTTTTAATCAGCTTTGCAACACGGGTTTTTGCGTATCGGCTTTGACAAAGGGGACCCAGCCAGCTGTATTATCAGAGCAAACCTTTTTTACATTAATGTCCTTGCAACGCTATCCTGTCATCTTCCTTGCATTACTAAACAAAAGATCCAGGCAAGAATAAAGACTCTGGCACCTGAAGCGCATGCATCCCCTTCACCAGCTGCCATCCCGCTGTGTTTCATACGACTTTCGAACAAGCCAGCTCCTAAATCAGAGCTTCTCGAACGCGCCAACAGCTTTTCAGCTGGGTATTACCGAGACATGAAGGCAATTTAAAATCACCCGCTTACTACGCCTCACGAGATCCCTCAGAAAGGAGCGAGGGGAAGAGCCAGGGCAAACACCTCAAGCCAGGGCAAACCTCACCAGCGCACCCCGAGCCTCGTGGGCAGGCGGCGAACACCGGCAGCACCTCCCCGCCCCGCCGCCCGAAGAGTGGGGAGTGCAGCTCCTAAGGGGGAGCCCTGGGCGGGCCCCGCGGCCGTTATTCCGGCAGCTCGGCACCATCCGCCCCGGGGCTGATCTTTGCCCCGCCGCCCTCCTGAGCGGCCGCNGCTGGCCGATACTGCTGCGGGGTGAGACACCTCTTTTCCAGAGCGGTGGGTGGCATCCAGCTCTCGCTTACTGGCAAGATGAGGGGCTGAAGTCGGGGGGGACACCCCCTCGCCTCTGGTAGCCGGGGCGCGGCCGGAGCTGGGCAGTTGGTGGTTTTCCGAGGCCCTCGGGGGTCGTGACTCAGTCGTGTTAATACGGGATTTCCTTGCGTGGCTTGTCATGTGTGGGGTTCTGCAGGGCACGACGTTAGCCAAGAGATGCGGTGGTTAACGATTCAACCAGGGAAGGAGTTTTGCCTCCAGGATGTAGTAAAAGGGGTTGTGTGTGCAGAGGCTTACACTGAGAGCTTGAAAATAACGTGATCATAAGAACACCTATTGTAACATGAACAGTGAAGGATCAGGATCATCAGCAGGCGTTCTCAGATGACGCAGATAAAAACAAATGCTTATCATCACAGGTTTTGTAGAGTGTTACTGGTGGTTAGGACTTGTGGTATTAAATGGACAAATACATAACTCCATCTCTATAAGCAACAGACAGGGAGGTGTTCCTGTGTCTACAGTTTGAGAAAGCCCAAGTAGGGTAAGGTGTTTCTTTTGTCTTCTGATCTTAACAAAAGAAACACCTACCTTCCACAAAACAAGTAGTGAATATAAAAAGCTGTCAGAAGTGTTCTCACTGCTACCGTTACATTGCTATAGCTCTCTGCCCTGAAAAGGTAAGTCAAAAAAAGTTGTAGTTGAGCCTTTTCAGTTAGTGGTGTAATGAAAGGAAGTAAGGGTTGGGGAAAATCTCCCTGGAATAACTGAAAGAACTGAAGAGGAAAAAAAAAAACAAACCAACAAAACAGGGATACACTGATCTCAAATTAATGTAGTGACAGACCCTAAAAAGTCACCTGGAGAACTGAGAGTGGATAAAGGAGGCAATGGGCAATAGCACTGATGGATAAGGGAGAAGATGGCCAGGAGGGCAGTTTGGGCCAAATGGGAGGTAAAGCTTCTCTAGGTTAAACTAGGCACGTGCAGCTCCTTGGGGCACTGACTTGTTTGGCTGGAAATTCGCTTTGTCAAAAGTTGTGTTGGCAAGTGAGGCTAAAGCAATTGTGCAACTGTGCAGTTGCCATAGTTTCCTCCTCACCTCTTCCCCTGCTTTAAGTACAGTGTGGGATTTCCCCTTGTTGTGGTTCTGTGATGATCTTGGGTTAATTCTGTGCAGTCATGCAGTTGTACTCTGGGAGTGTCGCAGAGTTTTAAAGGATAACATGAGGGCTCACTGGAACAAGGAGGGAGACCAGAAAGAGAAATTTGATGAATGGAAACTGGAACTAGATGAGGACCAAGGGACAGAAGTCCAGGTCTTAGTGAAAAAAGAAACAAATGCCAGAAGGCTCCTTTTATCTCTTTGGGTCCTGCTATGGTTTGTTTTTTCTTTTTTTTTTTTCCTTTGTTTTGGTGTGGTTTATCTGTTGGTTTTTGGTTTTTCCCTACAGGAGTTTAGAGGTTATACTAGAAAGCAGAGCAATCCAAGATTAATTGTCACTGCTATCTTGCTAAAGGTTTATTTTTTTTTTTACCATTTCCTCTTCAGGCTTACAAAGTTAGGAAGACCTGACTGCTGAAGAGAAAATGGCATCTCTAGAAAAAGGTAGGTGGTTCACATGATATCTAAGCAAACCATATTGAAGCTACTTCAATTCCAAAGAGCAGAGTTACACTGTATGTCGGGCTCAGTCCATGTAATTTATTCCTGTTATGTAGCTATTGGGAAGTAGTTCTGTGAAGTCATTATTGCAACAAAAACCAGAGCTGCCTGGATGGAACAGTTAATTGTATGTAGTTCTCTAATTTAGTTTTGTATTGAAATTCAAGTTTGTCACTGCTGCTGTCATCTGTCTGTATGCTTGTCTGTCAGTCCTCCTCTAGTAGTCAGAACCTATTGGTATGAATTCAGCCCCCTTGAAAGTAAGGCAATATAATGATGCTACTACAGCAATTTAAGAGGTCATTATTTAGGCAGAGAGTACAGGCTCACTTTGCTGCCTGAAGTATGAGGAAGAAAGCAGCATGTGTACCTGTGTTCAAAGAAATTTTCTTTTGTCCACTCACTGTGAGGAAGCTGCTGCAATAATATTTCATTCAGATAAAAACTTAGTGAACTTTAATAAAATGAATTCCAGTAAACATTATCAGGCTTATTGGGGAGTTCAGAGCAGAAAGCAGCATTCCTGGGAATGCTGGGGTCTACTGTTAGAAGTGAAGCAGATGTGGCTTGTTGGCTTTTCTTAAACTTTCATTTGGATAACTAAAATACATGGTAGATAGTACTTAAGTCTGCTAAGCTTCTTAAGGTGTTAGTAGCTGTGTAGCTAACAGCTGCTCTTCATTTAATTCTTGCTTTTTAAAAGAGACTCTGTTCATTCTTTCAAATCTTAGAACCTGATTTTGCTTTCAGCCTATGAGTAGTACTGTCAAGAATTTTTTTGTAGTAGCCATTTTTTTTGTGGCTGCATTTGTATTGCAGCAGGAAATCAAGACTAATACAATTCAGATCAATGTGTGTGTCTCACACTAGCAGTGTAGATGAGCAGTACACACTTGAGTGATGACTTTTCTGACTTGTGCTTGATAATTTCTGCTGCAAAGGGCTATTTTACGCATGCAGTGTGCAATTATAGTCCATAACAGTGAAGTACAGAAATTAAGTGAAGAGTTAGGTTGAGTCTATAGCAAAGTGAAAGGTGATAAACTTCCACAGAATCACAGATTCTCATTTAGGTTGGAAAAGACCCTTGGGATCATCATGTCCAACCATTCACCCTACTCTGCATGTTCTCCCCTAGACCATACCCCTCAACACTACATCCAGGGATGGCGATTCAACCACTTCCCTGGGCAGCCTATTCCAATATCCCACCATCCTCTCTGAAGAACTTTTTCCTACTGTCCAGTCTAAACCTACCTTGTTCCCCTCCATTATTTCTGAATTTTAGTTGATGATGCCTCATCACCCATCCGAGGACCTGGAGATGGCATGGAAACAGAGCAGCCAGCTGAATCGTTGGAAGTAATCACTGGAGTCAATGCTACAAGCCATCACATCCACCACAGCCCACATAAAAAGACAGTCTCTTCCCTGAGTCCTGGAGTTCTGCAGCTAGGGAAAGTACAGTCTGATAAAGCAGTGGAGATTGAAGCTATTCGTATATTAGTCCCCAAAGCAGCCATCACCCATGTTGTTTCAACAAAAAATGGTAAGGTAGCCAAATCAGCAGGACATAAAGGAGACACATTCCACCAGTCAGATGGAGCCACAGATCCCAAGAAGGAACAGATAGAGCTGAAAAATGCAATCAAAAAGCTAAAGAATTCAGAGAAGCGGTTGTTACAGGATAAAGAAGGTCTCTCTAATCAGCTGCGTGTACAGACAGAGGTAAGAAATGAAAGTTGTCTTCTCTCACACAGCTGAGTGCTTTGGTTTATATAAGCAGTTTGTGAATGCACCCAAAGAGAACTGCTGTGATCTCCTAGCCTTGAAACAGAGTTTTGCTTTTGAATTTACCAGCTAAAATACATAAGTACATCTGAGTAACGCAGTGGTGGTTCTCTGACAACAGATGAAAGAATCAAAGGTTTGAAGCTGGGTGAAACACATTAGATGGCTGCAGGAAAATGGATCTTCCATAAGGAAAGATTCTCCTGCTAAGTAAAAAATGTTATGCCATAGGAGTGACTATAATTTTCTACATACTATAATCTGTGAGTATTTTATCTGATGCTTTGTTATCTTACTGATTCAGGACTCCTGAAACTTTATTTGTTTCTTGTAGCATGCTTTAACTCCTCTTCTTTGGCTTCTGATAGAATTGAAACGAGAATGTGTTAAATGTACATTAGTCTCAAATGTCTGCTTGCTCAAATGGATTGAGAGGCTTAATACACTCTGCACTGGCTGAAACCCATTGTGGAAGGGGAGAGGCAATTTATTGTTAGCATTTGCAGTAACTTGCACTGCATTCTGCACGTAGAGGGTGTTCATTCTATAGTGATAATTATGAGAGTCTGGTTTAATTCTAGGTGAATCGGGAGCTGAAGAAATTACTTGTTGCTTCTGTTGGGGATGATCTGCAGTATCACTTTGAACGGATGGCTCGTGAAAAAAATCAGCTGATCCTAGAAAATGAAGTCCTGGGCCGGAATGTGTCTCAGCTGTCTGAACAATTGGAGCGGATGTCTATACAGTGTGATGTGTGGAGAAGCAAATTCCTGGCAAGCAGGTATTCCCTCTTTAAGAGCTGTTACTACAGCATTCCCCTTCAGCCTTTCATTATGTAACCCTGTTGCAATGCCTGGCAGTGTGCCTATATATGCAAGGACAGCCACAACAGCTATATTGTCACCTACTGTGAATTTCTGGTATACAAAGAAAGCAATCTCCTTGTAATGCAGTTTGTCCAAAACGTCCTAAAATGTTGACTACGGTTCTTACCAATGCAGCAAGAGAAGTTCTTCATTCTGATATCCTGTGTGCAGTTTAGGGTTTAAAAATAGCATCCGGGACAGCTGTCTAGATTTGCCTTAAAGGTAATTAGCTTGATTTTTATCCCCACCCACCAGTATGATACAATCCTCCGGTTGTGAAGAAGTGGATTTGATTCAGAACTCTGCCTATAGTGATTTAGGGCTCTACTGGAGAGCAGCTCAGTATGAAAGAAAGAGGAGGGGACTTCTTTGTTAAGCAGTGGTGATAATACTGCTAAAAACCCTACTGCTAGTTCTGTAACCATAAATGCTGGTCTGAATGTCAGTCTCATATGACAATGGGTTAGACTTTTAACTTGCTAAGTGTAGCTGTCTTACCAGATTTGCAAATAGTGTTCTAGGATTTTTAATCTACTGTGCCAGGATATAACTGACTAAATTTTAATATGCTGGATGAATACCAAAAAAAGACATGAAGGAAAGGGTAATAGAATACAATCTCCTCCCTTTAATTTGTTGGTCTTAAGACATTTCAGCTTATGGAGTGAATGGTAAGTACTTGGAACAGACCTAGCTAGACAAGAGTTAGTATCCAAACTTGTTTCTTCAGCATTAATAATTAAGTTCTGAGATCAGGGATATGAGTCCCTGACAATGCACTTAGAGTAACTGCTTTTGGTATTGTAATGTTCTGGTTCATTGCATCTTGGATTTCTAACTGGTGGTTGTTTAAATGTCATTCTGGTTTTTGTGTCTGCAATAGCACAGGCATTTGAAATACCTGCTTGAGGGGTCAATTGGCAAGTCTCATGGCATAGCAAAATATGACAACAGTTGTCTCATTTGTAGCTCTTAAGCGCTCGTATCTGGCACATGTAACGTCTAGTTACTGCCCCTGAGAAAGGCAAAGTGGTGAATGAGTGCAATCTGTAGCTGTAGCTCTCATGTTTATGAGTATGGAAAGATGTGATTACAGCATAGTTGTGAGAACTGTGCTGGTAAAACAACATATTTAGATTTTATTTGATTTGTATTAGATTAGAACATTATTCAGTTTGTATCTAGTGACATGATTGTTTAAACTCAGCAAGTCAAAACATGATCTTGCACTTGTGTTGACTTTAGTTGAACAGAAATGATTCTTCATGCATGTCCTTTGTAATTAGGTTGATATAGGCTCTGTAGGGTGGGGGGGAGCAAGAATAGCAGTCTGATCTGACAAAATACAGTCTGTAGTAGAATAAAGGTGACTTTCAAACTGTTCACACTAGTGACTGGAGATTTCTTTTGCAGGGTTATGGCTGATGAGCTAACCAACACCAGAGCAATTCTTCAGCGTCAAACCAGGGATGCACAAAGTGCAATCCAAGACTTGCTGAATGAACGCGATCAGTTCCGTCAAGAGATGATGGATACACAGAAGTATGCTTTTTTAATCCACACTACCTCTGTGCAAACTTACTTTCTGTCAGTTTATTCTAGATTAGACTCAAATAACTCGCCCCTGTTTCAGTAATATTCAACAAAACCCAGTTATGCTGATGGATAGTGCAGTCACTTTTCAGTCTCAGAACTAAAAAGCCAAAGCAGTATGAATGTTTTTTTCATTGCCTGGTTGTGTGAGGTCTTGGGGATAATATATGGTAAAATTGACATCCCTCGTATCCTCAGACTTTCTGTATTTAATCACTTGCTTCCAGAAATCAAGTCTCTTGTGTCCTTCCAAAACATACAGATTCTTCTACCTGCATTGACTTTTTAGTGCTTATCCTGACAGATGTCAAGTTAAGTTTTACTAGTATTAAAATACCCTGTTGGTGAGAGCTTGCCTTGGAGAATAATAGCTTGTTTGCTTGTGCAGTAGGAAGGGAGGATTCCTCTGTGTGCACATAGTACACAAACCCAGTAATAGTGCTCTTTTCCTTTCTGCACAGGCTGCTGGAGGAACTGATGGTTTCTCTTCAGTGGGGGAGGCAACAGACGTACTATCCTAGTGCCCAACCTTACACTACAGCAGAGCTGGCAGCTGTGAATTGTAAGCTAGCCAAAGCTGTGAGCTCACATCTTCTTGGAAATGTTGGCACTAACAGTCCAAAGAAGACTTCAACAGCTGTGGAGTTTTGCAATACCCCTGCTGAGAAAATGGCTGAAATGGTAAGAACTCTTCATACATCTCAGCCTGTCAGCACAGAGTCATCTTTCCAGAAACACCTTACTTTGTATTAACTACTTATAGTTTGCTATTTGTAAAAAAAAAATATGCAGAAAAAAAAGGACAAAAGGGTCAAAATTTGTTTAGTTAGTGTGTCAGCAGTAAGCTAATTGAATAAAAACTTAACTGAGTTTAAAGACCCGAGTGGGAGAAATAATTCAGGTAGGAATAAGTGATAACATTTCAGCAGTAGTTTCTGTTGCCCTAAAAATCAGTTCTCTTTGAAGTGGGTGGAAATGGAGAAGCTGCACGGTTATCTGTCAAGATAAAGTTCTGCTGTAGGAAGCTTGATGTTTAAATAGCAAACTAGATTAACAGTTTAGTCTGGAAGCAATTGAGTAATACATGAACAGCAGGAGGCTCACAGTGCCTAGTGATAGGTGGTTTTTTTTTTACCTGGTTTTGCTCAACTCTGCTAAAAAGATCAGAATTGGTTTTATTCTCAGTAAAATCATACCTTGAATTTCTGATGGACATTGCTAATTTATAAACAGTACTTAGTGTCTTTCTATTGAAGGTCTGGATGGATATTTTGTTTTCAACTTGGAAAAAAAAAATTGAAAAAAATGCTTTTGAGCAAAAATCCTTCCTAGAGGGATAAAACCTGTTAAAACTTTTTTCTGTCCTTAGGTGCTATGTGTACTGGACCCAGCTGCACGTACAGAAACATCAACAGAAGTTTCTTTTTCTGAGACTTCTCCATCCTCCTTCCTTTCCACAAAGAAGAATATTGGAAGGTATCACCCATATACAAGATACGAAGATGTAACTTTTAATTGCTGCAGTCACTGTCAGGGAGAGCTGATAGCCCTTTGAAAGCACAGCCAATGCAACTGCACGTGCACT
This sequence comes from Chloroceryle aenea, assembly GCA_013399075.1. Classification (NCBI taxonomy): domain Eukaryota; kingdom Metazoa; phylum Chordata; class Aves; order Coraciiformes; family Cerylidae; genus Chloroceryle; species Chloroceryle aenea. The sequence goes on from VWZY01003317.1 coordinate 302,335, forward strand.
CTTCTGAAGAATACACTAGTTGATGTTCAGCAGGCTTCCCTTTTTCATATTCCTTTCCATAATGGGTGGGTTCAACCTTGGAAAATCTGTAGTTTCTGCTTGTCTATCCCCTGAATTTAGGGACTGACAGGATTTCCTTAGCCTCTGGGATACTTCTGCTACTTATCATTCTGGAAAGCTACTTACTTTCTTTCTTCTAAAAAGGCAAGATCAAAAATGTTATGCTGGTTCACTTGGTAGAGCATAGAGATGCCCTTGACTATTTGAGATTTGTAGTCTTATTAACAAGTATCAGTGACTTTCTCATTAGGAGACAAAATCCTAAGTCTACCAAAGTAAATGAAGTGCTGATAAGTTAGGGTTGGTTTGGTTTTTTTAAAAAAAGCAAACCACCCAACAGAAAATGGTTAGCTCCTTGGTTTTGGTTGTTTTTTTAAACCTTAGCCAAGGTAATGAACTGTCTCCAAGCGTATGTTCAGCCTTTTAAATTTAGTAATAAAACCAAATATGTGCAATGGTTCTTCATAGCCCTTATTATCTGAAAGTAAAAGCATATGCTGTGTTGCAGCCCTCCTGGCAAGAAGGGGAAAGAGCTTGAATGAGCTCTAACTGAAATAAATCCTTAGTAACTGGTTTGAAATGGATTCTGGAGAACTGTGTGGTGCGAGACTATTCTTGTGTTTCTCTAAACCTGAAATAATGGCTTTTCCATCTATTTCAGCTTCCAGAGTGAAGCTGTTGCATAGCTGATCCTCTGCAAGGGCAGACTGATGCACCTCCTTTATACGTAGTGTTCAAACCTGACCTAGCGTTAGAACTCGGTCCTCGCCGAAGGTCTTCCCGGGTGTTACGGGAAGCTGAAAATAAGCACTAAGTTTGCACAGGTACTAGTAAAAAAATATATTTTTTTACTTGTATGGTTTTATAATCTTGATGTAGATCTTTCAGTTGATAAGCTGCTAAATCCAAAGAAGCCTGTTTAAAGTTGCAAATATTGTAGAAAGTTAGGAGGATGCCAATATGCATTTAAATTTTTTCATTTCACTTTCAAATGTATCATGTAGCTGTCTAGTTTGGGGAAGAGTTCCTGAAATGTTTGCTTTTACCCTGTTTTCTTCTGAATCTCATACCACAATCAGAATGCGTAAGTTAAAATCTCTTGCTGTTGCTGGTCATGCCTTGGTTTGCATGAAGAGAGCTACAATAAACTTTCTTTGCTTGCTTTCAAGTTGCAATTTTGGATTTTACAGTTTTATTTCTGACTTTGTTTTCTCTGCAGTATAAAAAGAACTATGTAACACTGAACTGTAAAATCCTTCACTCTACTCATCTGAAGTAATGAAACAAGAGCTTACTACACTTAAGGGAGATAGTGTGAACCTCTGCAAACTTTCCCCTGCATTTGCTTGCTAGACAAAAGCAGCATTTCTTGCCCGTGGAGTCAGGGGAAGGCACAGGAAAGAGTTTCTCATTAAAACGTTTTTCATTCCACAAAAAATACTAGTGGCAAATATGCTTTGCATCTACTACACTTCTGTTACAGTATTTCTGGAGAACTGAATGGGGAAAAAGGTTAAGAACAAGGGCAGATTGTGAAATCTGTTGGATACACAGCTGGATGGAGTGCTTTTCTTCCACGAACTTTATTAGTGACCTCAGCGTATTCTCTCACAAGAGTTCACACTTTAGTTGGGTATGGTGATGTAGTTTTATTATACTTCACTTAGCAAACAGGGACATGTATAAAATGAATCCAGCTTCCTTGCTACTGGTAAAGGTCATAATTCACAAAACCTTTCTATTCTGTGATAAACTACTCAATATGACTCATAGAAATAATTTTCAAAACCTGTTGCACATTCACATACACATTAGCCTTCCATGACCACTCTCCCTGAACTAAAATAACATCCTCTTCTGGTCTAGCCAGAATTAACAGCCCAGCAACAGATCAGGAGAAAGTGGTATAAGAAACAGCATTTTCCAACAACATTAACACCTTGTACAGTCTTCATCACGAGCAGCAGCAAACAACAATACTGATTCAGCAAAAATTCACCATTTTACACAATAGCCTGCATCCAGGAATGCGTGGTGGAGTTGAGTAGGAAGTGCCTTTTGAAGACAGGAAAAGTGTATTTGCCACCCTTTAAGTAGATCTTGCACTTAGATTTGGTCAAACCAAGAAGATCCCTGAGTTGCACATAAAAGCAGGCTTTTCAACAAAATTGCAAATAAATAGATAGTAAAACTATTGTCAGTGAAGGTAGTTGTTAAACTTGAGTTCATGTGGCTACCCACCATGGAGGCAGCAGCTCGGTAAATCTGAGGCATCAGGCTAGTCTGGGCTTGTCCTGTGCAAGCTGGGGGAGGGAGGGGAGGGGGCATGTGGAACTACCGTAGACTAAATGCTGTGTAACTGAAAAATCATGTGGCAACCCAGCGTGGATGATGGTTCTTCCTGCTTGGGGGTGTCACCAAAGTCTAGTCAGAGTGCCCCCTGCATCAAAACCTCAGTAAATAAAAGGTCATTCTCATTGGTGGCTTGCTGCTGAAGGGAGCAGAAGTCCCAATATACAGACTGGACCTGCTAATCAGGGAGACCCAGGTTAAAGAGGTAAGGAAGAAGCTTCCTTCTCTAGTACAGCCCTGATTATTATCCCCTTTTGATGTTTCAGGTAGACGGTGATGAAATAGGAAGAACTCCAAGGACAGTGAAGAAGGATTTCAGAGCCTTGGGGTGCCTAGTCAAGGGATCAGGGCACAGGTTACGTTCTCTATCCTGCCAGTTGTGGGGAATGAGATGGGACTGACAGGATGAGCCAGCAGTAATACCTGGCTCTGAGCCTGGCGTTACCAACAGGGGCTGGTTTTTTGACCATAGCTCGATTTACAAGAGGCTCATCGCTAGAGCTTTACACTAGGTTTGAAGGGGAGTAGGGGTGAAACTGGGGATACTAGAAAGGAGCCTGAATAAAACATGCCAGTGCTTGTGGGAGAGAAATGTGCTAGCAAGATATTCCAGTCTTGTGTCTTGGTGAGGGAGAAGGATGCCATTCTGTGTTTCAGGAAGAACACAAGGATTGGTGAGAAGTTGGTTACTATGGGAACACCTGAGTATGGTGTCCCCCACAACATCCTCATCAATAAGATGGCTGCCCATCACTTGGATGGGCATATACTCTGCCAGCTGAAACACTGGCTGGATGTCCAGGCCCAAAGAGTTGTGGTCAATGGAGTCAAATCCAGTTGGCAGCCAGTCATGAGTGGTGTCCCCCAGGGCTAAGTATGGGGGGGGCACTCCTGTTTAACATCTTTATTAATGATCTGGATGAGTGTGAGCGAGGGGAGTGAATGCACCTCAGTAAATTCACAGATGACACCAAGTTGGGAGGGAGTGTTGATCTACTGGAGGGTAGGCAGGCTCTACAGAGGGACCTGGACAGCCTGGATCGATGGGCCAAGGCCAATTGCATGAGTTTCAATAGGGCCAAGTCCTGCATTGTGGTCACAACTCCCTGCAATGCCCCACCTCAAGTACTGTGCAGTTTTAGACACCTCAGTACAAAAAGGGTATCGAGGTGCTGGAGCAGGTCCAAAGGAGCACTACTAGGCTGGTGAAGGGTTTGAAACAAACCCTGCGAGGAGTGACTGAGGGAGCTGGGGCTGAGGGGAGACCTTATTGCTCTCTACAACTACCTGAGAGGAGGTTATATGAGAGTGGGGTTGGTCTCCTCATTAGTGACAGGTGACAGGGCAAGAGGAAATGGCCTCAAGTTGCACCAGGGCAAGTTTAGGTTGGATATCATGAAAAACTTCATGACAGAAAGAGCTGTTAAGCACTGGAACAAGCTGCCCAGGGAAGTGGTTTGAGTCACCATCCCCGAATGTGCTTAAAAATCATTTGGATGCGGTGCTTGGGGGCATGGTTTAGGGGTGGGCTGTTAGTTAGGGTAGTAGGGTTAGGTTCAGGTTGGACTCTATGATCTTGAAGGTCTTTTCCAAGCTGAGCAATTCTGTGATTCTGTGAAAACACCACAAAAAGTCAGTAGCTCTAAAGAGTTCAAGCTGTATAAATCAAGAGGGTTAACCACGAACAGTTCTGTGGTTACATGAAGCTTTCAAGTGTAATGGTCTGTGAAGCGAAAGCATTTTGTCTCTGAACTAATGCAGTGGATGTTCTGCATCTGTTTTGCTCTTCTGGCTTCTAATCTAAGCTGCCTTGCTCTCTCTTTAGCAGCTAGTTCTTCTGCTCGCTTTTCTTCTCTCTTTCTTTTTAGCCACCTGTGGAGACAGAAAGAGGACTAAAAGTACTGACAGTTGCCACTGAAAGTTTATGTCATCCATTCAAAGGAGGCTTGCCCCAGTTTAACCAGTCACCTTGTCCAGTAGTGAGGTGTCATGGCTGAGCCAGTCTAATAAGCCTACCACTCCTCAACATGGGACGTGCTACTTTTCCATTTCAAGTCTCCTGTTTCTGCACCCACCTTTACCTCCTCTCCTTTTGTTGAGCTGATGCAACTCACAGACTTGAGGGAGAAAAAACAATAAAATTATAAGATTAACTTTCTTCTTGTTTAATGAACTGAATCAACCCAAGCCTCCTCCAGAAATGGCAAAAATGGGCAGGGGAGAAGGTTCTCCCTTTTCAGCAGAAGTAATTCACTATTTCAGCTCAGGTTCTGAAAAGTAATTTCACAGTAGTGAAGAAACAACATCAAGGAATTAATATACTTATGCTAGGCTGTACATTTTTACGTAGTCATGTTAAAAAAAAGCCCCAAAGCAACCACCCAGCCAATAAGGATTTCAGCACTAAAGATGCACCACGAAGTAACTACAGTCTTAAGCTGATAGAGTACAAAATTTTCAAATATGATTCCCTAGAAATGACCCTACTCACTCTTTAAAGGCTCTGTTGCATTCCTCTGCTCTTGGAAAAAAGGCAATTCCCTCAGCTTGGCGTCTCAACATTTCTATCTGTTTTTCTTTCATGTGTTCTTGGTGCTTTTTTTTAAGCCATAACTTGAAGGCTTCCTCTGGATTCCTGCTCCTTTCCTATTAAAAAAAAAACAACAAACCAGCATCAAAACAGACATATATACACAAGGTTTATCATTAAGTGTCCTTTATATTAATCACTTTAATTAATTTTGTGAACTCTGCTGGCATCTCCCATCCACAAAACATACTTTATAAGCACACCAGAGCATATGCTGATCTGGGATGGAATATATACATGAGCAAGCACTCAAAGTGGTATGTTTTTAGAAAAATGAATTTAGCTTTTCAAGGCCATTGCTGCAAGGCAGAGGAATTTCAGAACACAGCATCTGAATCTTCAGGTTTTGGTCAGGTCACATGCATTAACTGCTTGCCAACAAGTTCCAGTGGTAAGGAATCCACTTCAAGGAGTTCCCTGGGTGCTTGTTCACTGCAGGGTTCAATAAAGTAATTCTGATACAAAGGAACATCACTGTTAATTTTCTGTGGTTTTATAGGTAGCACAGGTTCTACAACACAATCCACCCTGCAAAGCAGCATGACCCTTAAGATGCTAGTCAGTCTAGCTCTGAAAACAAGGTAACAAAAATATTTCCTATCAATGAGAATCTTCTTATTCTTAGCTAAGAAGACAGGCTTAGAATTTGTTTTTCCTTTTTAACAGGAGCACTATAGATCCCAGTACTACATTAGGGAGATCTTACTTTGCTGTTCAAGTCTTCTAGCTCCTTTGCACGACGAATTCGCTTTTCTTCCTGCACTTGTTCTTTCTTCTTCTGTAACCAGGCTTTAAAAACCATCTCGTTCTCTCTTCTCTTTTGTTCTTCTTGTTCCCTTTTCCTTTCTTCTTCCTTAAATGGAATGAAGAGTGAATAAACTTAGTTTTTAAGAGAATCATCTTCCTCTGCAAAGGCCTTCATAGACAATAAATACACCTTTTTGAATTATATGAGACACACAAAAATACAGATGAAACAGGAATACTCAATTACCACATCACAGTTGATAATACTTTTATATAGAAAGAAATCTGAGCACTTCTGTGGTTCATGTTGCATTCAGATCCTTTCAGTAAAACCCTCTTTGTGATTACCTCCGTTTCCAAGACACAGCTCAACTCATGGACATTTCAATAGCAACAGGTGAAGATTTTCAAGTCTACCCAATAGCTCTGGTTGTTTTAAAATCAGTTTAAACTGATGCATTTTAAAAATGAATGCATCTCTCAGGACTGACAGATTATTAAAGGATATTTAACTACCTACGGACTGCAGGCACTACCGTATAAATAAGGATTTTTTCTGGATGTGAAGTTGTAATGTATTTACTTAATAGTATAAATAGATTAACACACTTTTCAAGTCCACAAGATGAACTGATTTTTACAGAATTGTTAAAAGTGTTTTTTAACTATCAATTTATTTTAGCTATTAACAAGTATCTACAAGGAGGAGAAAGGTTTTCAAACAACACTTCAGAAAGCTGATTAGGACATTTTACCAGCTTCTGAGTCTCTCTGACACAAAACTACAGTCCCCACAATTAGGCTGGACTTGTTGATTTCAGAGGTCTTTTCCAGCCTCAATAATTCTGTGATTCTGTGATCCCCACTCATTTAATTCAGTGAAGTCCATTTTTCTTGCAAATAGATGATGTTCATCCCACCGACACACAACTTGTGGACTATCCTCCAAATTTACAATTTGTAATTTACTGAAATTAAAGAAGTTCCACCAAAATGAAGTAGATGGATTCCAGTAATGTTAGTAAATGTTACATGCCTGTGAAACCCATCATGGAATGGAAGAACCCCATTCAAGAATGAAGAAATAAGGTAATACATTCTTACCTGTTCATAAGTCAGCCAACAGAGGAAGACATTTAGCACACAGAGTTAGGAAATAACCTTCCTTACCTCCACCACGCTACCTTTTACTTTAAATATGCAGAGTATGGTATCGAGAGATCTAGTCTTGTATGTACAAAGAGAACACATCAGTAACTCTTCACACTTCACAGCCCTCATTACTGAGCTAAGTGTCAGTAAACCTTGCAAATAAAGCAAACTTAGACCTATTTCAACAGATAGAAAGGAACCACCAGATTACTTAAAACATCATGGCACAGAAAAATGGTACATGCTTCATGCTCTTTTTGTACAGCAACATACATAGTAAGTTACCTTTCTCATTGTATCATAATGCAAAGTGAAGAGAAACATCTAAGTTTTAAAAATCTTCGATATTTCTGAAGTTCTGTTACAGCTGTCACAGGCTGACTAGTAAATATTTTTGTGTGTGAAAAAAGGAGCTGAGAAAGAATTAACAGGGTTCTTTTTCCCCTGTGATACATAAGACACTGATTTGATTTTCTAAAGTAGATTTTTTTTTTCCATTTAAATTACTGCCCTCTGTAGATACAAGAAGAATAACCTCAGTACTGGGAATATTTTTTGTCTTTTTGTCCTCTGTGTAGAGCCAATGTAAAACCAAATAAGAAGGAAAAGTAGTATTGATTAATAGAGAAAGGGAAAAAAAAAACTATTTTGCAATAGACACATTGAGAAAACTCACTACAACACTCACCCATGCAAAACCTTTACAGGAAAAAAGTATCCAGTTATATTATTAGTCAACATGACTTCATCAGCATGCATCTTAAGCAAGCACTTTTGAAATCAGCTGTATCTTCCATACATGTTAAACACACCCCTCTTTGCTCCTTTTTCTCAGTGTCTTTCTCCTGTGTAAATCTTACTTTATGGCTGAACACTCTCCCATATGATAATTGCTTATTTCATACTTGATGACCACACAAATGTGCACTTGCATTGCTGTGGTTAATGTTAACTCCCTGCATTACAGTGTAACCTCTGGAGATGTGGCACAATGGGCTACATTCCAGTAAACACTGGGCCTGTAATGGAACCTAGGTAGAAAGAGTCAAGAAGCAAAAGCAGTAAGAACAATATAGCAGAAGACCCATCCACGAAGGATATATGAAATTAACAATTTATCCTGTTAGCAAGGCACGATGCCATGTCACTCTGTTTTGTTTTGTTTTTTAAGGAAAGGAGTTTTGAGAGATTCTGTACAAACTCCAGAGAATTCTTCTTATTATTATTGCTGCCTCTATCATCACAGGAAAATGGGAGTAGACGCCCTCAATATGTGTTCCCTGTGAAGCAAAGGAACAGGATGGTCACTGCAATCTACTTATTGCCTCAGTATCTTTACCTCTTTCCTCAGTTTTTCCTTCCTTTGTTCTAACTGCTTCCGCAGTTCTTTCTGTCTGGGAGAAAGGCAGTAAGTGGAGCTCCTCACGGGCACATTTGCAGACTGAGCCCTCTGCGGAGTCTTCCGTTTCCCCAAACCTCTTGCAGCACTGACAGCTGAATTTGGACGACGCTTAGGGTTCGATGGAGGCTTAGGGAAATACACACACTCTTCCCCAGGAGAAGAATGTGCTCCTGGTCTTACTGGAGGTACTTCCTTCATTTCAGAGACAGTGCCAAAAGGACGGTAGTGTGAAGATTTTGGAGACATACGTTGAGTTTCAATATCAGTAAAAGAAACACTTATTGGGGGCAAAAAGCCCTGGCTTTCAATATCACGTAAACTTAAGAGTTCAAACTTCCCATCTTTTTCCACTAGGATTTTACCATCCTTCTTTTCATCATCCTTCTCATCATGTGGTGGAAGTGATGTGTTTTCCTGTCCTGTTTCATTAGAAATATGCAACCGAGACAGCCTATTTGAAACATCATCTCCTCTAGCAAGGTCAGGTTTACAAGGTACAGCATCTTCTAAAGGAGGAACTTCAAGATCCACCAACTTATCCTTAAATTTTAATTTCCGTTCTCTGTTCTGATCCACAGGAGCCTGATTCTCCAGACGTTTGTTGGCTTCTTCAATCTTTTCCAAGATGTAACGCTTTATTTCTTCATCCTCTTCCTCATCCAGTTCCTGCTGTTTTTCCAGCTTAGATTCTTGGATAGAGCTTTCACTATCAGTATCAGATACACGGTCCCCCTGTTTAATATCAGACATGGATTCCAAACTTTCTTCACTGGAGGGCCTCACTTTCACATCTTCATCTGCCTCTGAAAGCTGATCTGGATTTTCTTCCATTTCCTCATTGTCTTCCTCAAAGTTGTCTGCAACTTTAAGAACTTGTGCTTCAATATCCTCTTGCTTTTTTTCATATTTCTAAAAAAATTAAAATAAACTTGTCTATTCTCCCAAAAATAATAGTATCAGCAAAAGAGAAAAGAAACAGCAAGAGAGAAGTGCAGTACTAATTCTCCTAATTCTAAAAGAGGCTGTCAGATAGTGCATGTCATAACTAATAGCCTTTTTAGCACTAACAACTCTCCTGCAGTTTCTTCATGTTCACATCTACACACAGTTTAACTAACTGTGGCTTGTACAGTAAAGTGACAAGTGACAACACAAAACCAGAACAACATGTGTTGCACAAGCACTTAAAGGAACCCAGAAGTACTTTTGAAACAAACATATCACTTTCAATGAACACTGAATTTTCTGTTTTAAGGCAATTATAACCAGTGTAACCAGTTCACTAAATTGTTTTTCACTATTATTCCAAATAATGTTCCTTGTAAAATTCAGTGTATGTACCTACACATTTCAAATCATATCGAATTTTCTGATTATGATTCCAAATGTTACTTCATTTTGTCTTCTTCATGTGAAAACTAACATTTAATTTAATAAATACCTCTATTTCACCAAGATTTTCTTTTTCTTCTTCATTGATTAGCCATTCGAGGTCTTTTTCAAAATCATCCTCATATTCTCCACTTTCACCCATATCTGCTGGATCTCCTTGGTCTTCCTTTTCACTCATTTTGAGGATGTGTTAAAATAATACTACAAAAAAGAGAGGGGAAAAAAATTGTTTGAAAACTCCAGTGACACACAATTACAGAACACCGATAATCTCTTAGGGCACCTGCATCAAACTTGTGCACAGTATCAGCACAACTGTATTGGACAGCACCACAGCACTTGAGGACTAAAGATCACTGACAGTTTACAAACATGAACGGTTTGGGCCTTTTCCCCTCTGGCTACTTGGGAAAGATTTGAGTCGAAGCAAAGCAAAGTGACTTAATGAACGTCTTGCAATAAGTCTCTGAGAGAGCTAACTCACCACCTCTGCACTGTCAGTCTTGGACAAAAAGACCACTCTCTTATGTTTGTTAGCACTACTGTCAGATTTCATCATTCCCATTTTATGGTCTTGTTTTATAGCTACCTGGCCCATTTCCCTTTAAAGAAATCTTGTTTAAAATTACATTGCAAAACTGTGTGATGCACAAGTCCTAGAAAATCCATTCCACTAGTTCAAATTATGAGAAAGCTTCTAACAATGACATATTAAAATGGTAAGGCATTTATTGGTTGGACTCTTGACTAAAACCTTCTCCTAGAGTCACTGAACATTTACAAGCCTTTAGCTTTCCAATCATATCACCCCCACTAGTATTGGGGGTAAAGAATGTTACACAGACACCAACTGAGACTTCTGGGAAAAGGATTCAGTTCGTTTGAATTTCTGAGGCAGACATCAATGGGAAATACTCATTAGCCAGTTAATCTGGCTGGATATAGTCATATTCATGACAAAACTGAAGACAAGACACTATAAGGATTGAATCTTTTAAACAGTCTTTAGACTGCATAGCACAGAGGTGCCAATAGCTGCAAAGGACTGCTTAAATGCCGGTGCTTGGGGCTCCAGGCTGAGAGGCTTCACCCTTCAGCTCAGTCAATAGAAGGCATCTGGCTCCCATCTAAAGACACAAAAAGGTTTAAGATCTGTGGAGACACACATCAGTCTGAAGAGAGGATTCTGCTCTTGGTACAGTTTTATTCACTCATGAGTCCATCTCTAGTTTGTTTATTCCTGTTTACAAAAGCAATATAAAAGTAGGGAACGTTGATTATTCAAAAGTTCCTCTTCTCTTTGGACCCTCTGCTGTAGGCTGGAAGGTGCCACTTCAAAGTGTCTCTCAAGTAGGACAAATCTATGTTAATTTACAACATACTAAAAGATTATGATATGAGCACTGGCATATGGCAACACAACATGGGGATGTTGGGAGTCAGCTCTGACCCCGGAACCTTGCTGTGTGACCATCCTGGCCTTCCAGACAAGAAGGGTTGCATCTTGACTTCCCCATCAGTGTAAGCATTTTGCGATGCAAAAACCCGTCCATCTAGAAGATATTAAACTTAAGTTCCTTCACACTTTTAAGTTCTGACGAGCACCTCCGAGTTCTGTTATTTATTCTCAGAAACACCAGCTCCACTTCTTAAAACTCCATACTTCATGCTTGACAAGGGTGCTGCTTTTAGGCCTCAAAACTTAGTATCTATTTAAGAGGCGTCCTGGTTTTGGCTGGGAGACAGTTAATTTTCTTCACAATAGCTGGTATGGGGCTGTGTTTTGGACATGTTGGGGGGAGGGGGGGGGGGTGAATGGAGGGGGGTTTGTTCCTNACACAATATGATGGCGTGCTCAGCATATAAAGCTGGGGGAAGAAGAAGGAAGGAAGGGAGGTAACATTCAGAGCTATGCTGCTTGTCTTCCCAAGTCACTGTTAGGCATGATGGAGCTTGGTTTTCCTGGAGATGGCTGCACCTGCCTGCCATGGGAAGCAGTGAATGAACTCCATGTTTTGCTTTGCTTGGACATGTGGCTTTTGCTTTATAGAATCACAGAATCTTAATCATCTAGGCTGGAAAAGACCCATCG
>VWZY01003317.1:336449-401385 GCA_013399075.1 Chloroceryle aenea
AAAGATTACATTTGACATTTCATCACACTCTGGCTTGAAACAAAATAGAAAGAAAGAATCCTCTCCTGTTAATGCTGGCATCCATCTCAGCCATTTGGAAGGAACTGCTGATCTCCTAAAGTAGCATGGTTAGAGTGAAAGGAGCCGAAACAACAACTGATAAATAAGTGAACAGAAGTGAACAGAAATCCACAGTTCCCTCTCACGTAGCTCTCTGCACCCCTCTGTCCCGCTAGCATGAGGTGCAGTTCATGTTCTCGCCGATCTGGGTCATTGCTTCACACCAAGCAGAGGCAGGAGGAAAGAGTAAAACCCTGGAAGTTCCCATGGTATGCCCTGCCTGTGGGCAGCAGTTCCCACAGCTTCCAGGCTGCTCACAGGTTCTGATGGGTGGCTTGGTCCTTTCCCAGAGAGCAGTCCCCAGAGTTGTGCCACTAAAGCTCAACTGCTCTTTCCTGCTCAGATGGCTGCTTTGAAGAAATAGTCAGTAAGGCAACCTAGATCTCTCCTCCAATAACTGCATAAGAAAAATAACCTGCAAAGTTTTGATTAAGTACCCCAGGTTTTCTCACTTTCTTTTGTTCTCTAAAGAACTCACCTCATTTTGTTTTCACAGAATATTTTCAGCCTTTGGAAACATGATAAAATTTTATTCCCTGAAATTTTACTTCTATCTTTACTTCCTTAGCCTTCCTCCCCATTTTCTATCTTACCATTCTACTAAGAAAAAGTAAGGTGAGATTAAAGGTGTTTGACAATAAAGAAAAAACTCAAAACTTCCAATATTTTTTCCAAGAGGGAAGAAGTAAGCTGTGAAAAGTAGAGTTTCTCATTTCTTTTAATCTTACCTGCTCTCTTCCTCTCTCAACAAGCACACACCTTTTTCAGTGGAAAAAAAAAAGGATGAATAGGAAGTTTAGAAAAAAAAATAGGAATGGGGGGAAATTCCTACCCCTCAACTGTAATTTTTTAAATGCCAAACCCAAAATAATCTTACAATTTATGTTACCATTAAACAATGACTCATTCCAAAGGTACATGTTAGTTCATTTCTAGCTTCCCAGACAGCTGAAGTAGGGAGTATTTTGAAAATTACTCCATTACACACAAGATGAAACAATTTTCCAGAGAAAATTAGGGTGTTGGACTGGATCTCCAGAGATCCCTTCCAACCCCTACCATTCTATGGATTAAAAGTTATACTTTCAGTCAGCTATCTGTTCCTAAGCAGATTTCTATACTACCCAATCAGGTGTAGACTATTCTGAGCTTTTGGATTTTGGTGTATATGAGGGGTATATAGATATGAATGGTTTTAATTTGTCTGTATCACTATAATATCCATCAGTCAAAGACACTTGTCTAACAATTTGAAGGTGTCTGAAGGAACTGAACAAAAAAACCACCAACCAAAGAACCCCCCCAAAAAACCAAAACAACAACAAAAAAAATCATCCTCTTACCAGAAAGATTTGACCAATTTGAGTGATTGCTCCTATTCTGAACATTTCCACGTAAATAATATTACTTGGAAACAATTATAAAAACATTCAAGATAGTAATGGTCAGTGCAAGTCTGCCAGAAAGGTACCACCTGCACATGTGTGATCTGAACTGATTGAGTGATGGTTGCTGCATGGATGCGCTGTGTGACAGCTGCCCTTTTCAGACACAACTCCTGAACGTTTCCCAGGAAATAATGTTTTATACAACGATGTAGCTGATGCAGTAGTACTGCACAAACCTCTTCTGTGCTGGGTTACTCAATGACTCAGAACTGCCTTCAAAGTGTACCAGTTTTCTCAAACAACCTCTTGATCAGAAGCCTCACCTTTGTACAACTCAGGGCTGTCATACACTAAAAGGCTCTCTTACTGACCAGAGGACATGCTGGCTGTGCTTTCCTGCTCTTCTTTTGCAGAAGAGAAGCTTGAAACCTGTCTGAACTTGCCCAGAACTCTTCAGATTTTCAGAGCAATCTCAGAAATTGCTGCTAGCACCATGGAAGAAAAGGATCACACCAAACTCTTCAGTCGGGCACGGTTGCTGCTTTCCTTAGTGCTAACTACTAAGCATCCCTTTTTGTCTGAATCTAGGGTGGAATCACCCCTACAGGATGCTTGATTCAACATGAGATCCAAGCAACTTATCTAGGTGTGCATGCAAGTCTTAGTCACCAATGTTTACGGTCATATCTTATCCACACTGTAAACAGGTTTCACCCGAAAATGCACCAGAGGGGAGGATTATTAACCAGTTGTGGCCTACAGCTTATTGTGGAGGACATTACAAAATATATATGCAAGCAAAGTTCTCTTAAAGTCTTGCCAAGTTGTCTGGAGAAAAGTTTCTGAAAGTTAAAACCTAGTATGTATGCTGGAATGAAACAGAAGTAGCAAGGTTAAAAAAAAGAGCTAAATCATTTCTGAAATGAAGCATAATTAGCATAGAACAAAGCCTATAGATTGTAAGAACAGAAGACTGGATACAGCCTTGAAGGCCTGTGTCTTCTAGTTCTCCCCTGACTAATCCTTTGATAATCTGGGGGCTCTGAACAGAAGACTTGCAAATATTATGCAGCCATGAAAGGTTAATTTAAAAGCTCTGGCATTGATTACTTTATTCAAATAGTAGGCCTTCATTAATGTTACTTCCTATTCTCTGAGAGTTTGTTAGTTCCAGACTTTTAGGATGTAAATATGAGCCCAAATTCAAGAAAATAGCCCTGTCTTACAAGCCCAGAGCCATGTGTTTCCCTGGCATCAAAACCAATGAAACAAGCCAGTTTCACTGGAGAGAAGAATACAGTGTTTTCCCATATCAGGACCTGAAATAATAAATCACTATTTTTTGAAAAAGTCACGAGAAAGGCAACAGAAATGGCTCAGCTTCTCAATCTTTTCCTAGTTTTTAAAAATTTCTTCCCCTCTTCAACAATAGAGATGTATAAATTCTGCTAGGATATTCTGCTAGGAATGACGTAGCTTTAGCTCTTTCTTTTTTTTTCCCCCCCCTTCTTTTTTCCCTGAGGCATTCTGGAGTCATTCCAGCTTCTTAGGAGCAAGAAAACTCTCAGGGGTACATTGTAATTTTATATTTTATCGAGATGAAGGGAAGGTCAGCAGTTACTGTCATAAATATATTGCTAGGACAGAATTAGTTTTCTTCACAGGAGCTTGTATAGTGCCAGTGCTTTGGATTTGTGACTAAAACAGCATTGATGACACACTGATGTTTTAACTGTTGCCGAGTGGTGTTTGCACAGGGCCGAGGCCTGTTCTTTTTCCCCACCCGGCTGAGGGTGCAGAGGAAGCTGGGAGAACACACAGCTGGGAAAGCTGACCCAAGGGGTGTCCCAGATTAGATGATACTGTGCTTAGCAAGAAAAGCTGGGGGAAAGGAAGAGGAGGAAGTGGGGGGGATGTTCAGAGTTATGGTGTTTGTCTTACCAAGTAACTGTTTGGTGTGTCAAGGCCAAGCTTGCCAGGAAGTGGCTGAACACCTGCCTGCTGGTGGGTGAATGAATTCCTTATTTTGCTTTGCTTGCATGTGTAGTTTGCTTCACTTAAACTGCCTTTATGTATCGACCCACAAGTTCTTCTTGCCTCCCAGACTGCTAGAGGGGAGTGAGCCAGTGCCTAAGCGTGTACTGAGCTGACAGCTGGGGTCAACCCATCAACGTCCTTTCTGGTGTCCATCATGGGGCAAGAGGACTTATCTCTAAGAGCTTCTGATCAGAGCATGCTAGGTGGAATTTATAGCTGTTAATTGTCAATGTCTTACTGTATTGCTTGTTGTATTGTATATTAGAGTCTGGTGCTTGTTAGTGGTTGTTCTGGACTTTCACTGTTTGACTCTGCTGCGCCAGGCACAGTTTGTTAAGAGCAGTGGCCACAGGCCTGGGCTGGCAGAGGGCCCAGGCAGTGCTGCTGTTCCTGTGTTCCTATATTGGACATCCTATAGTATCAGGGTCTCATTGTAGCAGTCCATAGGGTGTTACATTTTGGATTTGACTAAACAAAGTGTTGACGCCAGGACTGTTTTAGCTGTTATTGAACAGCATTTGCACAGCATCAAGGCCTCTTCTTTTTCCCCTTGCTGCCCTGCCAGGGAGTAGGCTGGTGGTGGACAAGAGCCTGGGGAGGGGACACAGACAGGAAAGCCAGCCCCAGCTGACCCAAGTCCTATCCACTAGCAAGTAGAAGCAGAATCTCCAACTTATACAATTGATGCAGATAGATTAAATTGTCCTCCTGCAATCAATTTTGCATTTGTCTAGCTTAATATAGAATCATGCAATAGATATAAAGAACTAGTTACTTAGAATCTTTAAGACCAGGGCCGCCTGAAACAAATAGTTCAGCACCTACTGCACAAAATTCCAGTTCTGCTGAAGTCAGCAAGCATTTATGATCTGTTTTCTAGGGCAAAACTGGACTCCTAAGTCAGCTTTTTATTTTTTAACTGATTATGGTTCATATTGCAATTTCATGGCTTTATCAAAGAAATTAAGCACCATTACAAAATATTGAGTTTTTATGCTGAAACAATTATTTAGTTTCACAATTTAAAATTAATTATAATTAGCATTTAAAATTCCCACCAAGCTGAAAATTCTGCTTTCATGATACAAAATTTCACTATCAAGGCAAACATACAAAATTAAATCTGATTCTTTTCATGCTATATTATCTTTATTTTCCAGTGAAAAATAACATCAGGTTGTGACATAGTAAAAAAAAGAAAATAGTTGTTTAGTTTTTATACTTTTTTCACTTTTGCTCTATACCTTAATTTTGAAATGCAGGGTCTGTAAGGTACAAGAATTTCAAAACTACTGAAATAAGTCAGATAATACCATACAGGGTTCAAAGACAATCTACTTCGAGAAATCTACCCTGCTGAATTGTACCTGGTATAAGTGGAATTTCTCTAATTAAACAAGTTACAGGATAGAAGCCAAAACCACTACTGAAATCTTAGCTAAAACTATTCTGGGATAATGAGTTGATGGGTTGTCTATATTTTCACCAGATATAGCCAGCTTGGGAAAATCCATGTATGCTCTATGCACAACCGTAGTTCCAGTACTGAAAACACCATCAGAGCAAAATGGTAAAGAAGGGTCAGATGTTTCTCTTACACAGTTTCATCTAACCTTTCTCTGCCTCCACCAGGTTGTATTCTCACTGAACAGCTACAGTTCTCAATGGCTTCCTATTCCAGGGAGCTCCCCCTCCCTATGGTCTAAAAAAGCCCAGACAAACCAAAAAAAAAAACCCAAACAACCAAAACAAACCAAAAACCCCAACAAAAATGGGACTGAATGTCAGGAGTTCTGCATACACACTTTGGTCCTACTGTTACCATTCCATGATCTGCCATAACCCAGGTTAAACCACTTCCCTTCTTATTTTTGGAAAAGAAAAGATATTGCTGACTCCCCTTCCCCTTGCCAGGGCACTGAAGTTGAATTATGTGAAACCCACAGCATGTCAGGTACGTAAGAATCAAATTGATAATGCAAACCCACATTCTCTGAGAAGGGGCTGCACATGCCTCAATGCTGGGATGTGTTCTACCTTTGTCACAGCACAGATGAAAGCCATGTGGAGGCAAAGCTCCCCCTGTGCTCATTTCTTACTGAGGCGTTGCTGGAATGCAGCTCTGTAACTGCAGTGGTTTTCCCTCTCAGCCCTGTGTATGGAGAACATCCACCTGCTGTAGCTTTCTATTCTTTCCCTGTGCTGCAGCAGTACACAATGGAGATAATCAGGGCTCAAGGTTAAAGCCAGAGTCTCCATCCCTAAGGATTTTAAAAGGATTTACTTAAAACTAAGTAAAATTCAGACAGAGCACTGGTTAAAACAAAGAAGTGATAATAGAAATCAGAAGGGACTGCTATTTCTTACCCCAGAGACAAGAAGTTGTGTTCTAAAGTATGTACTGATAGGAATGAAACATCTGCCAGAGAATTCTCTCGATTCTTGCTGGCAAAACATTACGGTCCTTTGAGGAAGCACACATCCAAACTAAGTATTACTGTTTTAAGGGTTTTTAAGAAGTAGTTAATCTGCGTATGACAACTGCTGAAAATTTAAGAGGTCACAGACTTGTCGGTCCTTTTCACAGACAGACCCCCACCAAAATCACAGCCATAGAGTTCTACCCGAAGGGCAATACCATGATACCATGTTCTTGGAACAATGCGGATAAACCTGGACAGGATGGGTGGGTTAAGGAAATTCTTGACATGCTCATTGCTGTTTTTATTACCCGTGAAAACCTGCAAATACACAAACACATAATTAGTTTAAAGTCCATATTTAAGAAAAAACCTGCTTTTTTTTCTCTTTAAAATGATTCCAAGCTGTTTCATTTAGCCATCCTGGGTAGATGGACTGGATCATTTCTGATTTGACCACATCCAGTCTCTTCCTAAAATGCTAGTTTAAAAGGTAGTTTAGACCAGCAGTACCCAAGCCTGAATGAAGTAAACAGCCCCTGTTTCCATCCACATGACAAAATTTGCCAATCTGACTTGGATGGACTAAAAAACCCAAACTTCCCGTATTTTACCTCTGCTAATAGCCCTTGTGGGTTTGGTTGGTGTCAGGTGATATGGGCAACAATATGAAGTACTGTGTCTCCTCTGTAGATATCTGGAGCTCTCTATCTCTGTTACAGCAAAACTGCTCACTAAAATTAATTTAACTTATCAAGGCAGAAATAAAAAAGCTGAAAAGAGGCCCTGGGGAATCCATTGTTCATTCAGATTAAATGCCCTCCTTTACAAACAGTGTCAGCTCCTTTTATCACAATATTGACTGCATTCTCTACAGATAGTGCATTTTTTTCCTTTTATTACTGCTAATTACTATGACCAAAATTAAATGGATATTATGACATTATCTGCAGTAATGCCAGCTCCCCAGCATTTTAAAGTCCTGTAAGAATATCTCTTTGACAGGGTATTCTGCTTTTGAGCCTGACTCTGCTCAGTATCTAAACCCAAGCAAGGATATAACTGTCTGAGCTGAGGATGATACCTTTGCCACTGAGCTTGAACCATCCGTATAGGATTTCCACTCTGAGCCTTCATTGCTGTATAGGATAACATAGGTCTTCACAAAGTTTTCAGCAGTTACAGACTTGACCCCCTGGGTAGCAATAGCAGTTATCTTCTTAATTGTGAGGAGATCGATTTGCAGCCACTGTTGGTTGTTGTTCAGCTACAATTGATAAAAAAGGTTGTCTATTAGCAAACATATCTGTGTCTTTACTTATGTGAAAAATCCTCTTTAAAAGACAGTTCAGACTGCATCAAAACTGTATCAAAAAAGTGCAGAAGAGTGAAGCCGAGGCAAAAGTCACAAACATTCTTGGCAGCCCATACGATTCACTTCTCCAGTGCAAATGATGTATTTGACATTTTAAGATTTCTGCATTAATTTCCAATACAAAATGAAAAATAGCACAGATTTATCTCCAGTACTATGATACAATGCATAACACTAATACCAAATGTTTGTACCAAACAGTAGCTTCCAGCAAATCAAGATATTTTGTACAGAAATGCAACTCCATTTTGAAGACACAGAAGCTCACGCCTCGTGGAAGGTCATCCACCTCCAGCTGCATTAAGCTGTACTGCCTATAAACCAACCCAGAAGGGGTTTCTTTAATTCCTTGGAGCCAAATATTTAACTTGTAATTCACCTCCTGAAATTAAAAGAGCTATTTCTGCAGGGAAGAGATGCAGGCTCTGGTCCAGAGGACACCATGGTTTGGTTATTTTAATATATTTTTTTACCTTAGGTTCAGAGGAAGAATAGGCCATTTAAAGATGCTTCTACTTATTCTTTTGCTGTATTGCAGATAAGGTTGTCAAAATAGACATGTAATTGCCATTTGTAACTGTTTCTTACATGGCTTACTCCATCAAACGTTTTAAAGAGCTTGCAGGAAACCTGGACTTTGCAGTAAACCTGGACTTCGCAGTGCCAGGTTAATGGCTGGATTTGATATATTTCCAACCTTCTCTACTTCCAAGCTGAGTGATTCTATGATCCATCTCTCAAAATATGATTTCATTGATGTTGCCCTCGCCCAGTAAGTTTTCTACTGGAAGAATTGAATGGGCATCTTCTCAAAGGATGGCTAAAGAG
Organism: Chloroceryle aenea; assembly: GCA_013399075.1. Classification (NCBI taxonomy): domain Eukaryota; kingdom Metazoa; phylum Chordata; class Aves; order Coraciiformes; family Cerylidae; genus Chloroceryle; species Chloroceryle aenea. Next base: position 344,618 of record VWZY01003317.1, read on the forward strand.
CTATGAAATAACCCTGTCATGCTTGGCACTGGACACAGTGTGCAGGAAGTGCATGAGCACACAAGGCAGTAGAAGTTTATTAACTGTAGCTGTCTTGCTGTCATCACTATTTTTCACTTATTACCTTGGCTCTCCAGGCATTCACCTTTCCTTCCTGATTGAGACGAGCAAGTGAAGGGTCCCATGTGTTAAACCAGGTTGTCTTAACAGATGAGGCTCTTAATTGGGTATTCTTGATCTCTCCGTTTTCCATTCCAAGTGGTAAAGAACAACCTATTAAGAGAAGCACCCTGTTGTCTCCAGTTCATCCCAGCAGCCATATCCTAAGCTACACTGTTGGAACTGAGAACACCCACAATATTAGCTTAATTTAACACATTAGGTAACACATTTGCCAGACCAGAACCACCAGCACATGACCCATTCTTACCATTTACTTCACAGCCCAGAAGTTCCATGCGAAGAGTAGGCCTGTTGTAGGCCTCTGTTGGGTAGACTCTGATGTACCTAGCAATAATAGGGGGATCAATGATGTTCTCTTTTATCCCAGAGGCATCAGAATTGCCTTCAAAGATCTATTTAAAAAAAAAAAAAGTCAGTCTACATATCATTAATTTAATGCAACCATAAGCTTGGCTGTTGAAAACCTGCTCTGATTTTTTTATGCCATTAGCCCCATCCATGGTGATGGAGGGCCCTATGCTGCAGGGCAACTTGAAATATTTCATGTTTCTGTCTTAGCATATATGGAAATGCCTGAAGGCCTCAGTTCAAATAAGCAACCTATTTCCATGTCGTCTCTAAGACAACATTAGTAGAGGCAAATGGTTGAGGTGAGAGAGAACAGATTGTCAGTTTGGAAGTTTGACAATAGAAACCTCAGGGTAAACTGAGGGGAGCTGTAACTGGTAGGGCTGGAGAGGTTGGGTGTAAAAGGAACATTTTTCAGGGTACAACCACACTTACTACCCAGGCCTTCTGTAAGCAATTCAGTTTAACATTCAACTGCTGTGATAGCAGAAAGGAATCTAATCCCCAGTGAGGTAGGGCCTGATTTTAGTTCAGCTTCCTGTTTGCTTCAAAAAAGCTGACATGGGCTTAGGAAATAAAAGTAGGGAGAGATGCCTGTGAGAAAGCCAGACTTAAAGTCATGGTCACCAGGCAAATCTAAACCTCTGTCTAGGAAGTTCCTCACCTTACGATTTGTCTTCTGCTCTGAATTTTATTAGTTTGGTAAATACCTTTTGGGGCCTCAAGCTGTATTAAGTTTCTGAAGGCCATATTTTATTTTTTTTTCCATCATCTCTTAATGTAAAATGTCACCTCACTGCACCATCCAATGATGGTACCCTAGGTTGTTGCAACTCCTATAGCACATGCAGACCTTTTGTGCTGAAGAGCTGTCTCCTTTGAAGGTGTTCCACTTTCGTTTGTCTTTGCTGTAAATGATAAAGAACTTCTGGATGTATAATGACTTTAAAAACTGCTTGGCTCCTTGTGTTTGTATCCCAGTTAGCAGAACTTCCCTTTGAAAGTCCACCTAGGAACAGTAAACTGTGTTTATAAAGCAAATAATGCACAGTGAAATCCATTTCGTTCTTTGCCATCTACACAGTAGCTTCAAACCCTGCATTTTATAACAATGCTAACTCTCTCAGAAGGAATAACAACCAGATGCCAGAGTTGAAATTAATGCTGACTCACTCTCATTTGTGTATTTATTTGTGTGTGCATTTAATTTCAGAGGCCATTTTACAGTGTTCAGAACAGAACCACAAAGACATCTCAAAAATATCTGTGTATTTGTGGTAGGCAGAACTTCACTATCCTTGTTTTACAGAGATGCAAAAGATGAACAGTTGACATTTTTATAAGCTACCTGCAGTTTTGGATACCCTTGCCGTGAAAAAGTGATATGACACTGTGACATTTTGTAGTGCTGAAAAACTGCCATTCCTGCTTATAACAGATGCAAGCACACAAACCATCTAGATGTTTCTGTCAGCAGTGAAACTCATTCTTCGGGATGTGCCCTCCACATCCCTGCATGCTTTTTTGCAGTAGCTTCAGCTTCTCACTACCATACCCCCTGTCAAATTCTCTCATCCCAACATTATTTCCAGTTCCACATCAGATCTCCCAGCCTTCTCCCTCTACTTCACTAAACTTGCTAGCATATCAAATGTTAGCAAGCCAAACATAACAGCCACTGGTTGAACTTACACTGCAACACTAGCTTCAGTCTTCTTCCTTTTCTCCTAGTTGCCAATTTGAATGAGATTTGTGAGAAATCAACTATCATCCCTAAATTTGGGTGCAATTAGGCTATCTGGTGCAAAAATGATTTGGATGGAATCAAATAATGGAAGAAGTGAGGTGACTGAATGATATAGTGCTTCAAGCCATAATTATAAGCTTAATTTCCCTGTGAAGTCACACTGTACTATGTCAAGCTGGGCACAGAAGTATCAAAAACAAAACACCCCAAAAGAAACAAGAAACTCACTATCTGAAGCAATGCTTAAGATTATTAGACTTGAAACGATCCCCCAAACTTATACATAGAAATGTGTACTATTAGGTAGACAGAGAAAGAAGAGAAGTAGTAGTAGAGGGAATGACTCCATTTGCCTATAAAATGGTTACAGTCTAAATTGTGAGAGTAATTGCCCAGTCAATGGGCCTCAATAGCAGTAGAGACTGGGTTCCTCCAAGGGCGGCAGACAGCTTATGGCCTGACCAAACTTGCTACATGCATTCAGATTTCCCCAGAAGTCTTCAGTGAGAACAAGAGCAGTTTGACCTTTTAAAACAAGTTGTTGGAAAATCACCACTTGGTGATGGTCAAGCGCATGTTGTACTAACCATACCTGGATCCAAGGAAGTTGTCCTTCTTTTATTGTACTGCTCCAGGCATTATATGATCCAGAATTGTTTAATCGGGCTAATTTAGGTTCCCAATAATCTAGAGAGAAATATGAATAAAGCAATAATTTAAGGAGAGGTGCTGAAAAAAAATAAAACTGGAGGCTGTAACTAGCTACCGATGGTGAGTGCCTCAGTTCTTTTCTTATCTGTCTGGGGAAAAAACAACAACACACAAAAGACTCCAAAACCATAATCTAGTATCGTTTGGGCATGGTCAGCAACTAAAAGTCAGCTGTTACCCTGCAAAGTTTCATAGTTGCCAGAATCACGTTCAAATAACAATCTTCTAAGTAAAGTACTGTTTACTGATTTGGAACCATGGTCTAGAGTTCACTTCAAAAAAAACAAAAAAACAGAGCAACCCAAGTGAAACCACAACAAAAATGACAACAACAAATTTTGGCCGCCAGCATGTTCAGACACAGTATGTGCTCTACATTCATGGAAGAGAGCTCCCCAGTGCATAAGGAGCTTTCCATGTTAACAGCAGATACAGAATATACATGACAACAGCTTTCAAGTCTTAGTAACACTGTGTCAGGAAGTGAAGAAAGAAAATTAACAGATACATCATTTTCCAAAATAATTGATTTTGAGCTGAAGGATCTGCATTTCTGCATGTGTGTATAACCTGTATACCTTGATTTGTGACTGTCCATGTAAAAGTCTTATCAATTTCTCTACCAAATGGTCCCACTTTTATAACAGGAACAAACTTGTGAATTAAAGACTGTCATTGCTCTGAATGCCAAGTTCCCAAATCTTTCCTAACAGATACACTTTGTCCTTTCACATCTCATACCATGTGCAAATTTCAAAAGCTTTTTGAACACTTGGTATTCATTTTCAAGCAGGGTACACAACAAAAAGATAAAGCTGGATTTGTCTCAGGTCATCCAGCAGGCCACAGATAGAGGACTCCCTGACTCTTAAGCTTGTAATTCTGACAGTAGACCTTTGACACTGATAAAATACAATAATGAGGGCTACCTAATAGAATTCAGAGTCTCTGTTTCCAGCATTGGAGTTTCTTAACCTGACAATTGATTCACTTCTGAATAAATCTTGTAAGATATATCACAAGATGGCAAAAGAATATGGAACTGCAATGCTTTGCTGGAGATATTCAACATACCCAGACCTTTTCAAGTATTAACTCACCTATGTGATCTGAAGCGTTGATTTGCGAATCGAGTATAACTCCACTTGCTAGACCCATTGGACTCCTGCACTCTAAAGACAACACAGTAAGTTTGTTGTTAAAGGAGGGCTATTCAAATATAAATTCTGATGGAGCCTTCTATGATTAACATTACTCAGAAGTATTCTTCGTAATACTGTAATGTCACCACTCCCCAGAGAAGGCCAAGTTAACTTCTGCATTTTCTCTCAACAGATTAATCCACTAGTCACTGTGAGGAAGCCTCAAATTCAAAGCTAGTATGCTAAAGGAATAAAGGTAGTATGCTAAATAATTCAGAGCTAGAATGATAGAGGCTAAACATTTTTCTTCTAGAACAAGTTTACAGGAACAACTTCACCCCCTCCTTGAATGCACAGAGAATCTGCTTTGGGTATTTGCAAAACAATGCCCCAAATTTATTTTTGATGATTCTGAAAGGGTAGAGTTGACTTAATAGCTTGACCTCCCCCACTCAAAAAATACCTTAATTCAGTACCTTTTTCTATAACCAAATAGGATGCCTGCATTCCTGCTTGCTGATATTCTCCCACTTCAGTGTCCAAAAGCCACCATCCAGGTCTCTGTGGTTTCATTTCAATTGTTCTAAATGAGCCTTGAAAAAATGGAAGAGAAGTGCGTCAGAAACGTTAGCATAAAGTTGATGGTAGTGAGGCTGGATGTTAAACCAATGAGCATCCTTAATCCAGAAAAAATAAATAACCTGCTACACATTGCAGAGGGAGCAATAACTACCACTGTCTCAAACTTTTTTTCTCTTAGCAAGCAAGTTCCAGCTGGCAACTGACATTGGAATTAAGTGACCAGATCCAAACCTAACCTTTGCTGCTGGTGCAAAGTACAAAACCTTGGATGTCTGCATGTAACAGCAGATACCAGCTCATTAAGTACAGTGCTGAGCCATGTAGTGAACAGTGCTATTAAGTTTAGTACATAACATAGGGATGTTAATTCCATGGTGCCAATTATAGTTCTTACTCTTGCTGCTGCAGTGCGTTGCTCAAGCAATGTAAAGGATGGATGTAAAGAAGCCAAAAGTAGATGTGGGAGAATCAGATGTATGAGCCATCCCCTCACTTTCTGCACCTCAGGAGTGCCAAGGATTGAGCAAGAAGCAGATATGGTTAAGGCTGTTTCCTGCACTCTTTAGAAAGCACAGGACATGCTTCATTGCTTTTCTTATACTCCTTGTTAGTGCAGACATGACAAATTTGGTTCCCATTTAAAGAGAAACCTATGTAGATGTTAGTAGAAAAAAAACAAACACTGTAAAAAGCTTAAATAGTAAATAAATTGCCTAATGTTCACTAAAGTAAACTTCTATTACACCAAGAATTATCCCATTATCTATTATCCCATTATTTTGATCTCCTTGTTGCTTTGGGTTGTTTTGTGGTTTTGGGGTTGTTTTGTGTGTCTGTGTTTGGTTCTTTTTGGTGGCAAGTGCCACTTACTACCAAACTTTCCTAAGTGGTAAGTGCTGTTATCGCACACCTGCACTGCTGACAGGGATGGGCAAAGTATCTCTTTTGGCCTAATGAATGCTTTTGGACTATTTCCTTTCTCCCTGGAAATAAGAATTCTCCTAAGGCTAAAGTTTTGTCCTGTGTTTTCTTTATCTCACTCATCTTGACATTAACAAAATAAACCCTCACCATGCTGAGCCAGATACCAATACTATTTCCCAGGAAACATCAGTGAGACTTCATGGTACTGAAACCTGGGGATGCATGAACAGGATCATTGCGCTGTTGTACATGTGTCATTTCACAAGGGATCAGTGGCTGACACTACCCCACTGACTTCCTTTTTCCAGCACTCACCTTAATGTTTGAGCACCTTCCAAGCACTATGACCTACTTTGCAGATGGGAAAAGAGAGATGCAATCAAAAGAAACCTGCTCATTTCCACATATCTGGTGAATGACAAGGAAAGTGCAAAACAGAAGGTAGCGCTACAGACCATACTGCTATTAATATTCCATATATATCCCTTCTCAGCTGAGAGGAAGACATTTGTTCAAGCACTTAGGTTAGGCCTGTAACTGTACTCTCATTTCCAGTTTTCAATGAGAGCAGTGTTAACTTTATTTGCCCCCCTCCCACAGCATCAAGTGAGGTGCAAAGTGATGATTTTCCTTCTGACCATTCTCGGCAAATTAACTGTTAGCCCTCTCAAACTCTTTTTTTTTTTTAATTGTGCCCAAAGCCAAGTTCTGGTCACCTTTACATTGATGTGATAGCAGACTGCAATGGTCACCCCTTAGAATTTGCTCCATTCTGATACTTACCTGGAAGGAGTGTGTATGTACCAAGCTGATGCTTTGGCTCTCCTTGTTCTATGAAGGTCTGTCCATGAAAATGAACAACATGAATGTCTTTTGGCCCACCCATATTCAGCAAATGCCATCGGACCCGCTCACCTTCATACATCCTCAAACCTTGCAAATTGTAGGTAATCCCATTAATGGCTGGAAAAAAAAAAAAGTAAATACTGTTAGTAAGGAAAACTGGTCACAAAACAGGTATCTTGAAGTGCTAGAATGTAGTTATTAAAATCAGTACAGTATTCAATGAAGTAATGCATTTGGGAAAAAACACCACTTTTTGCAATTCCAAGTGCTACACACTTTATAGTCTATGTACATCAACTCAGAAAATCCAGGGACCTCACCAGAGGATGTGAGCACAGTTTGCTTGCAATACATAGCAGCCAGGAGAACAAGGAGGTGTAAGAGATCAGACAGAAACATCAGGCCCAAAAGAAAGGACAGTTGTGAGCTAAGATACCTCCCCCAGCACCCTCCCTTCTATCCCAATAAACAGAATACTTGGCAAAATGAAATAAGTACCATAGAATTTGTGGCATTGCTTCATTTCTCGGGTCTTGTCAGTGCAAGGCCTTCTAGAACGTTTGTCAGAGTACCAGCTTTTCTCTTCATCAAAGACCATAAAAAGCAAGAAAAAGTCTCGGGTTGGTGTTCTGCCATTGTTTGACTTACTGAAGGTTCCTTTTTGACAGATTAGTATTGGACCAATCAAACCAGAATGAGTATCTTTCTCCTAGAAGGTAAAAAAAAATAAATCATATTAGATGTAAAAGTGGATCTTAAAAACCTACAACTTTCTGTAGAAATGCATCAGGCCTTATACATTCAAAGCAGAGGCCAGAATTGATATTGCCTTTTATCTTTAAGAGATTACGTGTCTGATGGGTACATCAGGCCCAAAAGAAAGTACAGCTTTCCAATACACATTCTGGAGCTTACATTTCTACAGCCGTACAGCAACATCATTTGGAGATACTCAAAACCTGACTGGGCATGTTCCTGGACAACCCCCTATAGCTGTCCCTCCTTGAGCTGTGGGAGGTGGGCTAGATAATCACTCATGATCACTTCTAACATAAATGCTTCTGGGATTCTGTGATCAACCTCAGAAACACCACTGCTTCCCCTTTGATTTGACATCTTACCAGATTTAAGTCAGAGTAGTAGATCCAGGACCGACAAGCTGCTCCTGACTGCACAGGTCCCGATCGCCTGTTTGCATACCATACATATATATAGCTGTTATTGGGCTGAACTTCATCATCATCTTTAAACCAAGCAGGAGATTCATCATCATAAATGCTTCCCTCAGAGGACTTTTCATAGAAGAGTCCATGAGCATGGACGGAATACGGTCGGGATGCCAGATTTTTAAAATGAACCTTTAAAAAACAAAGCAAAACAAAAAATTAAACACAAAAGAAAAAGAAAGAAAGAAAAAGATTCTGTTCAGCAGCATCAAGTCTAAAACAAAGTCCCCACACAATATGTTCCCACAACATCAAACCAGAGTCAAGATGTATATATTAGAGGCTATGTTGCTCACAGCAAAGCTGGCAGGGATAGCTTTTGACACCACCATGCAAAGTCACCCTCTCGGATACAAGTAGTTAATTAAAAAGTAGAAAGCATGAGTCTGACTCCCTGTCTTCCACCAACTCTAGGTTCATAAGACTTCTACTGATAACCCTCACAACTGGACATGCGTAGTTACAGCAAGCAGGGAGATGGGGAGTTTCTACACCCTATGCTTTGCTGCACAGTTGCACTAAAGAAGGGCACAAAATAATAACACTTGACCTCTGTATGTATCACTCTTACTGAAATCAGTGCTTCTCACTTGTCCCAGAGAAGCATGACGATAAGGAGAGGACATAATTACCTCTCCTTAGAGAATGACCCTCCCAAGCTAAAATAGCATCTTTCTCTTACGCATGTCTTCAAATATAGCTCCACCACATATTCCTGTTGCACACTACTCCTACTGGAACAAGCAGACAGGGGTGAGGTCTGCTCTCCCCATCTAAGTCCATCCCTGTATGTTGGAAGATGTCATGAAAAAGGAGGAAAGAAGAGAAACTCTAAGGTAATGTGTGTTCTAATGCAAATATAACACTGTATCACCAGGGATAAAGTTCCTTTCTATCCTTGTTGTTTGTATTATAACTAACCAACCTATTTACAGCAGAAGTTTTCAGAGGAAAATACAACTTTTGGACAAATATATATATTCATCTTGAATATAAAGTTACTATTTTCTTGTAAAGAAATTAGGAAGCTCCCTTTACATACAAAAAAGTAATATTTTCATTGTAATCTGGGGTTAAGAAAACTTTTTTTTAAATGTTAAACTTAAATCTCATTTTACATAGACTGATAAGCCAGTATGTAATATTGGGAAACATAGGAAAGAAAAACAGAAGTGAATTTGCCATGGATAGGAGACAAAGGATGTGTTTCAGAGAAGCGCATCATTCTCCTTGTATGTCCATGCTGCTATTTCTCTCTCTGAAAACTGTTTCCCCCCCCCTAGTGATTTTTTTAAAAATTTGTGGCATTCTATGTCAAACTATAAGAATCATATCACACCCACACATTCAAAGCTTTGACCTACTAGGATAACATCGTCCACTTCAGCCTGGATAACTGGCCCCAGGATGCCAAGGTGTTCTCTATATTCACCTTCATCCTGAAGAGTTGTAAAGGTACTGTCTGTGTAGCTTTGGAAAATCACCTTGTATGTGGTGCCATCTTTACAGGTTTTGTCATTCATCATCGCACTGAAAGAAAATCCCCAATTAAAAACCTACACAGCGAATCAGAAGTAATAGCTTTGTGAAATCTGAGAACTTATAGAGCAGGAATATTTTAGAATATAAAGACACAAATAAATCTCAGATGATAAAAAACAAACACAACACAACTTGCAACGTATAAGCAATTTAGTTCTACAGTTGTGTGTAAGACCCTTCAAAGATTTGGTCAGGTATCACTGGAAAACTCCAACTAGTTTCTGAAAACCAACCTAAGCAATTTTTTTCCTTTTTTATCATTAGCCTGAATAATCTGATTCAGAGCTTAGCTCAGTCTAGTGAGCCTACCACCCTACTGTCCTGCAGATGTACCTTCTCTGGAAAGAAAACAAATACATTTTACATTTGATTCTATTTCCATTTTGCAACATAAGATCTGTTAATGCAAAATAAGATTTTAAGTATTCAAACCATTCTTTTGATCTTAAATAGAATCACCAAAGTGCTATTATCATTCCCTATACAACTTGCCTTATTTTCAGTTCTTCAAAGAAGTAGACAACAGAAATTATGCAGTAGGAAGAAAGGCTGGTTGGTTTCCAGCTCTTCAGCACACTGAGCTGATACATGAGTTGGGCTCTGTTAATTTCACTGGAACTATGCACCAGCTGAGGATGAGACTCACTGGTGAGCTCTATATAGAGTTCTAAGCATAAGGATTTCTTTGTTTGGCAAGTGTGCAGAGAAACAGCTTGTGGTTTCTGCCATTTCTGCAAGTGCCATTTACATGGACTGAGATGAGGCAGGAGTAAAACTCAAGAATACTGAAAGAGTGGGGGAAAAAATATAAAATCAAATAAAATGGAAAATCACATTAAGAAAGAATATATATTTGGAGCTGAATTTTGTATAATGAAAATTTTCTTGCTCCTGTATTTGCTGCTTTTGATAAAAGCCTGAAGTTGTGGCAGTTTTGGTCTTGTTCATTTCAAGGGCCACAAAATTCAGCTCTCTGATGAAAAGTGACTAGAAATTCTACACATTGCAGGGTGAGCACTGATCCTAGTTTGTATGAATTAAGATACTGAATTTTTTTAGTACACAGTTTCTCTCAAGTCACATATGCTCTTTAGCTGTGGCACAGTAGCCAACCTTCCCTGTCAAAATCTAAGGAAACCCTCAACATTAGGGTTTCTCATCCAGTCACCTTCTGATTTTTCTAAACAGTAGGAACAATAAAGTAAAAATAAAGCTGCATGAATTAGTGCATCAAGTATAAGGCAGAGTCACCAGTGTAGTTATCACTGTTCATCCTTCATACATTTTTTTCAGTTCTGCAGCACTGTGAAGTTGGGAAGTGCTGCTATTCCATTTTACAGTAGAGAACTGATACACCAGAGCCACCACTTGCTAGTGCTAGAAATTGTGATTTCATACAGCCCACAAGCAAATTCTGTCTACATTAGATCAGTCAGTCCATTAAATTCCTGGGAAGACTGTACAAAGAGGTCTCCACCATGTCTTTACTACAGAATCCAAGAACTCAAGGAGGAGCTAAACCAGATAATTCAAGTATAACAAAACTAACTGGAAGTTTCCCTCTTGATCTCTTACATACAGTGGGATTTTCAACTTCAGTTTAAAGAGTGTTTCTAGTGAATCTACAAAACAGGGTTAAGAAAAAAAAATTGTGTTGCTCTTGATTATAGTAAGCTCTATGACAATCTAGGGAGGTTCCACACTCCCACAGAAAAATCTAAGAGCTCTGTAACAAAACATTGAAAATCACATTACACATTACAGTAAACCTAGAGGACACTGAAAGAGTGGGGAAAAAAATATAAAATAAAATGGAAAATCAAATTAAGAAATAATACTTATTTGGAGATGAACTTTGTATAATGAAAATGATATAATTATAATTTAAATTTATCAGCATGTGATCAATGTTCTGCTAGTGTCTATCAGGATGGTGGGCAAAATGAAAGCAAATAATTCAGCCAAACCTTTTTTTATATCCTGCATAGTTCCAGCAGACCTCTTTAGCTGCAATGTAATATCTCCTCTCATTCCCTTTGCTACGCAGGTAATGTTCAGCAATGTTTTCTGGGTTACGTTGTTTGTTGATATTCACTTTGGGGTCTGTTGTATATGGGTCATCAAAGTTCACATAGTGGTATTCGTATTCACCACCCGATGTTTCCTCGCTGTAAGATCCTTCCGTAACATATTCATAGTCTCCATTTTCTTGGGGAAGACCAATTGTGATCGATGGCTTAAACTGCCGTGGGGTGAGCATGTAATTTAGTGAGTCTCCATGCTTGGCTCTGCTCGGATCCACTGGATGGTTGGTCTCGCTGGGTGCCCCTGAGGTGTTGGTGCAACATGGCGGTGTTGTGTAGTTGGTCTCACCTGGAAGCAATGTATGGCCAAACCCTGCTGTAGAATTGGTGATTCTGGGAGGCTTTTTACTCCTTGGGTTCAGCAACAGAGTCGTTTTTGGATAGTCTTTTTTTTTCCTTCGGATCTTGATGACAGTTCCAGATGTACTCAAAGTATCATTCTTGTTGCCCTCTTTTACTTCCAGAGTTGGGCGTGTTTGTCTCCCCTTCTGTTTTTCTCCCATTAGATGTGAGAATTCTGGATATGTCATCATAAGGTTCTTATTTACCAATGCTGTACCATTTCTGCCACGACGATTTAATTTACCACTCACAGATTTATCTAAATTTCCCTCTAGTCCCAGACTTCCCTTTGCAGACACCAAATTCCATTCTTCATTCGTCATTTTAGATGAATATTTCCCAGCCCTGGGCACTGATGCTTCTAGTAAGTTCTTCACTAGAGCAGGGTTGGAATTAGGGCTTGTATTGCCTAACATATCTAATGAAAAAGTATCTTTCGATTGCTTGGGTTCAGAGAGGCTGGATGCATTAGATCCATCAGCTACAGTGAGGTCCAAAGCAAGCGTCATGTTATCTGCATTTTCCATCTTGGTTTCCTCCTCTTCCAGTTCATCATCATAATCATTTGGAAGCTGTCCAGTTCCCATCATGTCTAAATCAGATGCATTCTCTGCATGATGTACAAAATAAGGCAAACTTGTATTGTCAAAAAATGAGACACTTTTATTTCGTATGTGATTTAGAAGGGCATTCATCTTTTGAATGGAGTAAAACTTAATGGCCAGTGAGTTTCGTCTTTTCCTTTTACTTTTAATGTTATAATTTCCTCTTCCTGTGCTTTCCTCTTCAAGCTTTTCTGAAAAAAATGTAGTGTCATTTCCATCAGTTGAAAGCTCTTCTGCAACATCCATTTGGCCTTCCTCATTGCTCAGCAAGTGTTCACCTGCAGACATGTCACTGTGATCTATTTCATATGTGCTTTGGCTTCTATTCTTAAATACCAAGACAGCCTTTGCATCACTTGTGCTAGCTAAAAATAAGTCCTCTTCTGCTGTGACTGATGGGTGATTTGACTGGAATGTTTCAGCCTCAACTTGGAGAAGAGGAATGATATGGGTTTCTAAGGACTTTGACGTGTTTGTGGATTCACTGCTATTTATAGCTGTCAGACCCGAGCCTGCTGCCACCTCGGAAATCGTAGCGTCAGTGCCTTCGTAGTGTTCCCATGCCAGTGCTGTAAGGTTTTGTTTTTCTTCATCGCCTGTTGCCTTCCTTGAGCTTCGGATGGAGTAAAAAGAAGCCAGGAAATTTTGATAATCCAAATCATCCTTATCGCTTTCTTCTTCTTCCATTTCATCTTCAGCTGAGACAGAAACAGCCTTCTTGTCAGTCTTGGTGTAAGTGAATTCCACAACATCAAACATGTCATCTTCCTCATAGTCACATCTGGCATCTCTGAATCTCAGCCTCATGCCGTAACTCATTTCTGGGGTACCCCAGGATGCTAAAAGCCAAGTACCTGCAATTGAAATCAAAGTGTTTTTCTAGTAAGCAGTACTTATGAGAGTAGGCATTGCCTGTCATGCAAGTGGTCAGGGCAAGTCACTGGGTTTGTTTCTACAGTACCTCCTGTAGCAGGGTGCTAATCCACATCTGGGATTTCTATGAGTTCTCATGGCCAAGAAAAATAATAAATGTAAATAAGTAATAGCACATAAATAAATACATCTCAGAACATCATCTCCAGAGATTAAGCTGTACCTAGGGCCTGAGTGCAAATGTAACAGATGAAAGAGATGGATATGAAAAAGAAAGAAACAGTATAAAGGATTCTATGTTTAGATCTGGATCCAAGATTGGATCTTCTTAGATATAGTTTTAATTTGGTCCTGTTTTTGGTATTGTATGTATTGCCAGACAGAGCATTTTGAACAGAACAAATATGTTGACAAACATCTGTCAAACATAGTATTTTTAAAGCTTTTGTATGCATAAAATGCATATAAAATAGTAAAGCAATTTGAATTTCCAATCTGGACAAAAAACATTAAGATGCCAATCTGAGGCAATTTAGATTAATTTAAAGGTTTTAATAACTCCTCCAAAACCTACTCAGAAGGTAAGTTCTCCATCTGAAACTAGGATCTGCAGAGAACAAAACACGCTTCCCTGAAGAGCATCAAATCATGTTCTTTGCTTGTTACATCTTGCTTTGGAACTAGCAGAAATTACAGAAGAGACGGAATTAACAGAGAATCTGAAGTGACCTGCATAGCTTTCCTGACTGCTAACAACAGCAAATTTACAAACAAAAACATGCCCTAGATGGAAGGAAGAAATCATGTACTAAAATCAAGCAAAAGTACAATTTCTTTACTGGGAAGATTTCCATAAAGTCTGATGGAGTTTTATTCATTCCCTAGTCTTGAACAATAAAAAACCCCCCACTCTAACATGCAGTTTTAACTTATTATAAGGTGTTGATGGCACATGATCACTGGAAACAAGTTTTGGGGACCTAAAGAATTTGTTATTTAATAGGACAAAAGATTAAAAAAAGTATTTTAATTAGGACATGGATGTCTAAACCTTGTGGGATTTTATGATGATCACTAAACACTTAGTGTTCAATAAGAAATTATGTCTGTCCTTTTGCAATTCTGTTAAGTGTGGACTACATGGTTTCTAGAGTTACCTTTTCAAGATGTGGTATTAATCCTAGTTGGGCATTGAGATGTAAACCGATGAACCAGTGACACGATTCAGACTTTACTGCTAAATGACCACAAGCCAAAGGTGAGGTGTAGCCTCTTTATCCAATAACAGCTAGCACAACTTGACAGTTTTGGCTCATTTTAACTAGCTCAGGATGAACAATTATGTGGCAGAGTTGGGAATCATGCAGTGGAGTTAATACTGGATTGTTTCTGAGGATGGTATTGGAATTGACTTAAAATGATCACTACTAACCCCAATAAAAATTCTGAAGTGAAAACAAAAACACAACCACCAAAAAAAAAAAAAAACCAAACAAAACCAAACCCACAAAAACCCCCCAAACAGCAAAAAGAGCTTCATTATAACATACAATCATGCTATGTGCTAAGTCTATGTAGCCAACAAAGCTCCATACACATCAGTTGCACGGAGGAATGAGTCAACATTTTCCAGCACTGTGTTTACCTGAGCAGCTTTCTTTCCTATCTAAATAAGTCCTTATAGATCAGAGGATAAAAGACATCTTAGAAAAGCTGTCAAATTTGATAGTTTTACCACTTACCAATATTGTCCATTTCCACTGTGACTGATTCTCCACTCATTGGGAAAAGGTTCAACACATCTTCATATTTCCCTTGATGCAGAAAAGAGTGCCCAGAAAGACGAACAGAGAGAATCTCATTGTGAGTGCCAACACTGGAGAAGTGCCACTGAACCACATTATCCTGGCAAAATCCAAGGATTTCACTGCTGTCGGACACATAGCCATTTATGGCTAAAA
Organism: Chloroceryle aenea; assembly: GCA_013399075.1. NCBI lineage: Eukaryota > Metazoa > Chordata > Aves > Coraciiformes > Cerylidae > Chloroceryle > Chloroceryle aenea. Next base: position 359,734 of record VWZY01003317.1, read on the forward strand.
GGAAAGCAAAATAAAAGTGGTCTTATTATATTTAGAGTAAGAATTTTAAAACCTCCTGTTCTTTCATGTCAGTCCACTGAACTGGACTCACATATGCACCTGGAAAGAGACTAGCAGAAGACTGAAACCGCAATAGTTGGAGATTCCAGCTCTGGAAATAGTATTTCTAATGAAGCAGGGTTCTGCATCAAAGTTAAATAAACCTTGCCTTTGCTTCAGGGCCCAGAGCCAGCCTGGTCCCTAAAATATTGCATATATTTCTAATGCATCACGTGGCACAGTTAGGAGTCCACCGACTCTCCAGAGCCGTGATCGCACTACATCTGAGAACAAGGTAGACACTGAATGTTTGAATTGACATGAGCTTTCATAATATTCACCTTGAGATCACACTTACTGTGCATTATGTTTGAGTTATAGAACTTGGGATCATCCCTTTTAACGCTGGCGGGATTGCTGCAGTAATCCTTGATGTTATCTTCTATGTACCAGCTCTTATTTTCATCAAACACAGCAAACATTGCCTGCTGCTCCCCATCTGCCTTTTTCTAAAAGATAATAAACACAGCAGTTGGATTTTTTTTTTTTTGAACAGAAACACATATTTAATGATGCAATCTTTCTTTCCTACTAACTTATGTAAGCAATACAAGCTTCACCAAAGTTGTGGTAAGCATAATGCAAGGGCTAAGTGAAAAGGAGTAAGAGGCCAAGACTTCAGGGTGACAATCCTACTACTGCAACCAACCTGTGGTGGAGCACTGAGCAACCACTAGCACTGCTGATACACAGATGGTATATCACTGAGCTCTCTGTGAAAGGACCAGACTTCTGGTTTGACCTAAGCACAAGCTTTTGACATCTTTTTCTCCTAACACTCAAGTCTTTGCCAAGCAAGATTTCAATAGATGGCAAAGAGAAGCACTTTCCCAGAACTCTCCCATGCTGTCTGGGTTGCTCTGGATTCAGTGATGCCTCTATGCTCTCTACATAACAGTTCTCTCAGGAAAAGAAATCCAAGGTCACTGTAGATCAAATAATATTATTTGAGCAAAATCTGTCTCTAAGAGGTTATTAAACACATTACCTGCACACCCTTCTGTGTCAGTGCTTCACTTTTACAAATCAGAAGTGGGCCAATCAGTCCAGAAGCTATATCTTTCTCAATATCTACTGCACTGTGATACAGCCTTGTAATACACTGTGCATCCTGCACAGTGGGTTGGTCTGTTTTAGCAATTTTCCATTCGTAAGTGTATGTCTTCCCTGGTTCAATTCCTCTACTCTGGGTGCCATTGCCTGAGGAAAAATAAAGGAAACAGTAATGATACAAACTTAGAGACAGGTCTTCATGCAACATCAGGCTGCACCTTTCAATAAAATTGGTGCAATTATGCCATTTCAAGCTACCTCTGAGGTAACTGAGGTTCAGCATGAACTCTCTAAAATCACAAACAATAAGAGAAAACTAAGACAACAAAAAAAGGGTACTGGTCTATGCTTTGCAGATAGTACCTTGGTTTCTTTATAAGGCAACACAACAGGTCAGCAGAAGCAGAGCACAGAATTGAGGTGTCAGTCATGCACATTCCCAGCCACAGCATGTCCTTCAAAGAAATGAAACCCTCCGCAACACTGGCTGGTATGCAAAATCTAATTCACAAATTTCTTACCTGTGGGATCCAAAGGATAATCAGCTCCTTCTGCATTCTTTGAAAGTGTCACTCCATGGAAGTAAATGCTGTAAGGTCGACTGGCCTTATTTTTGAATACAATCTATATTGATAGGCAAATGAAAAAATAATAATTTTATATTCAGCAAATCCTTGTGTGAATACAAAACAGTTTCGACTACAGTAGAATTTGCCTGGTTTCAGCCTGGGAAGTGTTGGAAAGGCAAAGGGAGGTCTTAAATATTGTCTGATAAGATAAACTCAGACTAAATGCTCCTGGCACCCTGCATGGGACTTTGTAGAGCACACTGAATGAAGTTCAGCTTCGTATATTTGGTCTCTGAAAATCTAAAAAGAACACTTGTTAGTCAGCTACTAGGCCCATGTTAACTATCTCAGGGAATATGAAGGTATTGTCTAAAGCTATTCAGAACCTTCAATATGGGAGAAAAGAAGTTAAAATGACATCTTGTCCTAGATTTCAAGACCCAAATGGGATATAGGAGGAAAAGGCAAAACATCCTGCCTACTCTTCATGGAATCAGAAAGAAAAGAAGCAACATGCTAAACTTGGAGAGTCATAGTGGCAATTGAAGGTCATAAAACTACTTTGTAAAGTATCATTAAGTGGCAACAGAAAGACAAGTGGATGTGACAGCAGCACAAGCTTGTAATGCAAATGCTTTGTAGTTTCATTTCATAACTCCACAAAAAAAACCATTTAACTATGAAAACAGAATGTGATTGTCTAAAAAAAGACAGAAAAAACCCCACAACAACATAAAGGATGAGGGGCTCATGAAGTCTGGCTTCACATCTAAATCCTTCCAAAAGTCCACCTGGGTCTAGCTTTTTCCATTTTGCACCCATGTCAATATATAAATATATTTCAGAGACTGTGAATGAAGTGTGTTTATGTTGTAAAATAAGAATAATCACGGAAAATAAAGAGGGAATGCTAGAAAATTAAAGCTAAATGTTGCCACTCGTGATCATAACTTTTAATAGGGCCAATATTTATAACACTGCTTAACCAAAAAAAAAAATTCCCAAATCAAACTAGTTCTTTTGTACCTTTGCCCAACAGAAAATTATTCTATAGTATATATATAAATTGTTTCTGAATTTATGTTACTTACTGTGACTTTGTCATTGAGTTGAGCTCTGATAATAGGGCCCAAGATTCCAGTTTCCTTGGGACGAGGATTTTCCAGACGTTTAGTGAAGCTGGCATCAGTATATTGCCTAAAAACAGCCTTTTTATACTTTTTACCTATGAGATTTGAGAAGTTGTCCAAGTGCTGCGCTTTATAGTGTCTTAAAAACAAAAAGACAAATGATCAATAAAACTTGAATAGTGACAGCTATTAGAATCAGATTTGGCACTCAACTTAAGGAGCTAGAGCACATGATATAGAAGAAAAATTTCTGTTTATTCAGTCCTTCAAAGATACAGGTAAGGGAGTATCTTATTTTTAATCCTCAACTTTCAAATGGGAGATTATAGAGAAAACAGAAACAGACTGTTCTCATAGTGAAGAGATGAGATACAATGGACACAAAGTACAACATCAGAAAGTACGATTACATATAAAGAATAACTTTTTCACCGTAAAGATGCAAAGGTGCCCAGAAAAGCTGAGTCGTCCCCATCCTTGGGGACAATGAAAACTCAACTGGATAAGGTCCTGTGCAACTGATCCACTTTGCTGTTGGATCCCCAGAGATCCTCTCCAATCTGAGTTATTCTGTGATTTCACACTAACATTCCACATTATGTTGTCAAAGTATTATTTTACCTATCAAGGCTGTCTGGAATGCTTGGGGCATAATCCCAAGTAACTTCTTCTGCAGCGATGAAATATTCCCAGTTTTTGACCATAAGACGTTCTTTATAGGAGAGACGATTCTTCTTCACTTCCTTGTCCCCACAGTCTCTTATAGTAAGGTAACCATGCATTCCAGCTAATTGAGAAGAAACAGTAGCATAGTGATTTGCCTTTTTAGGGATCCTTACCACTTCAAATGCATTTCTCATTTCTTTAGGTAAGGCTGCCAGCAAGTGTTTGCTCATCTGATTGCCATCTTTTCAGGCGTGAAAAGGCACATCCATGTAAAATATATATATAGGCTGGGACCCTTCCAAGGATTGTTGAGAGAGACATACACACTTTCAAATGATGAATAGTGAATATTTCCATCAGATATGAATGACCCTTAGCTGGAAGTGTTCAGTTTTTCAGGAAAGAGGTGGCTCCTTACTCATTTTATAATGGTGCTAAACTAAACAGCTCACAGACTTAGACACTGGAGCCCCAATTCACTGTTCTCTGTGATCTGCACACAGCAGTAAAGTTGCAGATAAGAACACCTTTTAGTCCATGGTGCACTTCTCATTCAAACAGAACGCCCTGTAGTTTCTTAGTGAAATGACAGCCATCTAAAACAGTAACTGTTTCATTACAAAACAGAAGAAGTCATTTGGGATATAAAGGACAGCTCTACAGTTGCCTAATAAGCAGATGTTTCCTTGCCTTGCAGATGCTCTGGGACAAGAGAAGATATCAGCCACCTTCCTTCCTCACTCACTGTCATGTTTACTGTTGTTGCTGCTCCTCCCACTAGGTTAACAGTAGAAACTCGGCGATGTCTTTGCTCCATAGACTGGCCGTTGATATGAATGGAGAAAATTTCTGGCTTAGAACTCATACCTATCAAGTGCCAGCTAATGTTGTCATATGCACAAGCCTCTAAATCTGAAAAAGAAATGACAATAGAGTTTAGAATACAGGCAAATCGTGCAAGTTCCCTATGCACACTACGTCTGACGTGAACAAAGGCTCAAAACATTAAAAATACACAACATCCTATCACTCCTGCAATCAGAGTTTGCAAAAATGAGAAGTTTCAGAAGCTTGTAAAGACACCAAAATCCTGTATGTTAGTGAAAGACAGGTGTTTAAATTTTACACGCAAGTGATGACTTACAGTGAGCTGGGAAAGAAGGAACAAAATGAGTAGCTTTTTTACAGAAAGTTGATCTGTCCTTATTGGAAAAAAAAAAGGAATAAAAAAGGCAAAGATCCAACTAAAGAAGGAGGTTGTACTTAGCGACAGTAACTACCCTATCCACAATTTGTTCAAGAAACCCTGACACAGCCTTTATTTGCTCAATGGACTGAACAGAGATAGGAAAATAGTTCCTTCAGAGAACAAGAGGAAAACACTAGCAACAGAATAGCCCCATTACCACCTTCCTAGTCTTGCCACTTAATTGTCTAATTTAATGGTAACTGACTTTCCACATCCAGGAAATTCTTCATCTAGTATGTTCTATACGTTATAAAACTAGTAGTTCACTTCACCATATGACTTTTCCCCTATCAGCTGAGTAAAAAGATGAAGGATTATTTTTTTTAAAGTTAGTAATTCCATTCTTTGAGTAAACTTTTCTTAGAAGTAATCATCTTCTTATCAGCAATATGGCATGACTTCCTTCTAGCTGCACAGTTTGTCTTCTAGAATTTAGATGCTCAAACATCCTTGTGGAGAAACTCAGGAAGTGTGGGATAGAAGAGCAGATAGTAAGACAGATTAGTACCTAGTTGAACGGTAGAGTCCAAAGAGTGGTGGTCAATGGTGTCAAGTCCAGCTGGGGAGCTGTACCCAGTGGAGTCCCCCAGGGATCAGTGCTGGATCCGGTCCTGTTCAACATCTTTATCCATGACATTGCTGACAGGACAGTGTCTTCTCAGCAAGTTTGCTGATGACACAAAGCTGGGAGGAGTGGCAGATACACCTGAAGGCTGTGCAGCCATCCAGCGAGACTTGGACAGACTGGAGAGCTGGGCAGAGCAGAACCTGATGAGAGATCTGCTCGAGAGAGTCCAATGGAGGGCTACAAGGATGATGAAGAGGCTGGAAAACGTGTCTTATGAGGAAAGGCTAAGACACTTGGGGCTCTTTAGTCTGGAGAAGAGAAGACTGAGAGGGGGTTTGATAGATGTTTATAAATATCTGAGGGCTAAGTGTCAAGAGGAAAGGGACAGCCTCTTCTCTCTTGTGCCCTGTGACAGGAAAAGGGGGAATGGATGTAAGCAGGAGCACAGGAGGTTCCACCTTAAACATGAGGAGGAATTTCTTTACTGTCAGGGTCACAGAGAACGGGAATGGGCTCCCCAGAGAGGCTGTGGAATCTCCTTCTCTGGAGATTTTCAAGACCCATCTGGATGTGTTCCTGTGTGACTTGTGCTGGATTATATGGTCCTGCTCTGGCAGGTGGGTTGGACTTGAAGATCTCCAAGGTCCCTTCCAACCCCTGACACCCTGTGATGTTCTAAAAAAGGCTGTATCTCATTCCTCCACATTCCTGTTCTCTTGCATAAAAAGCAAACAAAAGTAATATTCAGTATTCATCAATGTTAATTTCATTTCACATAAGCCTGAACAGTACCTGGTAATGTTCCATCAGCATAGCCATTAATTGTGTACTTGAGTGATTCTGATCTTTGCCAGCTCTTGCTTTCATCAAACACACCAAACATCAGTACATACTCCTTGTCAAAATGTTTCTGTGATCCATCCTCATTTAGGCTTCCTATGAAGAAGAAATAACAGATGTTAATTTGAACCAGAAGTAAAGCAGTTTTCACATTAATGTAGTGGGATTAATCTGTATTTAATGAGCTTGTTTTACCTATCACCATGTACTGACTAAGTCTGACCAAAACAAGACCTTAAGAATGCTCATAAAGTAATTTTATTTCTGTAGCTCCTTTTGGGTTTGGGTAACTGTGAAATCATAAGTCTGTAATATGCCAGAGAAGATTAAACAACATGCAGTGAATTTTCTCAGACAATTCTGGCAAGATGTTGTAGGGAATGCCTTAGTCAATGGGAATGCCAACCAGCCTTCTGTTCACAATCAGTCTCTGGCCTCTCTTTTGAGACTGCAAGGCAAGGAGAATAATGGTAACAGTCATCTGTAGTGTGAACATTGACTTTTCAAGCACTACACTGAGTTCATCAGCTCCTTTATAAAATATAAAACCAACCACTTAGCCAATGACCTTTAGGTACAAAAGACTTTGACAAATAATGCTGAACCGGATTGGTTATAAGCACCCATCTATTTGTGTTTGTTATTTTTATCAACAAATAGAATTCATTCTGGACATGGTTCAACAGATTAAGAGAAAAAGGAAAAACAAAATCCCAAGCAACACAAAGGAAATCACTCAGCAGCAGACAACCATCCATTCTCTTGGGAACAGTCACCTTGAAGATCAACACCCCTCATTCCACTGCTGCTTCTTCCTCTGCCTCCATTTTTTATTGCTGAGAATGACATTACTTGATAGGAAATATCTCTTTGGCCAGTTTGGTCCATCTGTCCAGCTGTATCCCCTCCCCATTTCTTGCCCATACGCAGTCTACTGGCTGGGGAGGTCTGAGCAGGAAGAGAAAGCCTTGATGCTGTGCACGCACTGTTTGGCACTAGCTAAAACATGGGTGCATTATCAATACTATTTAGACAGAAATCTAAACCACAGCACTGTATAAGCTGCTGGGAAGAAACTTAACTCCATACCAGCCAGAGCAAATAGACAGGCATGTTGCACACTTACCACATGCCTGCCCAGTCAGAGAAACCCTGCTCAGAAATCTTAAAAATGTGAATAGTTAGCTGTTTGTCTGTGCTCTAGCTAGAAACATCTGCTCAGATTGTCTTGAAGGCAGTGGTCAAACCAATCAATCCATCTCTAAGTCATGTCCAACTCAAGCCCATAATGTATGCATGAATTTGAAAGCTTGAGAAGTAAGTAACTGCAAAGCATTTGTCCAGATTAACTCCACCAGTATGCCATGGAATGCACATGTACACATGGAGAGAAAGAAAACCCCAGAAAATTAAGAAAATAACAAATTCTAGATAATACTAAAAGCACTAATTCTCAAATAAATCCATGAGGAACATAATAAATACAAATGCCACTCTTTTGAGTAGGTGTGCTCTGCAGTGAAATGGATATCTATCAGTGAGAAGAGTGCCCTTGTCCAACCCACACAGAACCAGTTTTATGTTTACTTTCAGGAAAGCTTCAAGTTCCAAGTCCACACAGTCTGCAGACTATACAAAACGTTCGAGTCAAACTGCAGAGAAGGAGGATCAAGCTAAACTCACAGCTTTCACTAAAAGGATATATAAGTTGGAAAAAATTAGAATTTCTGGGAACAGCAAGTAGCTTACACAGTGGTATGGTGTTTAAAAATTCCTTAAAATAAGTGGTACATAGTACCTAGCAGTTATTTACAAGTCCCATAAGACACAAGCTCATATGAGTGGAAATAGAATTCAGTGACTCAAACTACTAAAATCTCAAGTCCCTGATCACATGCAAAGCAGTTTCTGAATACTTACAGTCTGTTCAAATTCAGCCTTGTTTTCAAATGACTAGCAAAAGACACACTGCTCTGCAATTCCAACCTTCTGTAAGAAGAGAGTGCTACAGCCTTTAAAAGGCGTAAGTAAAACAGTTATTTCCTGCCTTATTCTCTGGAATGGCTGAACTACTTTGAATGAAGCTTTAAAAACCTGTTTATTCTAAGATAGGAAATTTGAGGTCATGTATTTAGCAGTTAAGCAGATGTAAATGCAACCAGTGCAGGCAAATATATCTATTAATTAGCACTCTCTGTCCTTCCTATAATTGCAAAACCCCACCTAGCTAAACTGGAAAGGTCCAAGCAGGAAAAAGAAAAAGCCTTGACACTGGGCAAGCACTGTTAAGCAACAGCTATAACACATGTATTAGCAACGTTATGATGGATCTGCTTGAAAGCTGGCATTTAGGAACTTGAACATCTAAAAGAAAGGAGGTGAAAGTCATTTACTTCACATTGCATGTAAAGATATGAAAAGGAAAATACTACGTCTTTCCTTCATTACCATACAATCCTAACTTTCTTAAGAAGCTATATTACCTTACAGTGGTCTTAAAGCATTTCATTACCTTTCTTACAGATAAGCAGTGCTCCAATCAGACCAGAGTTAAAATCCATTGTCATGTTCTCATGAGAATAATATGCATAAGTAAGACAAGGAAGGTCATCTTCTTTTGGACCAGCTTCTTCTGTTATATCCCAAACATACGTGTAGACCTGGCCTGGCAGTACAGCATCATCTTGTTTCTCTGTGGACGATGTTCGGTCATCATAGAGGGAGCCTGCGAAGAGAGTCAGTAGAGCAGTATGAAGACAAAGAGTAATGAAAGCATCTGGAATATCCTCCTACAATCAATACCAAAAGCTTGGTTTGTTTCTTGCCTATATAATACTTCAGCTTCAGAGAGATAGCTCACCATTCCACACACATTGTGGACAGTATCACAGGGGAGAGTAGCTATTCCACCATCCTGTTTCTTACAAATTAAAGATTTCCTAGAACTGTAAATAGTGCCAAAAAGTGTGGCTCTTCATCCGTCTGGCTAGGGTTAGGATGGCATGAAGCTTCAGCATCTACTCACTGATACTCCATGGAGGAATACTGCTCACTTTGTCAGCTTTCTAATTGTCTCTCCTAAAGCCATTGGGCAGGTTAGCATTGCCTTGCTGCCTTAGACCTTCCACTACTGCGCACCCAGATGGCAGTAATGACTCATGTCTGTGCCTGCCACATGCAAAAAAATTGCATTGTCACAAAGAGGAGACAAAGAATCAAAATCATAAATACAAAAGACACACTAATAAGGTAGTCAAACTGAACTGCCTGTTACTTCCATTAACATGTTCTGTTCAACTCCATGAGATGGGGTTGCAAAACTCTTTGTATGACACAACAAAGCCTTGAATAAATCTGTAAACTGCAGTTCAGAGCTCTGGCTCAGCACCCAGGGAATGGCAATCCAAGAAGCACAGGCAATTAAACTCAACTCTGTGTTAGTGTGGATATTTAACCTTCAATTTGCTCACAGTTTATGATTTACTTTTGCTAGTCTCATGAGGGTTCCAGGAGCAAAACACCACGAAGCTGAGCATGAAGTGATGAGTATCAAAACAACACAATCTCCACTGTCAAATGCCTTTACCAGTAATGCCTTGATGTACACTATTGCAATGGATTGAAAAAGTTTAAGACCTGTACTTAAGAGTGTACATGTCCTGAAATAGAGTATTTTTTTCATTACATGGGGGTTGGACAAAGTGACCTCCAGTGCCTTCTGACCTCAACCACTCTGTGATTCTTTGAAACAGTATTAGCACATAGGCAGCAAACCCACACATGTCAGATGACACTGCTATTCCTAGTGTTACACTGATGAACACGAAAGGAGCCAACAATGGCTGTAAAGTTTTAATCCAGGTTCAACAGGTATTTGCATTACATATATCCTCAAACATTGATCTGGGCCCCTCAATATTTCATGCATCAGTCTAGAAGGAAATGACCAAACCATGGAGTTTTTATAGTATTTACCTTCCGCATTTTTGTTGTAAAGAATGCCTTGGGGATGAATACTGACTGGCTTCTCAGCCATATTCTTAAGGTGAACTACCAAAGTATCTCCCACTTCAGCACGCAAAGCTGGTCCCATGAGTCCTGCAGTTATTCAAGATAAAGAGAGAGGAAAGTGTGAGCAAAATAGTATGTTTAGTGAAATGAAGAGTTCTCTCCCCAGTAAGGGAATGTAAGCTCTCAAAATACTAGTTGCAAAATTAATATAGGCAAAGAATGTAATATCACTGCAATGAAGATCTACCTGTAAAAAGGCACGTGGGCATTTAATACCTGCAACTCATAGTCAGGAATGTTAAAAATTGTGTATCTGGCAACTAGCACTTAAAGGAAAAAAACAAAACCAAACCAAACCAAAACAAAACAAAACACAAAACAAAACAAACAAACCAACCAAACCAAACAAAACACCAGGGAAATGGTAGACTCAGGAAAAAAAATCCTGAGTTATTTCCAGATACAGAAATTTATGGAAAAGTTCATGTTGAAGATCATTGGGAATTTCAAGGAATCTTTCACATACAATTTAATTAAACCATTTTAGGAAGGCAGGCATTTTATAGTTTAGTACTTTTGAGAAAGCATACAAGCACGCTTCTTTAAATAGCACTCTCAATGCCAGAAGTCATGGAATAAACCCCCAAAACATTATCTAAAAAATAATCAGTTCCATGTTGCAAATTTTTTGAGGTACAGCCTGCAAAAGTTTAAGAGGGGCTTGTATCCCTGCTCCCAGTGTTGTCAAAATAAGCAATGGTAGAAACCCACTAAGACAACCTCTGTCTTGTTAGTACCTTTCTTTGTAATTTTAATTTTGTAAATTTCTTTCTCTGAAAAAAAAGAAGCAATATTAGAAAACACAGGAGAGCAAACAAGAATCAGAATGTAGACTCGATCTTTCAAGGCAACTTGTGACAGTTTCATTATCACCAGCCTCACACACACTTTGAAAAATAAATCTGAGCATCTAATGTATGAAGTTATTTTATCTATTAGTATCAAGTAGAGAGAGACTATGTCAGTACAGAGCATAAGTATCACAACACAAGTACCATTCGTTTAGGTGTTCATTCTTTTAGGTATGGTTTGACTCTGATCTATAAGGTCCCTTCCAACCACAATTATTCTGTAATTCTTATGTATGGCATAAGAACTTGCCTCCATTTAAAGCATCTTCGAGCAGTAACAAACATAAAGGTGAGGGAACAACTTTCACAACTCACCACAAAGTTCTTTTCCTTTCCACTGCTCTATCAGAAACATACTTAGCCTCAGATCTTAAGCTCCTTCTCTGTGAATTTATAGTGTCACCACTGTGACTGTGCTGTACAAGCCTAAATGCATATGGGAAGTCTCAACAGGTGGAGAGAACAATTTCGTACCGTGCAATTAATTTGAAGATAGTACTGAACCCCAGCTTCTGAAAATGCAGCCTCTCTACAACCCTTGGAAGCCTAGTGCTCTGTAGAAACCTTATCTTCTCTATCTGGTACATGCACAAAAAAAAATGACGTGGAAAACCAAACTTGCTTAACTTGTTGTTGGCTTTATAACAAAAAACAAACAGAAATACTCAGAACATTTCCTTCCTGTTTACCTGCAAATACATTTGCTGGCTTTTCTTTTTTAAAATCCGCTTCATATTCTCTGTAAGAAAGTTTCTTAAACACAGGATCTGAATGTTCCAATCTGAAACCAAAAGAGGTACAAAAAAAGTTAAAATTAAAAATGAAGATTCCAAGAGATGACATTGCTGTTTAATGGTTATCTTGGAAAATGACTCTTGGAATTATATTTAATCACTTGCACATTTTGCTGAAGGCAAGGCATACAGCTCAACTCTTCCCTTCTCCCCCTTCTTCTGTTGAATCTATGATATTCCTGAGCTAGGCCATTTCATATGAGACACTCAAATACAGTACCTAGCACAGTTTACCATGATTTTGCAGTTTCTCTGTCCTTTTGATTCTGCAGTGAAGATGTCTTTTTACATTTAAGACACAGAAGAAGATGTCTTGACCATGCTTAACCTAGAAAGCATCTGATGAAACAGTAAAAAGAAACCTGAATTCTCTTTATTCAGTCCCATGCTTGAACTTCAAGACTCACCACAAGGATTCTTCAGAAGCATTAACAGCAAGCTCCTGTAGTGACAGTGACCTTGGAGGCGAGAACAAAACTTTTCCTGACAACTAAGGATCTCACAGCAAGTCAGAAAATTGCTTTCCAGAAAACACTGCGAGTGTCCGTAGGCTTACTGTGTAAATGAAATGGGCACCCAGCAGATCACACAATGTTTTCTCAGAAAATATTTAGGCAAGTAGAAGGAAACTGGCACAGAGGCTTCCAAACACTTTCAGAATGGAAATAAGAATGAGAAGAGAGCTGGAAGGATAATAGCCTGTATTTAGTTTCACATTTATTGGTTGATTTCATAGAGTATGTATGATGACTGGATCCAAACAGAAATTCCACTTGCTTTTTTTGTAATGCTCTTTCAGGCACATTTGATAGTGGAGAACTGAAGGGCTGCTCAAGCAGAGCCTTGGCAGAGACAACACAGTGAGCTTGCTTCAGTGACATCCAGGGTCCATAAGGGGGAGACCTCTTTTTGTACAGGTCTTTTGTAAATCCCCCTGTGACAGGCTCTCACAACAGAAGAGTCAGGCAGTTCATGTTTCAATTCATTCCCATCTCGAGTCACTGATAAACTTTTATTTCTCTCCAAGGAGAAGGACCCGATGCATAACCTGAACTGACAAGTGCTGCCCTAATGTTGCAATGATCAATAAAATATACACATAGAAATATGAGGTGGAAAAGGAAATACATCAACATCGATTGTACAGCTAGAAGGAACAAAATACGCAGCTTACTAACAGTTCAGAAATCTCAGACTACTCATCTGTGCACTGCCAGCACAGAGAATATATTTTCACTTTGCTCTTAAGTGTCTTAAAAATATCACTTGTACATGGTAACAAATCTGTGAAGACAACTAACACTCAGAGAAGTTAAGTGTGCTTTTCTAGCCTGTAAGATTTCAGACTCTTTTCAGTTATTTAGAACTCAAAGCATCAAAGTATCAGGTCCTTACTAGACATTCAGCTTCTCCTGACATCAGAGCAAGTTACATACCCGAATATGCCTTTAGGATAAGTCATTAGGTCTTCCTTAGTAAGTATCTTTGCAGTGTTTTTTTTATTATTATTATTTTATTTTGGTGGTTTTTTGTTTCATTTTGTTGTTGTTTGGTGTTTCTTTTTTTTGGGGGGGAGGGTGTGTGTTTAGTTTTGTTGAGTTAAATTTCTGTATTATCTACCAAGTTCATTGGACCTATTCAGGATGTGACTTGCTCTAAACACTTACATGAGATATCTCAATAGGCACTGTTGTATGGAAAGCTCCTAGCTAAGCACAGAGTATTTCAACTGAGGTCTCTTGTGAGTCTCTACTGCACATAAACAGTCTATGCCAATGCAGTATTTAACAAACAGCTGTTGATGCATCCAATGCAGGAAAAGTTCTGACTGCTACATGTTTGGGTCAATACTTAGATGGCATCTGGCTTCATATTCCTACATTTAAATCCCATTTTCTTCTGTCTTGGCAGTTTGACATTATGCTTATACCGGTTGTATTAAACTTCCAAGGAGAGTTCTATAAAGTTTGGTTTAATTACATCTTGAAAAAAGGAACATTTAGAAAGTTTACATCTGCTGAACAGGAAATGTCCGTTCCATAACATCCAGCAATGCAATACGTATTTTTTTTAATCACAAACTAAACAAAAGGAAACAAGTCATTCACCAATAATAAAAAAAAAAGCAGTAGTATCCAAAGACATCCTTCAATGTAGGAGAACAACTTCATGAACACATAAAGGCTGTGTATGGTGACTATAGTGAACACAGTGTAAGAATGAAGCCTTATTTAAACAGAATTCTAAATTACACCCAAGTGTTGTCATCTGTAGCTTTGCATTTGCACTGTTTATAATCCTAAGGAAAATAGTGATACAACTAAGATATTTCATATGCTCTATTGGTGTATGCATGCAGGCTGGCCACTCTGCAATGATATCTGGAAAAGAAATTAAATTGGTATTTTCACATAACGGAGTATAGAAATGCTTAAACATACAACCTTTACTTGGCACAACTCTGGATGGACATCTCACAAAAACCACTGAACAACTCAGAAACAACATAGTAGTTCCAAAGTTCATCGGACTCTGATTTAAGTGAAAGTGATAGTATCCAAACTGGAACTTATTCATGCCTTCAGCAAATTCTGGAGTCTGAAAGTTTTCAAAATCTTACCAAATCATGGCTTAACATTGCTCCAAATCCATATACCTGAAATAGTTACACTAAAAAAAAAGCAAACAACAAAATTCAACCCACACTGAGAATGATAAAAGCAAGCCCTGGAACTTATTTACAAAAGTGCTCTGAAAACATAAAAATAATTCTATCCATTAACAAAGTAAGTAAAAAGGAACTTTTAGTACTTCACTAGCTCCAGTTTAGATCATGCTTTTAAAGTCACACAGGTTCCTCTGAAGACAACAGATTAGGCTGTAAAAGTTCTCCCAGACTAAAATTCCACAGATCTGGGACATAAACCATATAACATTCTCAAGAATGGATTAATTTAATCCTTCTTATTCTGTACTTTTTACCTGGACTTTTCCTCAGGTTCTGGTTTGTAGGTCCAGCTAGTCATCTGAGCAGCTATATAGTGCTCCCTGATCTTCATAGCTCCCACCACATGCTTCTCTAAGTCTGGCCACCATGAACCAAGAAGCAGCAAGAGAAAAAGGCGCGTGCAGGGGAGCGTCATGGTACAGATGCCTCTTGATGCTGCTCTGGAAAGCAAGGCAGAAACAGCTCCTTTTATCACTGCTGTTTGCTTCTAACTTCCCCTCAGAAATGAAATAATTGTGATGCAAGAGGGTAACAGAATTTGCTATGCTCAGGTCATTGCTCTTCACCTCCTCCTCCTCTTGCTGACAGGGATCCAACAGAGATAAAAAAACAACCTGTTTAAACTACCTTCCGTCCCCTCCTCCACACCATCTTCAGTGAGTGACAAGCACCAAGCAGAAGCAGCTTCAGCCCCATTACAGACTGTGGTTGGGTCATTGTCTACTGAAGCAGCAGGATATCAGAAGCAGAAAACAATTACTTAGATTACTTACAATTACAGGATATTTGATTTACATAGTTAGGAAGAAGGTGGGGGGGCATATTTTTTAATCTTCCCAGAAAACAGAAACCCCATGGCTGGCACTGATGGAAATTTCCCAGTTAGATGCTATGTCTCCTAAGAAATCATTCACTGTTAGGAAGCAAAATGCTGACATACTAGGTGTGGGGAGTAGAAGAGCTAAATCTAGTACACACACTACATACTCTTTATAGTAAGTCAGTAATCTTCCCAAACATGTTGCCAGCTTTGTTTTTGTTCTTATTACACTCTGAAGTACCTGAGATAATGGATAATGAACTGGCTTCTCAGTGGCAGCTAAAAGGTCAGCCTGAAGTCTTGTTCATAGTCAGAATCCTTTTAATCTAGTCTTGGTTAGGATCTGTTGGCATTTATCTAAAGAGAAATTATTAAGAAAATAGTTTTGATAAGCTAATTACCAATGTCATCAAAAATGTTTCCCTGCTTTTGTCAGTGTTGAGAACAATCAAAACAAGAAAAAAGAAAAATCCTATTTTTTTATGGATAGATGATCACAACTTTTTCAATAATGTTTTGTTAAAATTTTCATTAAAAAAATACCTTAAACCCTAAATCAAAATTATTCTACTCTAGATGCAGACAAAAATAAGGAAAACATTTCTTCAGACTACAACAAAAACCCCACCCTGATCAATTCTAGGGTTGATATATTGTTCAACAGCAGAATGGCCTAACTGGTAGCTTGGTTTATTCAGTCTAAACTATATAATACCACATACCCTGAGAAATGATAGGGAAGGCAGATAGAAAAAAAAAATGTTAGGGACCTGAATGCTCAAGAATATTTTGGTGCCTAAACCTGAAAATAATAGTGACCACTTGGACAGCAAAGACTGAACACTTCATAGCCCAGTTTCAAGGAAGCAAACTGAAGAACTTAAATTACCTCCGACTGCATCTGCATGACGTTAATCACTCGTTCCCAGGAGCCAGTTTGACATGTTACACATGAAAAGGATTCAAAACCCCAAATTCAGCAACAGTTAAGTTGGACCAGAATGTGTACACTGATATTGAAGAGAACAAAAATAATTTTAGGTAAACACAATCCAGTAGCATTTCATTACTATTAATTACCGCTTTGAATAAAGAACTCATAACCCTTGGCAAAACAGTTATTTTTGAAGTTATAATGCTGGTTTAATTTCTTCCCTGGTCCAATCTAATCTTTGACTCAAGCTCTATTTCAGTGCTGGTGCTTAAGAGTTTGATAGTTGTCATGAAACCCCCTATAATTTAGATTTTATGAAAGACATCTCTGGGCTGATGGACAATTCCTGCCTTTGATCCAAAGCTGATGGGAAGCAACTGGGCTGAAATGACTGGAAAACCATCTTCACTTTTAAGTTAGCGTGTCTCATCTCCAGGTCTTCAACATTCATGCAGAAGCACAGAGAAAATATCATGCATCTTTATCAGAACAGGAATTGATTCATGTTTGAATTCCAAACTCCAGCCACTGGGCTTTACAATGCTGTCTCTAAAGCTGCCTCCCATACTGAGATTTGAAGACCTTGTATTCTTACCTGACTGGCTGTGGAGATTAAATAAAAATACCCCTAAAAAAAGTCTTCCTGTAATTCTGTTTATCGAAATACATTTGAATTTGAGTTTTCCACAATAGGTTTCTAATACTTAGTTTTTCCTGGTAATAAAACTAAAATATTGCAGGCTAAAAATTAATATACAGAATACCTGCTTAAAAACCCTTGCTTTGAGAGTGTGAGCTGGGAACCATCAAAGCTGATGTCAATTAGTTACTTCTCTTTTATCCATTTGGATTAATTGGGGGGTTGTGTTTTTTCAAATTTCTTAGCCAATGGATTGTGCAGCACCAATCAAATGGTAAGAGGAATTAAAAATGCATCACGTCTGTGAAATTACTCTTACAGGTGCAGATGAGAATACTGATAGTTTTAAAGAAGAATATCAAATTAGACCAGATACACTTTCTGTTAAGCTACACTGATTAGCATATCTAAGTCCATACTGGCAAAACAATCTCTGCAGCACAATGAACAATGTTATTCCCAAACTAAGCAGTAACTTTGGGATGTACTGATGGTGAAATGCCAAAGGAAAAGAAAACATGAAAAGAGAAGCATAAGAAATACTTTAACACTAAAAGCAGGTCTACATCTTGTAATGGTGAAAGATTATTGTCTGTTCTGACAGTAACCAAGATCCTCATTCTTGTTATGCTACATGTGCAAACACACTGATAAAGTATACTCACAGTACTGCTCCAATACTGACCTTTAGGAGTGGGACTGGCATTTTTTCATGCAGAATAGCCTAGGCTGAGTCTCAGCAATCACGAACGTGTAACTTTTTTTTTTAAAGGACTGTAAAGTGGCAATTTGTAACTTTCTGCAAATTATAAAGACCCACCATAAACTTGGTTCTGCTTCATCACAAACACTATGTTAAACGCTAGCAGGCAGCCAGATCTTGGTGGCTGCCAGCAGTTTTAACAATTGTACCATCCTGACTGAGGGAGCTAGTATAAGGAAGTTGTAAAACAATTAGTGAATGGGTTGCTAATAATGCCCTAACACAGGTATCTCTCTCATTCAGACACACAAATCGATGCACAATGGTCCAGCAATCATACTTTGTTTAGTGCAGGGTGAAAGGACTTTCCTGGGCAAACAAGGAGTTAATTATTGATCAGCAGCGAACACATCGTTCTAAAGTGGTTAAAATGCAGAGGAGGCATTTACCCAATCTGATAGGAACTGAAGTCTCCAGACGAATGTCTTCACTTCTGCGAGAAGGTGCTGAAGCCAAGCAAGGTTTATCTGTGAAATGGCTTATTTTATAAGTTTAAAGTAGATTTATTATGTCAAAAACCTCATGAACAGGCAAAAATAAGAGATAGCAGAGAAACTTGGGCTTTCTTTCAGAAAACAACTTATTCAAAAGGAACATGTATATGTGTTTTGAATCTGATGGCAGCTCATTTAAGAGCTCATTCTGTAGAACTGTTACAGGAGGGCAGGCTGTGTTACTTGTGTGGTCCTACACATTAGAAGGCAGGAAGAATGTAGAAAAGCTTTTCAGACTGCTATAGCGCTAAAGGCTTCAGAAGATAAATAATCATGTTCATGTAAACAAACACATTCATGTGTTTTAAAACTGTATTTTTCCTTTGGAGAAAGGCAAGCATCCTTTATTAGAACTGGGTGTTTCTCCAGTCATTATGTTGCCAAAACCCATTTAACAGGGTCCAAAACTATTTGCACAGAAATGATTAATTCAATAAACTGCTTAAGAGAAAAAGCAGTATGTAAAATTTTTAAGTGCTAATAAATTTGTCCAAGGCTTCTGGTCTGAAAAATAATAAAAAAAAATCATTTTAAGGAACAAGAAGAGAGAATAGAGTAGATTCTCTTTAAAAGCTACATTGATAACTTTTGGCTCAAAATTTTCAACTAACCCAAAATAAGCCCCCCTTTTTTTTTTTTACTCTCCTCTGTTTCGGTTTTGCCAGAAAATTTTCAGTTTGGCTCCACAAAGAATTTTACTCCTACTCTAAATAATGTTTGTGTTCTCTGTGTTTGTTTGTCTTCTTTACAAAGAAGAGATTTCTTTATTTGCCCAGGGTTACAGCTGATATGCTAAACCAGACCAGCTGCCCTCAGGTTATGCCAGTCTAGAAGCATATTCAATTTAGCTTTCTTTCAGTAGAGAATAAAAGTAACAGTATCAGTGACCACACCACCACGTTAACCAGGTGGTACAGGAGTGAAGAGTTGCAGCTAGGAAGATTTGAATCTTTTTATCATAAATCCTTGTTGGAACTGAAAGTGGATTATCAAAAAAAAAAAAAAAAAAAAAAACCATAAAAAACCAACAAAAAACCGCAACCCCAAAACCAAACCAAACAAAAAAAAACCAACNAGGATGCTTTGGATGAATTAACTCTCTTCTTTCATATGGTTGCATTTTCTACATCCAGGCTTTTTTTTTTTTTGTTCATTAGTTGGTTTCTGACTTGGAATAATTCTTATGAGTTATTAGCAGAGAAGGTCATTTTCAAATGGTCAAGTAGACAAGTATGTTTTAGGCAGAAACATCAAATCAGTAAGCTTCTAGCACAGTAAGATACATCTGTCCATCTGGACTTTACAACACTCAAATTCAAGGCATTCTAGAAATAGATCAGCCCATTTTTTAGCAAGCTGGTTTAACAAATTCCATTTTCCCACACGTAAAAATGCAGCCAGAGGAGGACAAAGATGAAATTGCCCTCACTCTTTAATGCTATTTCCACCCTTCATTATTTAATTTAGACTTTTGATTAGAGTTTTAGAAGACTAAATACTAAGTGCACTTCCCATGTATTGCTTGGAATACCACTTTTTTTTTTAAATACAAAAAGTTGCTTCCAATAAAAGCATTTCAGGTAAATTGAGGACTAGGAACCTTCATTTGACAACAGACCTTGTATGGCCATTATTCTAAAACTCTGTAAGGTTATTCCCTTTGCATCATAACCCATTCCCTGGGTATAACACTGGTTCAGAATCAGTGGAATCAAAATTTCACCCACCTCTTTGCTGCTTGCAAGCTAGAATGTGAACAATCTCCAAGACTAAGAGATAGAAATCTAGAAGGCAAGTGAAGAGCCACAAGAAGTGCAAGATGTGCAGCAGGAAAGGGACTCCAGCAGAGCAGAATTTCTCAGCAGCTATTTTCATGGAGGCAAAAGCAAAAGTGCAGACAATTAATGCTCGTGGATGATTTGCTGTGAGTTGTAACTGAGGTTACTATGCTTGCATATGTTTACAGCACTTCCTACAGCAGCACTCTTACCTTCTAACAGGAATTTTTAATACTAGACCCAAACAAATGAAACACATCAATGCACAGTATAATTGTTGCAAGTGTACCCATGTCAAATGTGTTTGCTTAGGTACAGTCACTTTTATATCCAGCCAAGCAGAGCACCACGTTCTGTCACACTAGGTGTTTCTGTGCTATAAATGCTGTAAGACATCAAATATTATGGTGCTGATGAAAACCACTGGCAAGTTCTCTTCGGTTTTTACTGCTGTGTTCTTCTGGTATGGTCAGAGAAAAAGGCTTTTTTTTTTTTAATTCACACCAGTCACTTCTGTCATCAGCCTGACAAAGAACATGTTATTTACCTTAA
Organism: Chloroceryle aenea; assembly: GCA_013399075.1. NCBI lineage: Eukaryota > Metazoa > Chordata > Aves > Coraciiformes > Cerylidae > Chloroceryle > Chloroceryle aenea. The sequence goes on from VWZY01003317.1 coordinate 380,333, forward strand.
CCTATTGTAAAGCAGCAAGATACTAATTCACCTTCCTAAAGGAGGAGAATAGACACCTTAGTGATAAGGATTTTTCAAAAGATTGTAACAGAGCAAAGAGGAAAAAAAACAAAACAAAACCAAACCCACAACAAAAAACCAAAACACATTGCTGCTAGATATTTTAAGTCCTACTCGCTCTTTGCTATTGGGCTGGTGGAAGCCAGCCACTTCCTTTGTTACCAAAAACCCCCAAACATCTTCGAAATCCATCTGACAGGGAAAATCCTAGGGCCTGACTCAGTGGGTGTGGTTGAGTTTTAACAGTTTTCAGCTTGCATTATCCTTCACTTACACGGACGTTGCTTAAGATACTGTCCAAGAAAGAGGAAGCGAAGACAGATATCAAAAGAGGAAAGCCAATTTAAGCATGGTACACAGAACTTGATTACAGGCTCTCATGTAAGTAACAGCATGGTACAGACAACAGCCAAGACAGGGAACAACCTTCCTACCTAATAGTAAATTTAGTCTGTTGCAGAGACAACTTCAGATTATCTGCTAGAATTTAAACTGGATGTTTGGGAGACTAAGATGCTGTCCTGAAACCTAAGCAGAGTTTAAGTGAACCATATATATATAAATAAAATGGTCTTTTTCTTACATTTTCATTAATAACAATCTTTTATTTTACAGGGCAGAAAGTGGTTGCTAAAGCCTGGATGCATCTGCAATATTTGAATTCATAAACATCCCCACGTGTATTTACCCCAAAAAGGAAACCATGCTATTAGACTAACAGTTAGTGTAGGTGAGGCAAAGTAGTAAACTAGGTTGAACCTTCCTCTACCCTAGCAATCTTCTCACTGTACCCCCAAGCTGTAATTTCATCAATAAGGCTTTTCTTGCCTTTTTTACAATATGAACAACATACGAATATTCCTCCTTTGTCTCAAAAAGATTCTCTCTCAAAACACTATTTTTACTTAAGTGTTAATCTAAATCACCTTTCAAAGATCTGTTAGTTAGAGCTATTTTAGTTGATGATGCAGTAAAACTTTCCTAACAAAATGATCACTTATTTCAGCTTTCAAAATCCTCCACCAGCTAGAGGAAACACCACCATTCATAACACGGTAAAAAACACAGAACTCTCAAGAGAATTTAAATGGAAAGGGTGGAAATAAAAAAAGTGACATTTTCAGGGATCAGCAATGAAGCCAAAAGCATTAGGCTTCTACTAGGAAAGTAGATTTTAGTTTCTAATATAGAATATAGACTTCTGTTGAAAGAAAAGTGAAGGAATAATGGATAAAATATTCCCACCTCTTAGTGCAGTGTCTGTATAGGAATGAACGTTATTTATTTATAATACACACAGATTTTTATTAAAAAGGCTGGTAATGGAACATTTTATTTTAATGCATCAAGTTGATAAAAGGTTAGTTACAGAAATTGTGTATAATGTTGTATAAGTCACATGGATGGGTTATTTAAAAAAGATTTGATAATTAAAGGAGGACATTCTCTTATTGTAGTTACATCGTAAAGTGTCTTGTGTAGTCATATTCTATCGTTGGAATGACCGCCTGTACAAATTTCAAGAAAATAAGAAGGTACCTGAGCTTCTTGTTAAGGAAAATGTGCCATAGCTAGAAATCCTGTGAAAAGAAGCAGAAGTCACATTCAATGGTTTGCTTCTATTTCTTGTTAACAGGAAAAAAAACATCTAGCAATTATACAGTTACAGACTGAGAAATTCATACAGCAGAACTCTGGTGATGACAGCTGATGCTTGCCCAAACACAGTCTTTCTTGGTTTAAGTTAAAGCACGGAATCAGGAATACTTTTCAGTAAATCTTACAAGCACCACACAAATATTTACAATCCCATTTACATAATATTTATTATGAACCAATGTCAAGATGAATTGCATGTAGCGAGGTTAATCTCTGGCTACCTTCCTGTAGCTGTAGGAAAAGCAGGCTCCTCCTCAGTGTTTCAGTGGCTCAGAAAAAGAAACAGGTTCCAGTTCTAAACCATCCTTTGACAGAGCTCTTTCCTGTTGATGAGGGAAAGGAGAGATGAGCTTTGCTAAGCTGAGAAGTCTGCCTTTGCAGAGCAGACCTTGCTCGTCTCCCTTCTGTATATTGCCTTCAAATGCATATTGGACCTGAATCTGCAGTCTGAAGCATATTGGATAATTATAAACTGAAGCATCTCTCCACCTGGTCCTCAGACACACAGTAAACTGAAAAGTTAAAATAAATCACTACTTTCAACTGACAATTAAGTTACAAAGGTACTGGATAAAAGTAAACCCTACTGATTTGGCATGTCAGTCTCATAGACCATTTCCTGACATTCAAACTCCTCATATCTACCTCCTTCACACCCCTACATACAAGGGCTCAGCTGCATCCCTTCAATCTGACCTACTTCCCCCATTGCTCCTGACACCTTCCCCACTCCCAATGCACAAAGAAGCTCATCCCAGAGCTCTGAGAAGCGCTATCACAAACAGCCCTCCACTTCTTTCACACACAAGTGCATTTCATTTTAGTAACCTTGAGGTAGCAGCTCCTTACACTGCAAAATCACAGAATGTCAGGGTTTGGAGGGGACCCTGGAGATCTTCGAGTCCACCCCCCCTGCCAGAGCAGGGCCATACAATCTAGCACAGGTCACAAAGGAATGCATTCAGGCAGGTCTTGAAAATCTCCAGAGCATCTCTCTATGAATCATTCGAAGATATCCAAAATAATCTCCAGAGCAGTATCTCTAAGAATACCATGTAGTAATAAGAAGGATACATGTGAACTCCAAGTTCTCCACCACCTTCTGCAACAGTCTCAATTATTTTCTTCATGACTTCTGCATGCCTGAAAAACAGATCAGAAACAGGGAAAATATTTTAAGAAAGTAGTAACTCCCTCTTCATCTTGATAAGATTTGGTTTTGTGAAAATTAAATAGCTGTGGACTGTTTATTTCAGAACAGGCAAGAGGAAATTTTCAGTCTACTGAGGAAAAACCTCTCAACAGATAACTGAATGTCAGTGCTGTTATGAATGTAACATTATGGGCCAACTTCTTACATTCACAAGGAAAGAAAAAAATGTTCTATGCTATGATGCAGACTTGAGTGTCATAATGAGAGTGAATAAATACTGCTTGCCACTAATGTAATTTTTAATTGCTGAATGCCAGAGAAGCCCCCAGAAGGTAACCCTCACCAGAAGCAAGCCACCAGAAGTTCCCAGACGACCCCTGAAAAAGATACTTAGAAATTACTGCAACTTTCTCAGATGCACTTTTAAATTTTTAGAACTTAAGAGGTATGCAACACTTAATTCATAGTTGCTTAGAAAATTCAGGCTAAACCAACCCTGCATAAATCCAGAACTGTTGCTCTGGGACTGATTTGATGATATGGAAACTCTCCAGTGGTACCTTGGGCTTTATGGCAGATCAACCCTTTCTAAGGCAGCTCCTCTCTCATGGCTCTCTTAATGTAAAGCACTACAGGGAAGGACAGACATTTCCTCAGGTCACTGTGTTTTGACATTGAGTCATCAGTGACACACCAGACCTACTATGAACCACAGAAACATTTGCATACAAAGCTGATCCAGGGAATATAATACTGAACCACAGAATAACCAGGGATGGAAAAAGACTGGTCATCATCTACTCCAACGCTCCTTGCTCAACCTGCAGGAAAGTACAACAGATTGCTCAGGACTTTGTCTGCTCTGGTTTTGAATATCTCCAATGATGAAGAATTCAAATCTTTGAATCACCAGTTACAATTCAGAAGTAATGGTCTTGTGTACAGGATGGTTCATATACCTCAAACTAGGGGATGAAGAACATGTCAGATCAGAGGAGAACTACTGTATGGTTAATTGATGTTTTATTTACATATTTTTAACACGTCCTTCCAGGATGTGTTAAACTCATCTTACTTATTTATACTTCAGCTTTGTTTTAAATTAATGATTCTGTAGGCAAACTTTATCAGTGCCATCACACAGGGCTATGGACATCCACCTGCACAACACTGCAAGCTACTCAACAACAGTAGGGTACCTATCCTGAAACAACTAATGTGCCTACTGAGAACAAAGAATGGTAAGCAGAGTCTGCATAACCTTCTGACCGTGCTTTGATACCATTATGCAAATCTCAACAGCTAGCCAGTAAGTGGCATTTAGTAGTTACCTTCAACGTTAATCATGCTGCCAGTGACTGCAAACATTAGGAAGGAAGTTGTTGCAAAGTTACCAAGACACACTGTAAACAGGAACATGCAAGTCTGGGGAAATACTAAAGGTCAGCATTTGCCATTTGCTGTCCTGTTGATCTCTGCAAATCAGCTAACACTCACAGCTGATTCCAGTTCTGGATCCTCATGATGCCCCTGCAGAACACAGGTCACATCAGGTGTAAGGCCAGTTGCTTCTATGGAATCACATCAAGTCCAGCCATTAACCCAGCACTGCCAGGTCACCACTAAACCATGTTCCTAAGCACTACTTCCACACAGCTTTTAAATACATCCAGGGATGGTGACTCCACCACTATATATGAACTCGGGCACTGCCAAAACTTGAAGTTTTGACCTCATCCATAAGGTACTGCCACAGAATATAGGTTACTCTACAGCTTATAGAAGTCTCTAACATATTGGCTCAACTTCATCTTCATCATGACATTTGTTGTTTTCTGTTTTCTAAGGACTAGATACCCAGAATTCCATAACGGGCACAGTATTGGTCTTTCTTACATTCTGTTCATACAGTTACTCACAAAAAGTTTTGCAGGTACTTTGCAAACTTCCAAAAGTTTGTTTCCTGTTTCAAATTTCCTTCTACAGGAAAATTGATGAATTAATATGAAGCAAGTATACCCCCCAACTGAAAAAAAAAAATAGATAACTTTGGAAGAAATGTAATCTAAAATATCCTGCTGTCTAGAAATGTCTTTTTTTTTACTGCTGAATAAAAGTTCCCCAGAAATAACTCCAGATGACTACATATAAATATACTACAGGCTCAACAATGCTCATTCCAGGACCTGTTTGTAGAACACCTGAGCAATCTAGATCAGACATTTAAAACATCTGCTAAAATCACTTCATTTACTTTTCAGTATGCCATACAATAAGGGACTAAAATTAAGTTGAAATAAGCTGCTTTCTTAGATTAATTACAGATGGGCTCATCAGGAATGTTCACTATCCAGCTGAAGGACTCCCCACCTGCTTTGTAATTGACCAAAGTGGTCAGTCAAAATAGGTTATGAACTTCACACTGGAATTCAGGACAGCTGACATACTGACATTATGGATTAGCTGAAAGGGAAATATACACCATCTGAGAGTAAAAGTGAAAAAACAGAAGTATTCTTGACATAAGGAAAAAAAACCAATTACTAAATGATTCATTCCAGCTGCCAGGCCCATCTCACCCCCCTCGACTTTCAGTCTAGTGGACAACAGCTATAAGCTTCCATAAGAGAGTAAAATGCACAACTCCTTAGGAGAGACTACACACAAGGAAAAACAATCAATTAAATTCAGTGTCTGTAACTGCTCAGACACAAATGGGACCAACGTGGAAAAATCCACAGATGTCAACATTAGGAGAAACGTTCAGAACTCAAAACAGTCAGTCAGTTAACCTGAAGATCTGCAATTCAAGATCTGCAATTCACTTATCCTTGCGGTTGCCTCTTGCCACTTCCCTGTGGAAACTTAAAAGTACATAAGGAAAAGAGTTCAGAAGCCTATCATCTTTTATCCTGAAATAGAGAATTAGTGCAAACAATTCAGATATAACTGTACATGTGTTAATTAGTTTGATAGTCCCTTCATAAAGCTCAGAAAAAAAGTTGAGCATTGTGATTAAACCAGTTTGCAGCAATTAAAGAGGAAGTTGACTATGTTCCTCCCAATACCATAAAAATGCTGACAAGGAATACAATGTACAGCAGAGCTGCAAGATGAACAGTTTCAACTAACTACTCAAAATAGAAGCAAATCTGAAGCAGCTGACAGCGGCACCTGACGGCTGTTTCTTTCCTTTCTCTGACGCACCACATGAAGATAAATACATCGCAAGAAACAGACAACTAAGTTTAGGACCATCCAAACATCCTACATTACACAATTCTTGTAACATGCAGGGAAGCAGCATCAGAAGAGCTAGCTAAACACTCATACTTCCTAGCTAAATTAAGAACAAAATAGCTTTTTTGTCTATTATTTCTCACCTCAGAAGCCCAGACCTTCTTAGCTGTTAGCCTCACCAATTTAAGAAAATATAATGTAGAGTAACAGAACATACTTCAAAACTCCATTTCAGATCAGACTGTGAAGAAAGAGACTAACAGTGTAAGATGACATTTTCAGACCTTTCTGATGTTAAGCAGTTGCTCATCAACTAGATTACTTTTTGAGGACAAACCAGTTTCCTCCACATTTAAGACTACCAGCAAATCTGTCCCTGTTAATATCAATCATCTCTTTGATGCTTAAAAGACTAACTGCAGCAACTGCCATGATGCAAGCTATTTGAGTGGATGTGTGGATTACATAACAAAGGCACTGTCAGTTCACTAATTTCAGAGGAAGAAGTGAGAACATGTACACAGAGCTCTCATCCATGAAGACTCTTAATCCAAATTCACCAACTAGTATTAAATTGGTTCTTACTCTGCAAAGGTGTATGCAAAATTAAGCAAATTACACTGCAGCCACAGACAAGTATAGAACCCACAGGTCTACCTAGTCGCTGAGGGCTGTCAAGCCCAACTATCTGTTTGTCTGTTTCTTCTGAAAATTCCCTCCCAGCCTGCATCCATCAACAGGAACTTCTTCCTAACCTATACATTAGCAGGGTTTCCAGCTATCACTAAATTAAGGCTTGGCTTCAGGCTGTTTTTCCTCCTTTTTGGATACTAATAATCTCCCTAGGCAGTCTGTTAAGTCATCCTACAATCATCCCACCTGACCCTCCATCAAAACCACTTAATTGCACAAAAGGCTACATCCATTTTTTTCCATCTATAACCCTGCAGACAGCAAGCAGTAAAGACAGCCAAAGTCACTAACAAAGTCACTAACAGGTTGATGCATTAAAGACTGCTATGTTCATATAAGGTACAATACTTTATTGGATCAAACAGAAGGTCCACCTCACCCTACTTAGAAAGGATGTTTTGTGCTTGTGTTCAACAAATAATTCAGTGTCGCCATGAAAGGACCTCGATTTGTCAGTGCAAAATTTCAAGGACTTCTGGGCTACAGAAGTCAGTTGTTACATAAAGAGAGTTATTCCATGCTCAAATAGCTTTTTCTGCTCCCAAAGTATACACTGTCATTTTACCTTCCCAAAAAAGCAGCAAATGGAAGTACTGGAGAAATTTCATTTATAGACTTCTATTTGCCTGCAATCTTCTGGAGTTTGTAGGAAAGGGGAGGAGAAGCAAGTCGAGCAGAAATACACTTGCAGCAGTTAGCACTGCAATGAGATCAAAGAATTTCCAGTATCTTCCTTTCATACTCCCACAGAAGATAACAGACTGCTATGGCAGTGAACTGTGAAAATACTGTCCAGATAACAAGACTAGTGAAGTGCCCTGTGTCTGCATGCTCAGACCACAAACAAAGACATACCTGCATGGATGAACTGAGCACATGGGAGGTGGAGGAAGATGAGGATGGTTTTCAATGGTCACTGTTTTCTTGACATGATCTTGACTAATATCTTCATACATATGCTCTACTGTTAAAGGCTGCCGTTGCTATACAGGAAGATGGAACACAAGAACAAAAGCATTGCTAACAAAGAAATGCTGAAAAGCAGCAAAAGTTTCTAACATCATTAACAGATGAAGCACCATAAATTATAACCATCTACCATACAAGTTCTGAAGGTCCACTGAAAGGATCGACTGTGTTAAAATCTATATGGCATAGAAATGGTACTACACATTTTTGGTTTTAATACACCATGTGAATTGTGAAATCAATGTATTTGATAACTGCCTAGGTTCCCATCTAGCTGTTTGAGCTGTAAGACCTAACTGACTTTTAACTCTAGAAACTTAGTTATTAAATGGAAGAATGATTTATCTAATCCTCTCCCACTGATGATTACTAAAACACTTCATCTGCTTACCTGACTTTTTACTGGGATTATTACTAGCTCTACAGAGCTAACAGACTCACATGACAGAGCATGGTTTCCTTGCTTCCAAATGTGCTCATTTATCTAGTACCCTTTTCAGGGAAATGTTTCCTACTTCCTGCAAGTAACGCCAGTCCCGTCTGCAACCCTGACTAATGGTTTTCTCAACATTTTTCCTTTAAATTTCTACTGTGACTAAGCAACAAAATAGCCTTGCTATTTGACACTGAGTCTGAATTTCACAGAAGTGGGAAGAAAAACCAACGTAGCTATACCTCATCATATCCAAATAACCACAGTCTTGGAGTTTGGTAATATTTGTCATAAGTGATGTAGAGGTCATAAGTTCTAGTCTGTAGAATAGCATCTTCCCCTCCAACATCAACTTTAGCTTTGTTAGCTTCTACAATCTGTCTTGTATCAAGTGTTGCCTGGTTCAAGATAAAAATGACAAAATTAGTATAGTATTGTTTGAGTTCCCTCCTTTCTTATCCTAAGTAGTTATGCAAAGCTGTAGAACTGAAACCAAGGTTCTTAAGCAAGCATTAAATAAACCACAGGCTTTTGGAGTTTGTTTTTATCTTTAAATTAGGAATATTGGTTTCTCTCCCACCAAGTGACTTCTGGTTTTACTTCTGGTGGCTTTTTTATTTTTAAAAAATAATGCGATTTCTTAAGAAAGCATACAACTACACTGTCACATCTTCCTCTCTTCTTTTACCAAGAACTTTTGAAACCGACAACTGCAATGAAATTCAGAAGGTGGAGATCTCACTTTACACAGGTTCATGAAGAGCTTTGCAAAGTACCACAAACAGTGATGCTCTGTCTTTTCTCATGACAGTGGTGCACCAGTATAATGTACTGAACCTAGAGGCCACTCATTCTTCATGTGTAAGCCTCAAGAGCCCCTGCATTTTTTTACCTCTTGTGAATATAGTATTGTGTTAAGCAGGATCAGCAAAAAAAGCAAAACTACTGTGATGAAAATCTTTGAGGACCTAGGAGTTAAGGTTACTGCAGTAGGTTGGCAGGAGACAAATCCATAGGAAACCAGGCTCAGTAATCCCACTACTCATAGCAATCTTGTTATGTCATCCACTCGTTACCATTATTTTTACTTTGCTTGTGCCACACTGGTGATAAGCATTGTAACAGACAAGATAGAGAACTGTTCACTCACATCATCTGTCTCCAATAGCCCACTTTCTTCATATTCTGAAAAGAAGACCCATAAGATTCTGTGTTCAGCTCGTAGCTAGTCATCACATTTCTCATTCATAAACAACTTTTTTAAAACAATCTACCTGTAGCTAAAGATGTTTTATTCAGGTAAACTTCCCAATTCCCAAAGCAGACTATACCTTTTTTAATATAAATTTGACCAAAACTACGGTAAACACTTGATAAGCAATCCTTCAGTGGTTTTAAGCAGGAAGATTGAGTTTAAGCATAGGTATGAAGTAGGAAGGAAGCTGTGCTAAATTCCTAATTTATACTTGCCTGGATCTGTTCTGTTACTCAAATGTATTTCCCAGTTACTAACATTCATGCAGGTGTTGGCACACAAGTTGAGTAAACATGCATCAATAAGAGCATACAAAAGATGATCAAGAGCATATTATACGCCTGCTGAATTCTTCAGCACGCATTCCATGAAAGAGTAGCTTTCTTAGAATGTACTGTTTTAGTTAAAGGCCTGAAATAAAGAACGTCCCACACAATTTAAGAACATACCTTCCATGTCTGCAGCTTCTCCTTCATCTTCCTCATCATCATCTTCACAAGATGCTGAACGTTCTGGTATTTTTATATTATCCTTTAAAAGTTAAATTGAAAACACTGCTTTAAAGACTGCTGCCTATACAGCCTATCCTCCTCAGTAAATTTAAGCTATAAATCCAGCCAATACATACAGTGAACTAGAAAAATAATTTCTGCAATATTAAGGACTATACTGAACTCAAATAATTAACCAATCTTAGTTTCAAAGCCCTAGTATGGCAGTAAAAAGCCACTTAAAAAGTTGTTCTTTCTTTTCATAATTTGGAAGGATTTAATTTGTAGGCAGGTAAGAATAAATGTGATGTTAAACAGTCCGTAACTTTTTAAAGAAACCCACCTATCTCGAATGAAAAGCAATGACTACACAAGTGGGTTAAGATTTTTTATGTCCTAACCCAGAGCCAACTGTGCAGCATTTATCTTAACATCTCTCAAGTTGGAAGGGATCCATAAGGATGTTTGAGTCCAACTTCCTGCTCCTTGCAGGACTACCTAAATCATAGTCTGTAACTGAAACACAGGAGTTCACATCTTGGTATCGCTGAGAAAGCACAGTGCAACAGAAATGGATACAGCACAAGCCCCCAGGCGACTTTTTCTTTGGGGCATTTGGACCCGACAACCCCAGTGAAATTCAGAAGGGGGAGGTCTCAATTTACACAGATTTTTGAAGCCTTTAGAATACTCCAAATATCGATTACAGTTAGAAACTGCTCTAATTGCAAGCATCAGGCAGATGGTTTCCTCATTAAAGAAAACCCCAAAACATCAAAAGCAGCAAGAAACCAAGTTCTCAAAGTGCTTTGGCAAAGGGAAGTTAACAGAGAAAGAGGTCCTTCTGGATTGGACCTGTGGGCCAAGAAATGCAGCACTGTACAATTTTTCTACAGAGAAGAAAGTAGACTACTTCTTTCATCCTTATGTTACTGACTCATGAAAAATCAGCACTTTTACTGTGTTCAACAGTCTCACTTGGAATACATGTACATCCTATCAATAGCATTTGTAGTTGTTTACAATTGTGTAGTAGCATGTGGCAGCCCATTCTCTTTCTCCCTAACTTTCAGAATCCAGGCCTTTGTGCTTGGATGGTTTAATCTCCCATAGCACACAGACAGAACTTCACTTTAACAACTAACTCATCTTTAAAAGCATTTTGTGTTTCTGTGACATTCCCCACATTTCTGAAACATATTAGCTGACACATTTCCATTTCAGGTATTTCCAACTGCTCTCAGTTTCCTGAAGACTCCAAATGTAGCTCCTACTGCAGAGTGACTTTTGGGAAACATGCAGAAACTGATTACCTTAAGACATACACATTTAAACTGTTGTAGTACTTCTGAACTTGAGGGCATAAGCCTGTGAAACAGGACTGAATGCATTAAAACTTTGCTTAAAAAGTTATTACAAAGAAACACTTAAAAACCCTATGTCATTTTTCCATATAAAAATTTTTTTACACTGGATCTCCAAACATTAGTTTCTTGAGACACACAGATGTGTTATCACTGATTTAGTACTAGACTGCTGCAGGTAAGACTTACATTACCTTCAGGGCCTGTAGTAAAGCAAAAGTAGTATTTAGAAACAAGTACCTTACTGTCTAGTGTAATCTCCTTAATTGCTTCTGTTGCACCCACTATACCTGTTAATTGAATGAGAAGGTTGTGTTAAAAAAGGTTTCTTTGGGATAGAAAGATGTTAAAGATTTTAGAAAGCAGCATGTGATCTTTCCAAGTTGCATCTCACAACAATTTTGATATTTGAAGGGCTGTTAATTTGGTATTGGTAGCATGCTTGGTGCTGCACAACAGCACAGCTCTTGTACATCATACAAATTGATGGAAAACTGCAAAGTAATTAGAGCTCTTATTTTAAAGATTTTTTTTTGCATAAATTGAGTTCAGAAGAGGCATTCATATCACAATAATGGAAGTCAATTTCATAAGCAAGGCATGCATTTCTGAGTATTTCTGAGCATGTTGAAAGCAAGGTCTTCATGACAAAGCATAACATAAGCAGAACACTCAGCACTTTTAGCTGAGAGGAAGTGGGGGTAGAAAACCATCCCAAATCACGGTAGTATCAAGTCTTGAGTTCCTCCCCATTAGCCTTCTAGTTTTACTGCAGCTCTCTCCTAGTACTCTTTGGGATACAGAGGATTCTGCTTTGACAGTACATTTATCTAACTCTTCAGCTGAAGTTACATCATTATGGAGAATGAATCTGGAATCAAGTAATATCCTCGTCAAAACCAACTGTTTAAATAAAACGAATGCCTGTTGGATGCTGCTTGGAAACAATGCATTTCTAGTGGCTGTGTGATCATTTACAGATGTTTTCCTGCAGAAAAAGTGGTGTTATAAAGGACAGCTATACAAATCAGTGGAAATGGATCATTTTATCTCCTTTGACAGTGTTTGGAGACCTGGCCAGATCTAGTCGGAGCATTACAGCTGTGCTACCACAGCTTGGCATGCAAAACAGTGAACCCTAAAAAGAAAATCTTGGCAGAAGAGTTGTCTATCCACAGCAGGGATGGAGAATACATCCTTAATGTATGCTTGACAATGCTCTGCCAAACAATTTATTTTTGTGTGGGGTGTCTAGTTAAGAACTGTGATACATTTAAGAATTGCCAGTGACAAAAATTTTACTTCTACAGAAAAAAAAAGATTTTCTTCTACTGTTCTTCTCCCCAACCTGGCTGAACTATTTAGAGATCTTCTTTCACATTAGAGCAAAAAATTTGCACCAAAGAAAGTAAAAAAACAAATGAAGTATCTTCTAAGTTTGGAAATGGTAGAGAAAACATCATTGAATGACATATTATTAACTAGTGATAGAAAGGACAAGAAATACTAAAAAATGCAACTGCCAATTCTTAGAAAAGAACAGAGACTTAGTGTAAAAAAGAATCATCTCTGTACTTATCAGCATTTTCTTTCCTTTTAGTGCCCCCACCCCTGCTTCCCCCAGTGACCTCAGCCACTAAGATAATAGCTACTTCCTAGTGATTCTTCCTTTGAGCTCAGTCCAACAACTGAACACAACGGGAAACAATATGAAATAACAAGTCAGCTGGGGACATCACCAAGATAAAGAAGTCAATATGCTTCACATGCAATCTTACCAAAAAAAGATAAAAGATAACCTTCAAGCAAGTAATTTAAACAAGCATTTTCTTCACAGGATCTCCTCCTACTAAGGAAAGAGCCCCTACGCAGCTGATTTTTTGAAGTAGCTTCCTAGAACTTCAATAAGAGAATATTTAATTTATTGCCAATGCCTCTAAAGAGTAGCCTGTTTGAGGCATATACAACTATACAGTTAAACACCAGAGCAGGCATGTATCAATCAAGCAAGTAGCTGGCAATGTAACTTCTTTCAGATTAGATACCAGTATGCAGCCATCTAAACATAAGAAAGATTTTACTTTCCAGGAGTGGAAACTGAATATTTTTCAGACTACCAAATGAAAGTCTGAAATGAGACTCAAAGTATTCAAAATACCTGCATTGTGAAAAGTGTCTACCCATCCCCCATCACCATCATCTTCTTCTATAATTGCTTCCTGCTCATCTGAATACTCCATCTGCTTACACCTTTTGTAACACGGCACTGTAAAGAAATTGCAAGACCAAATGAATACAGTCATTCCTATGTAAAAACAGACTGGAGCAAGAAATTCTCCTAACAAGGTCTTATGAAATGTGGTGGTCTCTCATATATCCTTGAAGGAATCTTAAAGCTCTACTTCAAATGCAAAAGCAGGAACTTAATGTTCATGTGCCATACCAGATTTTTTTTACTTCACGTACTGTACAACACTTGCAGTGGCCTTAGAAGTTCATTCTTCTGTTACCCCTTAGAGCACTTTCATCCAAACACTTAAAGATTAGCAAAGAATTATTTTTTCATTTGCTAACAACTGGGGACAAACTGCTAGTTTTCTTCACATTGCTAAATAACTTTTAGTTTCAGTATAACTTTGCCTGGATTAGCATCTCTTTGCCAAACTGATCTGTCTTTACAATTCTGCTAAAACTTTGGATCAGCTATTTATGTAATGTGCTAGGTATGTTTAATTACAAATTATCATTAGAAATTTCAGAAGAGGTTAGAATTAATATGTTATTTAGAGTAACTTCAGTCATATGCATTGCAGAGCCATTCAAGTACAAATTTATACAAAGATTTCAGAACATACTCAAAGATAGATTGTGGACCTGATCAAGGCAAACCATTTCCCAACATCATAAAAAAGGGCTATGTAAAAAATGCTCCTTTTCTACTGCTATGAAGAAAAAACCAACTAAACACCTGCTCCATGAAGTGCAGAATTTGTAAATTGCTCTTAAATTTTCAGAAAGGCAGAAGAGGGATGTGAAAGTCACAGTGAAGAGTTTTCCAAGGAATTCCAAAAACAGGTCTGTAAAGATGGCTCTAGGTCCCACCCATAGCCCATGACTTTTACTCCAGTGGCAGACCAATGTGTCACCATCAGCAGGAAACATTATTTTGAAATACAATCTAGAAGGCTCATAGCCATTCCCTAGAACTGGGGAATAAAGAGAAACAAAGAGGAAGCTGGACAGAGAAAGTCTGTCCAACAGTGACCAACAATACCATAAGCAAGACTCCAGCAAGTGAAATCCAAGTATAAAATACAACCCACTGCAGATAAAAATCTCATCAGGATGTTCTTAGTACTAAATGTTCACCTAATGGCATTATCTTTGACACACTTTGATACAAGACCTTTTGAGGAAATGATTTCCCTATGGTTATGCCAACACGTGAGCCTTATTATTAATTAAAAAGTCACCACAAGTATTCTATATACACAACCATGAAGCTGATCAAAATTTTATTTTAAATGTTATTTTATATTACTGGTATTGACAGCAACATTAATTACATATCTGAACTAGAATAATCAGTGTCACCATGAAAGGCATTTCAGAACACTTCATTAGCCTAAGTTCTCCAAAAGAAAGAGGAAAATAAACCTATTTTCCTTGTAGACACCAAATATGAATTGAAGGACAGGAGAAAGGAAAGAGACAAGGAAGTTTATGGTGTTCGAGCTTCATTTCCACTTCATCATGGCAAGCTCTATTACTAGTATATAGCCCTGTGAACAACTGGCCTAAGGAAAAGATTTTAAATGTGCAGGAAAAACTTACTTTAATATTGCAAAGCCAAAGCATTCAAAGTGTAAAGAGACTTGCTTCCCCTGTCAATACAGACAATCAGCAGAGCTGATAGCACAGTCAGCCATGCTATCAGTCCTAAGAACACTTACATTTCAACTTCAGCCTTACCATTTTTTGTTACCAAAAACTGTTTGTCTGTTGGCAGATAAGCCTTGACTTTTAGTTCTTCTCCTGAAGCCCTGTAAAATGAAGTGCACCATAAAAGGTTGAGGATTTGATTATCTGCAAACAAAAGAACCCTTCTATTTTTAGTGTACATCAGGAACATTTTATATATTCCTCTTGATCTATTCTCAGAATCTGTTTTCTATGACTTTACTCTTCCCTTTACAAAGACATTCATACAAGTGTGGGGTCAAAAAGCTTGGCCACCCCTAAACTAATGAGTCTTGGATGAAAACTGCTTTCTGCTTCAAAAACTACTTTCAGTTTGAAATGGCCAAGCAAAGACAGGTTGACAGAACAATCCGGTTGATATGAAATTTTCTAGGATCAGCAACAACACAGTTCCAAATGTCTGAAGAAAGCAATTTCAGAAAAAAGCAAGAAACAGAACTCTTACAAACGTAAAGCCTGCCAATAGTCACTAGAGCTCAGAGAATCTTTGTCAAGTTCACATTACTCAAGCACTTGCTTTCACCTTCAGTGTTTTTTGGTTTGAAATAGGAGTAACATTCTAAATAGCCTGTTCCAAACTGCTGACACATAGGCCAGACTCAACGTATTTTCTCTGAGGGAGACAGTAAAAGGGTAAGAAACAATGATTGAGACACAATTCCTCCTTCAGCAATTCATGACCCAGTATAGAGACAAGACTTTTGATGATACCAAATGCACAGACAATGCCCATCCTGGCACTCATCAGCTTTAGAATGCAAGACTCTAGTAAAACATGAAGCACCACCTTATTTGCACCCTTACAGTACATGGAAAATAAGGGATTTCCAAGGGCAACCACTGTATGAAGTAATCTGATGAGGGCCAACTTAAAAATATTTAATTAACAAATGCTTGTCTAAAATATACCAGTTACAAATACTTTCTAGCAATTCCAGTTGCATGAGGCCTTTACTTTTTCAATCACCAAGCACCCAGACAAGCTCAGGGAGACCCGCTGCTTCTGCAGCTAAACACTGAAAGCATTTACTGCATGTACCTCAAACACCACCCCCCAAACAAATCCTCATCTCAACTGCTGCTACACGGAGCAATAAATAAGTCCTGTCTGACTTAAAGACAGCGTAATCATAAAACCAGCATAAGTTCTACTGGAAGAGTTCATGTGATGTTCCAAAATGAGAAAACTGTGTAGCTGCATCAAATGTAATCACATCAAAGTAGATATGGATGGTAGCTTTACAGAATTCTTTTGACTTTACTTACCATTGCCAAGTAGGACAGTGGTGAACTAAGTGATCTCCAGCTGCAACAAACTTGAGGTAGGAAAAAAAAGTACCATTAAATATGGCATAAGGATACAATCTCCATTTTTTTTTCCTGAATATTAATATTTCAGTTGCACATTCCTTTGCTAGATTAACTATGTAACTAATAACTGTTCATATCAGTTTGATGCTTTACTTTTAACTCTATTTCTCAGATAACTATGAAAACCCAGACTAAAATGACTTTCCCTGAAGGAAATGCATACTAAGCACAATGACAAATTCAGGAAAGTTTAAAAAGCTGTGGTATTACCCATCAGTTTTGTAACAAGCAGAAAGTTTCTAGACACAATAGTATCATTTACTTTGTGATTTACTGTTTTTACTTCCTATTTCTCAAGCAATAATGCTATTTCATAACTGAGTCAGTATTACAAAAGTTGCAAATGTCAATTTTAGGACAACATTTTGTTTCTGTTCCTGGAAAGAATGATTTTTTAAGATTTTTCTGTGCTTTCATATAAAATTAAAACAGGTGTTATTTCTGAGTTATTAGCTAGCAAGAACTCATGTCAGGCAAGGATATGTTGGAATTAAAGTACACAGATATATGAAAAGAGAGAGGAGGTGTTGAGTTTGATTAATGAGTCATCTTTGTTAATTGCTTCATCTCTAGAGGCAAGCCACAGGAACCCCACAGTGTCTCTAAACCAGTCTAGGTCTCAGGAAAATACAGTTAAATTGAGATTCATTACCCAAGAAATCCAAGCTCATTCTAAGATAACAGTAAAGAATTGAAAGCCATCGATAATGATGCTAGGACGTTATTTTCAAATCATTACTCTGTAAAGAGCAACATCAGGGAAGAAGGAAGACTATCAAAAGGGACAATCCACAGATCCATGCTCCAGGCTCATCTAAATTTTACAAAAAAAAAATTCTTGTTCTGTAATTGTTTCCCTTGACTACTGCTTTGAAGGATCAAATTTATTCATCCAATCAGCATCTAATTTTATACAGAGAATACATGCTGCTGTTTAAATGCTGCAAACTGTTTAATGTAACATAGTGAGGGTCTTGCTATATTCTACACAAAGTACCTTTCCTTTCAATGCTATTGCAAAGTTTTCTCCATAGATCAAGAGGGAACTAAGCATTAGTAGAACAATTATCTACACTTTGTTATATTTCTTTTATATAAAATATGAATTATATTACATGAAAGTGTATTCATAAAATACTTAGACATTTAAATGCTTACATTTATTAAATACTTAAACACACACACCAAGATGTATGATTGTCGGAACACCATTGCTGCTAAACTGGTTTCTCTGAACAGTACTTTCCTGGACTGTAGAAAGCACAAGTACTTGTTTGACATGCAATATATCAGAAAAATGCTCAGTACCAACATTAGGAAAAATAATTCTGTCCACATTATCTACCTGCATCAGTCATAATTTGCTCCATCTTTTTCCATCTCATCTTCATAACTGTGCATTGTCTCATTTTTCTTCATTCTACCTAGTAGTCTTAATATTTTCTTATGCCACTGTAAGCACAATGTATTTTCATAACAGTAGCAAAAAAAACACACCAAAAATAGTAGAGAAAACAGAACAGGGAGGTAAAAACACTGCACAATCAGTGATTTTACTATTCCAGAAAAAAAAATCCTGTTTGTTTCACTTCAGAGCAGTCTCCTTAAAAAAAAACCCACAAAAATCCCCACACCCACAAAAACAACAAATGCAAAACAACAAAAACAGCAACAAAAACCCCCACCAAAATCTACAACTGCCTGGCAGCTATCCAAAATAAAAACAGCCTTAAATAGCCTATAGAGAAGGGGAGGGAAAAAACCAGTAATTATTGGATACTTGGTGTGGACAAATCTATGTAATGAATTAGCCAGAGCCTTGGAAGGAAACAAAAGTGAGATAAACAGAGACTGTTCCCAAGATACAAATTCCCCTTTGAGTTGCTTACAGGAAAGACTTTTGAAATCGATGTATTCCTGGTTTAGTCCTGCACTCCCATGACAAATGGAGGTGTTGACACATAATGAGCTTCCTTAGAAGCTTTTCACAACATAATACAGGAAAAAAGCATTCGACATTCAGATGTTGTATCATCTCAAGAGGAATTCATCTATAGTGTAAAGGCCACTTAGAACTTCCACTCTGTGGAAACTGTTTCAAGATGCAATGATTAGTTGGCAAGGGCACAACCTGTTTGAGATTGACACAGTCATTTTGAGAAAAATTTAAAATTACTTTCAAAATATAGTTCAAAGTTTCTAAATGCTTACTTCTTCAGGTGTAATCACTCCAGTTTCTTTAAACTTGGACTCCTGCAATAAAGAAAGTTTAGAAATTGTGAGAACTGCTGAGAAATCAAAGTACTGCTCTACTTTTGGCTAGATCTGTTCAGAGATCTGTGAATCAGCTTGGAAGCAACTTTTGCCAGGGCTGATATGCAGGTTACTTCCATATCCTACAATGTAAGGCTCAACAAAATTGCTTGTTGCAGAGTGCTGGGTATGATGAAAAATGATCACATATAGAAAAATATTCTTTCGCTACAGCAAATTTTATCAGTAACGTAGAAAAGTTTCCCAGCATTCAGCATTACATTTGCTACTAAGTGCCAGAAAACTAGTTGGAATCTTTTTCCCTCGTTTCTGAAGAGGGGACATTTAAGAACAAGAGCATGAGAACAGCAATTGTACAAACACCATAACATCACTATGTACTAGCTAACAGAATCCAAAGACATCGGGACAACCCCAATTTAGCAATTTGAATTGCTATAAAACTGAGAATTCTCAATAACATGCAACACCACAGTGGAGACATCTTACTATTTAACCTCAAAACAAACTATAAGTAGTAGGCAACATGCACAAACTTGTGTTTCGAGAATTAAATAAGGAAAATGTGAAAAATATTCAACTCCT
Organism: Chloroceryle aenea; assembly: GCA_013399075.1. Taxonomy (NCBI): domain Eukaryota; kingdom Metazoa; phylum Chordata; class Aves; order Coraciiformes; family Cerylidae; genus Chloroceryle; species Chloroceryle aenea. The sequence goes on from VWZY01003317.1 coordinate 399,861, forward strand.
GTTCCCTGGGGCTAAATAGTTCACGTTTTAATCTCTATATATTCTGTGGTATGTAAGCTAGTGAGAGAAACGGGTCTAATTTCTTTCCAAATCTCCCAAGTTGGGGGTGAAATAAAATATTCCTTGTAAAGGCAACATATATAATAATATCATCACCTCCCATTTGTAGAAGATGCTACTCCTGCCTCCTCCCAATAGTACATCTAGGCGCAAGAATTCCTCCACTACTACATCAGCTGTGCAACAGCAACTGTACTATAGTAAACAAGTCACTTCACCTTTTCACACCACAACTTCACTGTAGCCCATATATGTCACATTGGTGGGCAACTCTAGAAAGGTCTGCTATCCAGGCAAAAGCGTTCTGTGCACCACAGAGAGACAAGTTCAATTAATAATTATCACTGTCTTCTGTCCAAAGATTTAAGCTGCAGAGTACAAGACACAGAGGTCCCACCGTAAAGCAACGGGCAGAGAGGTTACTGTCAGAAATAGTTACAAGTATTTTTTGAAAACATGGAAAAATATGAAAATCAGTAGTGAAAGAATGGCTGACAAGCATTCACACACAAAACTTCATTTTCCATTAAGCATGTATTTGTAAACAGGAGGCAGAAGATAGGATGTAATCTAAGAACTGCAGAAAAACACTGCTGTAGGATGTTTCTACCCAGATAAGCAGTAACAGGAATTTTAAGAAGTGTACTGCTCACCTTTACAAGCAGCATTACAATTCACTCTCAAGAGCCAAACAGCCCATTTCTAGCAGTTACTTTAGCGCGCAGAGGATTGTACTAATGTAGTAATGCTGACATACAAATAAGCTAGGCTGTAACTTTATACCTGCTCACATAACAACTTGAGTAGGTTTTTTTAGTGTCAGCTGAAGAAGTTGCGCTTTTACCCAACACAACTATCACAATGCATTCCTGAAATGGGGCTTGAACCTATCAGCACACGAACACCTCCGGATTTCAATTCCTGATCACACCATCAGTTAAACTTTATCCACTTTCATAAAAAAACAATCACAGATATGTTATTTCTCGAGCAGTAGGGCCAGTTACACCTGGTCTTCGAAGGCCTGCATCTCCCTAGTGCATGCTCCCACCGCCAGTGGTAAGTGGGCGCCAAGTCAGCTGCTCTCTATCCCGTACGCCCCGGTGCAGTATTAGGACTGATGGTTTTACCGCCGTAAAGCTGCGCCAGCACAAGCTCCTCCTGAGGCGTGAGAGAGCTCCACGCCCTCGGAGACGCTACGCCGGAAGCATAAAGCCACCGAAATAAGAGGACCTCAGGCCCAGACGACAAACGGGCTACCTCCGGGAAGGGGGGGCGATTCCCGGGGGCGGCTCACCGCCCTTCACGCCCCAGGGGGACAGCATTTCCCTGCATTTCCGCCCCAACAGGCAGAAACGGCCATAATGAGACGCCAGCGGGCGGGCAACGGCCGCACTGCGGGCGACACCCCAGGGGACGGGACAGACCAAGGCCGCTCCGTCGCCTCCCGCGACCTGATCCCTCT